>JACXIP010000035.1:154247-373564 GCA_014737485.1 Bombus picipes
ATTACGTATTTTTAAAATTATTTATTTTGAATTCAAATCGTCGATTTAAAACTAATCATCGAAAGTATTTATTAACCATTCAAAAAAAAATCGAAGTTAATTAATAGATAAATGTAAATATTTATAACAAATATTATTTAACACAATTTACATATCACAATAAAAAAAATAATTAATAATTCATCATTTATTAATTGGTATAAAACCAAAATATTAAAGTAGAAAATATTGTTTAATTTATTTAAATACATTACATGCATTACAATTACAAATATATTCTTGACCATACAAATAATTTGATTTCTTAAACTAGCAGGAAGAAAAACTAGTTTATAAATATACTAGTTTCTTTGTTCAATCAAGGATATTAAAATTGTGCAGCACTTCTGATACATTTTTCTTTTATTTTTCTCACATTTATATTAGAATATCTAAATATACATTATGATTTTTATAATTGAAGACTTAATTTTAATGTAGATATTTTTCATTATACCACTTTATGCAATAATATTAAAATTCTATATCTTTTACATCCAAATAAGTAATGATAACTTTTATAATTAAAAGATAGAATTAAAGGATTTTGTAAGTAAAAGATTAAGAAGAATAATTAAAGAATTCTAAATATTTTTAAAGTATATAACATTTATTTTCTAATATATTTCAAAAATACTGAACTGAAATTAAAGTTGAAAATATTACAAGGGATATGATTTTCTATTTTATACTGGATAAGTGTAGATACTCTATGTTTCTGAAAAAAACCAACAGAATAATAGTACATACTATATATATAGTATTAATGGTGGTACTACTACTAATACTAGTATCTTCAAAAGTATAACTAAGCAATTTAAAACATAAAACACCTAACAACACATAAAACAACTTGATCTTTAACCATGCAATTTGCTAACTTTTGTATATTCTATATATTCCAGTTACTGTAGACTTAAAAAAGAGTATGTTTTCTACACACAATAGTTTTTATAGAAAATTTACGAAATATTTTTTCAAAAGATGTTACAAAATTTTGATTAATTAAAACAGAGCTATCGTATACAATAAAGAATTTTGTAGTCTAAAAAATTGAATATTTCCATCTAATAAATTTACTGCTTTACATTTCCATTTGACTTGACTTTTCAATTGAATATTTTTATTTTGGGATCAAACAAACACTTCGTTGCTTTGTTACACTTTGTTACATTAAAACACTCCAATTAATCCTTTTTTTTAGCCACAAAAATACAAGGAATGTTAATTACTGCTAGCATTGTTATTTACAAAAAATATAAATTTAGAACAAACGATGAATTAATTATATATTAATGTTTCAAAGCACGATACTATAATTAGATCGCTGTTAGTTTTTAATCACATCCATCGTGCCAAGATATTCTGATTGGGTAAGTTAATTGTATATATAGATAATTTTATCAGTTGTTGAAATAGCCTCAGATAATAATGAATTCTTTATTCACCTTCGTGATATTCCGTTTCGTTTAAGTAAACCGTATTTGCAGCCTTGAATTATTATCGCTACCATTTTGTAGTTACAGTAGTTCCTTGTTGATTGACCGTCAGCTTAATCAGTTTTCGAGGGAAATAATATGGAAAATATAGGAATCGCTCACAAAATGAATGCAAATTGGGTATAAATATTAAACATACTTGTCTATGGGGCACTGTGTTTTAGCCAGTGGCCTACTTCACGAAGCTACTTGCAAACATCGGTGGGGATAAAGATAGTCAATAAACAAAGTAAAATTCTGGCCAGTTAACGCGGCACCACCACTACTTCTCTGTAGCATTACTTCTGCCGTTCTGCCTATCATCGTAATGTCATATCATAGTCGATAGTAGTATATACTACTGACAATCAAATACCTAGTCACGAAACGTCACGCTGAACGAAACGCTGAATCTTTTTTTATTTCTGTTATATTTTAATTTCTATACGGACGAAATTTCAATAATATGGACATTAGGCATAGAAAGGTTTGTTTCCAGCATTTTCTTCTTAGTAAAATTCGTATAGGGTATTTAAATAGGATTTTCTTTTTCTCATCGATTGTATATGTATTTCGTATTATCGTTTAAATTTGAAAAATGGATTGTAATATAACCTATATTCAAAGCAAATATACTTTTACATGTATATGAAAGTGTAAGTTATTAGTGACAATGCGTTTACAATAATTTAAATGGTGTAGATAATTCTGTAGATATAGATTAATATATCTTTTCTTTAATTAAGAAAAATTTGTTCTAATTCAAACGATTGTATAACGAAACACTTACAAAATGATTGATGAAGTAATGTCAATTAATAATCGAGAGTTCAGTTACGTAACTTTTGACGTAAAATTCCATAAATGTAAAACATTTTACCATTTTGTGAAAACTTTTAACTTTATAACACATATATGTTTGTTGATGTTACAAAAGTCTGCAAATTTTTACAAATTGTTGAGTAATTTCATATCAAGCTATGGTTAATTTTGAACTGTAATACAAAAATCAAAGCGATTGCAGAGAATTTCATCATGTTGGTATTATATCAGTATAGTTTATGTTTCTTCATTGTTTATGACATTATAGAGTTTGTTTCAAATTAATTTTTATCCCGAGTTTCTTAAAGTTTCAATAAAATAAAAATACTAATTAATATTTTTATCTAATTAATATTTTTATTCATAAAACGAAAGAATGTATATCTTTGTAATGCTTTTTATATTTAAAAGAATAGAAATATCTCTAGTATTCAAAATTAATTATAATTTATATATACACACTTCTAAATTAATCATGAATTAATATATAGTAGTAATATATTTGTATTAAATCTCGCAAAATTTTCCGCAAGAAGTATTCTAATATTAGTAATGTTTTTTATTTAGCCTTAAGTTGTGAATGTATTAAATAAATACATGGATTTTCTAGTAAATCAGAAATCTGTGGTTTTAAATATTAATATTTAATAGAATGTCTATTTTATATTCTACTATATTTTTCCACTATGCAGCATACGTAAAATTTTGGAAGTTCCGTATGTAGCAAGTATATGATGCTTTTATTTTCTTCAACTATTTCTCCATATAAAGAAACCAAAACTACCTTCGTTGCCTACATCAGCTACTTGAATTGCATTTTAGATGCGATATATTCCAGTGAGTTTAAAATTCCTTGCAATTTTGTTTATTTAATTGCATATTGTAAACATTATCGATATGAAAATTATTAAGTTTGAGGTTATCGAATCTTCTAATTTCATAATTATAAAAGTGTCATTGATGTGAACAGCTTTAAATATGTTTACTTGTATACTGTATTCTGACTGAAATAAAAATGTTTTTGCATGTTTAAATTTATTATTTTGCATTTTTCTTGTTATAAAATGGTATAATAAAAATATTTAAACTCACTTTATAAGCTAAATCATGTTTTATGCCAATTAGGAATAAGTCCTCATGAGAAGTAATCTTTATATACTTGAAATCAATATATTTATCTTTCTACAATAATTTTTAATTTTTTTTTTTAAATCATCGACTTTCATATGTTTTCAGTGGCAAAAAATATAGGTGATTCTTCAATTTGTTGATCAGTTTAAACATTGCAATTACCTTTACAAATTTTCCTTTTAAAAATCCTTATAAAATTTTGTGTTTTTTTTGTAGTTGAGATACAAGCAATTAATTTAGAAAAATCCTCAACAAAACTCTAATTCTAAATGAAAACAAACTGTATGTAGTATAAAATGTTTCATTGGTTATATATTTGTTTAATGTATATGTAAAATAAATTCATATTGCATTTTCAGTTAAGAACAGAAAATGAAGGTATTATTGAAGCAGATCACAAACCTCGAATTAAGAAGGGTCATCCAGGCAAAAAATATTTTGTTGTTATTGCCTTATTGGGAATTCTCTTCCTAGGATATATAGCAATAGCGTATGTTTTATAATATATTATAATAGTTAGGACAATTTAATAAATATTAATATTTTTAAAAATTATTATTATTTTTCTATTGTTTTATAGTTTAATTGAGCAAAAAGTGATTTTTCATAAAAAATTAAATAAAATATATTTTTTAAAATAGTAATCAGATAATAATAATTTAAACAATTTCACTTTGTTTTTTCAGATATGACTTAAAGCCAGTACGTCTTGGGAGTAAGGCAATTGATACATTGGCTTTTTCCTTTAATCTACAAAAACCATTTTATGTCGTAGTAATTGATGCAGGCTCCACTGGTAGCCGTGCTCTGGCCTTTAGTTTCCATGAATCTATTCTTGGTGGCAATTTGGTTTTGGATGGTGAACTCTATACAGAAACAAAACCAGGCGTTAGTGCTTATGCTGAAAAACCTAAAGATGCAGCAAAATCTCTGACTGTATTATTAGATAAGGTGAAGGAAGTTGTTCCACAAGTAGAATGGCAACATACACCTCTCAGCATGAAAGCTACAGCTGGTTTGAGACTTCTTCCTGGACATAAGGCTCAAGAAATACTCCAAGAATGCAGGAAAATGTTTGAAGAAAGTGGTTTCCAGGTATGTGCCTAATATTTATGAAACTAATAATGCATAATAAAATTTCTATTTTAAAAATGTCTTTTATACACACAATTTGTTTTATGTTTACTTTTACTTTTCGTTTTGACTTAAAATTTTCTAAGGACTTCAGCATGTCTTAGATCGCTTTAATTAGCATATTAAATGATTTTTATGTTTATGATCTTAAAAAATAGAGATATATAAACTGTAGTAGATTCTGGACACATTACATAAAAGAGGAAGTTATTTAGTATGCTAATTTAAAATTGCTTTTAATATCTAACAATTAGTTAGAGTTATATATGTTTACAAAATCCTTACATTTTCACTTTGTTGTAGTTTCTTTGTTTGTTAAATGTATTTTTCTCAGTGATAAAATATTCTTGTATTGTCTTCAGTAGGATTGCACACATATTTCTTCCAGAGGATGAAACTAGGTGGTGTATGTAATAGATCAGTATACAGCATGAAATTAGATGCTTGATTTGTATAAAGCTTAAAAATAATATGCAAAATAGCAAATACAAAATTATAACATTTTTGTACACAACATTTTTTAAAAGTATTATTTAATTATTTCATAAAATAATCTTCCATACTTATATATTAGATATGTGTTTATATATATACACACGTATTTTTTACTTTAAAAATTTAAAGACTGTATATATAACAATAGCTGACTGTAAAATAAAAAGATGCTTCGTTGCTATTTAAGTTTTAACATTAAAATAGGCGTTCATTGTTTATTCTATGTGTATTTTAGATTTCTAAAAATTCGATTTCTATAATGGATGGAACAGACGAAGGAATATTTTCTTGGTTCACTGTAAATTTTCTATTGGAACGTTTTAATACGCACAATCCTGGTAGCACAGTTGCTGCACTAGATCTTGGTGGAGGTTCTACACAAGTGACTTTTTCACCTAATTCTATACAGGTATAATGAAAGAAATATAATTTTAATATTTGAAAATGTGGAATAATGAATAAGAACATAATTAAAATAATCATGATATAGTATTTGATCAAAGATATCAAATATATTCAATTAGAATCATATGAACAATCATTTCATACGAAAACAAAATAAAAAATGTATTTGATAAAAATTGTAATAGTATTATATTTATATATATATATATATATATATATTAGCATTTATAAGATTTTTAACTTTATGTACTTAAAAAATGACATAAATACGAATTTTTACTTTTTTATATAACTAGAATTTAACTTAGGATTTATTTATTGCACAAAATGCAACTGTCTTTATTAATGATAAAAGAACAAATTTTTAATTTATTTAAAACATATTTAAAATTTGTTCAGGAAAAAGGACTTGATGGACATACATATTCTGTTAATATCTTCAGCCATAACATGAGTGTTTACACACATAGCTACTTGGGTATGGGTCTTATGGCAGCAAGGAAAGAGATTCTGACAAATGGAATGAACTTGGATAGTGTAAACCCAAAAGATACAATAGAAGTACGATCAGAATGTGTAAATCCCATAGTTTCGACGGAATGGAGTTATGGCGGATTTAATTATATTATTAAAGGACCCGTGAATGCAACTCATAAACTAGTCAAAACACAAAACTTTGCTGGTGGAGAAGTGGACAGGCCAATTGTCAATTTTCCAGAATGCTCAAAAATTATTGAAAAATATGTTAGCAAGATAAAAAATAAACCAGAAGGTTTAAAAGATCATGAGATTTACGCGTTTTCTTATTACTTCGATCGCGCCACCGAGGTAAATTTTTAAATTTGAAGAAAAGTGATAAGCTTTATAGAAAATACAAATAGATGTATAGTTTTATCAATATTTCAGGTTGGTCTAGTTGACCCCTTTTCTGGTGGAGTTATTCAAGTAAATGCTTTTCAAAAACAAGCAAGGGATGCCTGCGATTATCCAAATACTGATCAACCTTTCATTTGTCTTGATTTGACATTTATCTATGTTCTCCTCCGTGATGGATTTGGTCTGGAACCTAATACAAAACTTTATGTAAGAATATAGATACATTTCTATACTACATTTTATATATTTTTATTTCAGATATAATTTTTTTATATGAAACAAACTATTAAAGCTTAATTATTATAAGTTATTGAAGTAATATTTAATCTAATGCTTTTTATTTTGTTCTTTTATCAGCTTTATAAGAAGATCAATGGACATGAATTAAGTTGGGCTCTCGGCGCCGCCTTCAACATAATCCAAAATGGTTTTTAACGTATTCAAAATATAGGCGAAGGAATTGCAAATATTTTTACACAAAATTGAAGAAATTGTTTAAGTTTACAGTGTATGTAAACATTTGATTTAGATAGAAAATATCAATCTACTTACACGTTTTTTATTCTTATTATAACATGTTCAGTTACTCGAATTTGGATATCCTAGTGATATGTTTATACCAGTGTTGTGTATAATGTTTTGTTATTTGTTTAAACATTCTATTTCAAGCAATTGCAGTATTAACTAAAAAATTAATATGTTAATTAAAGTAAGTCAGAGATTCTTAAGATTTGTTCATATCTTAATAATTTTAGAAAATGAAGTGACTTAATGCATACGTATGTATATACGTAGATTGTTGGAAGTTTTGTGGAATTAAATATCTTTTCTGTTATACGTCATAATATATATATACACACATATTTTTTTAGGAATTTCTGACATAGATATTAAATTGTTTTCTATGTACATGAATCTTAAATTTTATTTTTTGATTTCTTCTAGCACAATTTTTTACAGTGGCATAATAGATTACATTATTTTTTAAACTGCTCAAATTACATCTTATTTTTTAAAAGAACTGTTTAGTGTTTTAAGCAAAATAGAGAAACTATAAAAAGGAATAAGGATTTTTTCAAAAAATAGAAATCCTTAATTATCGCATATTAGCGAATAAGATCCTTGCAGCGACCAAGTATATTGTGTGTTCAAAAAAGACAATTTTTATTCCAACAAGTGCATTAATCCGATTACTGCACAATTAGTAATTGTACAAAAATATAATGCTTTAACAAAATATTATAATTTTGGATTGTTCAACGAATATTTGTCTCAATGCATTTGTAAAATGGTTATTAGATTTTAAATATTTAATCTTTATATTAAAATGTCATTGAAGAATAACAATGTGGTACATTTTTATTACCGAGAAATTTTTTATTTCGGCAATAACGGCTAAACTGAAGAACATCAACACCCAAAAAAAGGTGACAATAGACTATATATATATGCTTTTTGCGATTGTCCATTTTAATCGACGCTTGGCTGTGGAGATACATTCGGCCGCTTTTAGCTATTGTCGACACTCGTACCGCGGAGATATTATATCAAATACAAATATTATATCACAATTCAAGAATAAACAAATTACAATTAAAAGTTGTATCGTTATACAAATTAGTCTACATTCTATACAATGGAAACTGCTTGATGGATAATGGAAATTGTTTCTGTAAGTATTATCATTATCGCAATACAAAAGAACAAGTTTTACAATACATCTACATATACATACATAGGTCTTCATTTCGTTATCGGATACGATAATATCACATATTATACGATATAATCAACGCAATTAAGCGGAACCATATAACTTACTATAAAATTAAATTAGTTATAACTTACACAAAGAATGCAATCCTAATCTTAATGCAATTACATTCAAACCACATTTCTGGTTTTTTAGAATCATTGGTTAATAATAATATCCTCTTGCACAATTTTACTTAGAAATATTACATGGTTTAACAACACTTTGTTGTGCAATAAATAACGATCATGTTGCTGGCAACCACGAAATCGATAAGAATGATTAAACATGAGAGAGCATGGGATAACTTGATACAACGCGTGTGTGTATGCGAATAGTGAAACAAGGAAGAAGACCTAATTGAGTGAAAGCTAAGGTCAAAAGGCCAATAAACGTTCTCGGACGAGCCGATAAGCTGCATAATAGCAAAATACCAATTGCATTTCTCTACTTTTCTCTTTCTTATTCGATATCTACGATATCATGCTACATGTACAATCAATCAGGGACACGGATTGATTTTCAATCGTAGAAGTGATTTAGGCTTGCTAAGTTACATGAATTTAAGTCTTTTTATTTCAAGGGATATTCAATAGAAAATAACGTTGACGAAAATGGTAAAATATGCGTGTAAAATGTTAATTATAATTGAAATTATAGAAAAAGAACATAATATGGCTTTGATGGGAGGGCATAAGAGAAAAGTCTTTGTAACTAAATATGTATCAGATAAAAATAGCTACTAATTAAGCTTGATGTATCTGACAGGAAAATTCAATAAATGGGCTTGATAATTATTGTCCATTGTTTGAAATATTAATCGTAAATTGCGTGACTTTCAATGTATCATTTTCAATGATTCTTTGATCTAATTTGACATAGTTTCCATGTTTCATGTTTGTTTCATCATTATAATTAGCGTTAGTATCTCATAATTGAATTTCGATCTATCTAATGACCAAACACCGAAGAAAGTATAAGAGAGTGATTTTTCTCGATTTCTATAATCTCTTTTTAATTATTTGAGAGATATAATAGAATATTGGAAAGTGTAGTATCCGCCAAAGTTCATGCTATTGCTAATTACATTTATGTTTCCCTGTGTAATTTTTTGTTGTATCAATCAACTTCGTTAGAAAAACAGAAATGTCTTAAATTAATATGCTACTGTGTCTTCGTTAAAAATTAAGTATTAAAACAATAATATTAAATAGTATTATTACTGATACGATTCGTACGTTTAAAATGATCAATCGATGGTGATGACGCTGCGTATTACTTACGGTTACTCCCCACACGGGTTGTGCGTATTTCAAAACGAGATGAGTGCAAGACGAGGTTATGGAATGTGCAGTACTTATATATCTGTTAGAAGCAATTCCAACTGTCTAGAATTTTCTTCGTCAATCTCGACGCGTAGATTTTGCGAAATTTCGAGAGGAACAAGCGCATTAGAAATGGAACACCGAGTTTGATGTATGATTCAGTTCAATGAAGAAAAACTAGAAGAGGAAGTAATGGCCGTCTAAGATGTATGAGATTTAAATACATACGTATGATGGAATCATTATTCAATGATAATCGACTATAATCTTTTTATTGTGAAACTAGCTATAACGATTTCTATTTTTCGAATTCAATTCTGGCATTCGATTCGCTTAACTGTAAATTGTACTACTTTTTGGTGGTTTCGCAAATTGATAATAGATGAGAGCATGCGGTTATTTTTAGATAAAATTTACGTTTTTATATTCCAGATCGAGCATACGAACTTTCATAAATCTAAGTTTCAGGTCACGTTGTTGTTTCCATTGAAATGCGTTATTATCTAAGTTCCTATTTAAATTTGCGCAGTTTGTTTCTTTAATTCTGGCTTATTTCATAAGCAAATTTTTCTTTGATTCTTTTCTCTGTTTCTTTCAATGATATGCATTAAAATCACCATAATGCTAACTTTCTATTGTCTTTAATTGTATAGTTCTGTTTCAAAATTATGATAAAATATTGGTAATAATTATGATCTTCTATTAATTACACATACAATTACATGAATAATATAAGAACGATACAGAAAAGTACTATTTTTATTAATGATATAAAAATGCTACTTTAATTAATACAAACCTTTATTGACACCTAACTGAAGTTCTTTAAATCGTAATTAAATAACAATTAAATAATTAATAATAATAAAGTTCAATACCCCCAAAGAGAAGAAAAGAAAAGAGAAAGGGAAAGAAACATTGTCAGTGACGAAGTCCAAGAAAACAGATAAGGAAGATCTCAATCAAGAGAATACAACCTCCAACTTGTTAAAAACACCAAATTGATGAACGTATGTCTCACCAAATTAAATCATCACTTTCAAAAACAATCAGATTCTAAACTATTCTATACTAAATCAAACTATTAAAAAGGAAGATCTATATAGTATTAAAAAGGAAATAAAAAAATAGAAGAATTAACCTTAAAAGAAATAAGAATAGGAGAAAAAGGATAACAAGCGACATGAACCGAGGGGAAAGCGGAATGCGTTAACGTCGTGAAAGGAAGAAGGAGGAAACGAAAGCGAGCTCTCTCTCACGTTCTTACGCAGCTGAGAAGATGCTCTCGTAAGAAATCTTACCTGTGAAACACTGGAAAACTATCGAGAAAGAGATAGGGGTGGGGAACAGAGGAGAGCAACGTCTATCAAAAGGCAACTTTCACATGGTCACTACGCGAAGCCCCTTTTCGGCTTCCTGGAACAACACGGGATTAAAAGTATCGTTGCTATACTGCGAAAAGAGAGGCACCAACACAAGCAATTTACCTGAAAGGTCATTCCTCGACCTCCTTTGAAAAAATCGGAACGAATTTCAATCTAACCTCTTTGTCTTTCCTTCTCCTTATTCTCGCTTCTTCTTTTATAGAGAGGTTCAATTACCTCAGCGGTCAGGTAGATCTCTGATTTACCCTTGATTCCTTTTCCTTGTTTGCTATACAGGGTGTCCTAGCAATCGTCGTACAATCGGGAATGATAGGGTGATTTTACATAAAAAAAAGCGCGAATAATAACAAGTAATAACAAAATACAGAACAAAATTTTTTCGGACAATGCTCCGTTCTTGAGAAAATCGCGTTTAAAAATAATAAAATAAAATGAGTAATGGTTTAAGAATTGGTATATATTGCAATAAAAGTCTTGATATAGGACGGATACTTTCCTCGGAAACCACTTCTTTCAAGGAAACCATTTTCTTTAAGGATACCTTATATTCAGGTTAGACAGCATTTTGAAATAGAAAGTGAGTACTGCAACGAGTAATAATTAAAAAAAAGCTACTGAAGTGAAATTCCCAACTAAATATTGTGCTAACTTGTGAGTAACTGGACACTTGAAGGTAATTATCTTAATAAAAACAGTTTTCGAAACTAATGACGTCACAAGTGTCGAAACCTGGATAAGCCAAGAAAGTAATTTATTTATATATATTAGTATTATTAATACGAAATGTGTATAAGTATCTCCATTTTTGATTAATAATTAATCTCACATCCAGAAAAGGGAGCAACTTCGCTGTTCACTTTTAATATCTCAATTATAAACTAATTGTTACATTGTCTTCTCATAATATAGCTTTCGATCACTTAACTCATTTTGCATTGAAAGTAGACAAATTTCAATCGTCGACTTTCTTCTATAGTGCTCATATTACATGGTCAAAGGTTCAATGCAGTGGTTAATAATGGTACCTCTCGGTGTTCAAGATTTATCGCTGCACAGTTGCACTTTCTCTTTCTCAAAGACCGTTAAAACCATCAATTACACACACCCTTGGCCAGCTAACTCGAAGAGGAAAAAAAGCAGGTTAAACAGCAGCGCTATCAAATATAGCAGCCGACTTAGAAAAAGCAAGCCGCGGAAAAGATCGATCGTCCATGTAAGAGGAAGGCATCGATTTCCGCGTCTTCTTCGGGAAAGGCGTCGTGACGCAAGCCGGCGAAACTTTCACTATTCTTAAACAACCACTAATCAAGATGAAGACGACTACCAGGTAGGTACGTTGCTTTTCTCTTCTTTCTTCCCTTCTTTTTGTCACTGAAAAACCGTACTCGATGAACGTCCTCGAGGTCAAGTCTTCTTGACGAACGAACCTTTGCCGAGTTAGATTTCGTAAAAAAAATCACTACTGGTGGTTGAACACTTCATCGATTGATAAAATCGCGATATTTGGCAAATAGTCACATTTTTTGCGAATTTTTAAGGTTATGATTTTGTGAACTTTTAGGAAGAATTATTTCTTTATGTATACATTTTTGCTTAAATTTTGAGATAAATTAATTTCATTTTAAAAAATAATTTATTTATATATTATTTTCCATTTTTCTATTCAATAATTAATGATTGTTATCTGGTATCTGTTATGTATGTAAGACAATATTAAAACATAATTATATACATACTTATAATAATCCGAGTTACGTGCTATATGAAGTACGTCTGACTAAAATACAAATTCCACATTCTATTTAGAGAGTTGATATTTATTCAGTCAACAATGAATTTCTTATGTCTTTCTTATATCAAAACGTTAATCACTTCGAGGCTAATACAGAATGTCACTACTTTATTTAACTACAGTTATTAGGCAACTTAATTTATATAATTTAATGAAAGTCTTATTAATCTTTGTTCAGATTATACATCGAATATAATTTAATTAAAAAAATAATTTATATAAAAATGCGAAGAAGTTAAATTTAACGTTGTAAAAAATATTTATTAGATTGTGGATAGTAAGTTGACTAATATATGTACATATTTCTAGTATGATGGATTTGTGAGGTTACGTATATCAAAACATTTCTTTCTTTTAACAAGTTTCAGTATATATACATACATGTATCTTGATCTCTAATGCAATCAATCATTTTATAACATGTGTAATCACATAATGATATTCGTGTTTATACTTAAACATCTAAATATCTCTAAGAGGATTAATTTATACGTGTTTATACATATACATTTAGAAAGACGACGCACTTCCGTGTAATCAATCACTATTAAGATTCATTGGTTTATATAAATCCTTAATTTCCATATTTCATATTTTTATGTGATTCATAATAATAAGGTTAATTATTCGGAACGTCGAAAGTTTGAATACGGTTGATATAAATCTTTCGACGTGACGCGCGCACATGATGCAATAGTGACGCGTTCATGCGAATAAGCCGCGTTGGTGGACCACAGAGCACTTGGTTTCCCACACAGGGTGGCGTGGGCCAGAACTCTTCTTAGCTTGTATAATGTTTTAGACGAAGAATCATTGCACAATACACCGTTTATACTTTATACGTTTTACCTCATCACACACAGGATTGAATGATACGAAACCGCGTGCTAGGATAGTTTCTCTTTATTTACGTGAACATGTTACTTCTAGATTCGAATGGAAATTATTTACCATATGATTAACGCAATTGTGTATTTTGTTTAGCAAATGTATAGAAGCATTTTCGAAATGTTGATTTGAAGATATCTTTTACCTGGCTAAGAGTGCGAATAAAAATGATTTAACGTGTTTTCTGTTTGTACCTAATTCACAGAATATGATGTCATTTATGTTGAAACTAATTTCTAGGTACCATACCATAATTGATGGTTTTTCAATATTCATTCTTTCATAATATTTAATTTTAATATCACCGTAATTTCTTTTTATTTTGATATTTTTTTATTTTCTTCTGTTATTGTTTATGTTATCGTTATTAGCGTGTTAATGTTACTAATGTCGATAAGGAAATTTTATAAATATTTCTCAGTAAGATTAAAGTTTAAATTCTATCTTACGCGAAATAAGAATCTCAGGGTCTAAAATTCACAACGTTTACCAATCAGCACTACTGTTGAATGCGGTCAGTTCTTGCAATATTTTAATGACTTTGTGCCAATTTAGACTTTCGTTACACGTGTTCCTGAGAATACGGAGAAATTAAAGTGAAACGTGATTTCATGCAGCTAAATTTTCGATTGCATTATTCTCATTCTGTAATTATTCCCATAATGATGACCTTGTATTATAAAGCGCCCTAGTATATAGCAGTATATACATATAATGAATGTTAAAATGACTTTTACACTTATAAAAATAGAAATTAGATTGTTGCGTCTGGATTAGTATCTTTTTTTAATTTTTATTTTAAAATTACCTCTGGATGTCTCTTTTGTTTAAAAATTTTTATATATATATATACACATATATTTTTTCTTATTATTTTCTTAATTTTCCCTTCTATGTTCATACAGAGTTTTTCTATTATTTGTAAAGATTTGAAATTCACTTTAAAAGACATTCTTTCTTGTTATTTTTGATCCGTAAATTTACATTTAGAAGTTTCCTACTATCAAAAATGACTGTTTCATTATTTATTATAGGTTATTTCTTATAATACTAGTAAATGTGATGCAACCCAGTATTTTGATTTTAGTTCTATTTTACTCGCCCGCTACCTGTTTTGCTTCTAATAGAAAGTTTATTTTGGCAAAGGACGAGGATTTTTAATTTTTAAGGAAGTATGTTCTCGAAGGATGATTTCACAGACGACTTTCTCTGGCCCTCTTAAACAGGAGAAAAGGAGCACGAATAGAAATTGAAAGTTCACGACGCTCCATGTGGGAGATTGTAGTCGGAAGATCAATCGAACGTGCTTTCACGTTGCAATAATTTAGCAACGAAATAACTGATTCGGCTCATTGTTTTAAACAAAGGCATACTCTATATAAATATGTTGTAGCAAATTTTGTAAATAGTATTAAACTATTTCACAACGATATTTTGTTAACCAAAGAATTAATTTGGATTCCCATCCATCAATTTGTTATTTCAAAATTTTCTACGTCCTTATTCGAAACTTAAACCTTCAATAAAAACCCCAACTCTAACCTAACTTATTTATCAATAAAAGGTCAAGGGATAATACGAAAGAAGAAATCATGGTTTTATGTAAAAATACATAAAAAAAGCTTTATTTCGCCACCGTTTTCTTGCAAAAAGTAACGTATAAAAAAACATTTAATCCTAATTGTCGTCGTCGTCGTCGTCTTGATTACCGTGTTTCTAACTTCCGTTAGAGCCACCATCGTCATCATCATCATCATCATCATGATCGTCGTCATTATCATCACCAGTATCATCATCGTTATGATCGTCGTCATCATCCTGGTCATCACGGTCATCATCATGATCGTGGTCGTATTATTCTTACTAATCGTGTAACTCCGAATCGCGAGCAGGAGCCTCATGTTACTATCGACTGTACATTCGATTGTCCTGTTCCTGCTCGTCGCCGCGGTCGTCCACGTGGGATCACAGTGTGTTGCGTCCAATAGGATCGCAGTTGAGCCGTGGCTGAAGCCGTGGCCGAAGCCGTGAATGCGTGCGTGTCGCGGAACGTAAAGATAGGTTCGATTACGGGTAGAGGAGGAGCTGCGGGGGTTCAACGGGCATTTTGAGTGACTAGTAAGGCCCTGAAGCGCCGGGAGTCCCGTAAGACGTACTGGGTCCGCTTGGTCCGCTACCGCCATGACCGTCAAGCCCTCCACCGACGCCTCCGCCGATGCCGCCACCGATTCCTCCGCCGATTCCTCCGCCGATTCCTCCGCCGATTCCTCCGCCGATTCCTCCGCCGATTCCTCCACCGATTCCTCCGCCGATTCCGCCACCACCGCCGCCGCCGCCACCACCAGAGGTAACTTCCTTCTGTAATTCGTAGAATGCAGTCTGATCAGTTTTGATTAAACACGAGATTTTTTAGGTACACAGGTTCCGTATGCTGAATTAGAGTGATGAATATTGGAAGTTTGGATGGAGAGTTCGTAAACGCGGTTTCTGTGTGAGTTTTAGATATTCTAACTGTCAACTGCTTTGTTGAAGACGAAAATTATGATATATAATAGCGGATTTATCATGGATATCCTTTCTTTAATTCAAGTAAGAGTTTAAGTGTATAGTTCTAGGGCAGCAACTTATGTATGACGATTTTATATTTTCTACAGGCTTATTAGTATCTCTTAAACCTTAAGAAACATATGTAACTCTGTAAATTAGGAAAAGTTTCGTTACATGGATTAAGCTGAGAAACTAAATACCTCGAGTAAAGAACCTATACAAGCAGTATAGTAATAACTTTAATGTAAGAAGTGGCTATGAAGAATGAAACGATTCCAATTACAAAAGAAACACAAGAAGATGAATATCTCCAGGAAAAAACATTTCCATATTTCATATCATAAAATGTCCTCCTATGGATAGCTTACCTGGGTCTTGTATTTGATGAAGTAAACTTCTGGTTTGCTCGGTTGGGTCGGAGCAATAGTAGGCAGAGTGATTTCTGGAGCTTCTTCCGGTTTCTTCACCAACACGTAGATCAACGTCTTCTGTTCATCTTGTTGAGGAAGAGCAGGAATGACAGGAGCAGTGGGAGTTGGTGGAGTGGGTGCCTTGATGAAGATGATCTTGTAGTGTTTCTGGGGTGGAGCTGGTGGTAAAATGGGTCTGGCAGGTCTGTCTTCTGGGGCTTCTGGTGGTGGTACGTGTACGTAGATGTGTTTCTGGATGAGAGAACCACCTCCGAATCCACCACCGCCACCTCCGCCGGCTCCTCCACCGATTCCACCACCGAAGCCACCACCGAATCCACCGCCGCCACCGCCTCCAATGCCACCACCGAAGCCTCCACCGAATCCACCGCCGAGTCCACCGCCGAGTCCACCGCCGAGTCCACCGCCGAGTCCACCGCCGAGTCCACCGCCGAGTCCTCCGCCGAGTCCTCCGCCGAGTCCTCCTCCATGTCCGCCACCGAGTCCACCACCTATTCCGGTGGTTCCACCTCCCGGTGCTCCGTAACTGGAGCTAGGCTGAGAGTAAGAATAACCTGCTTCTGGCCGCGCCATCGCCGAAGCGGCGAGCATCACGATCTAGGAACAGAGAGAGTAATATGGTTAGAGTGGTGATTTTAACGAAAACGAAGAAAGGGATTATAGGAAAGTAATCAATGACACGTAAGCTAAAGGAAGTGGAACGAGGAATACATGGGATTACATGGGATTAAAAAGTTTTCCTCGTGCTTTCATAATTGTGCATCTTAATATGATCATCAAATGCATTGGCATCGAACGCAATTGCATCTGTATTGTCTTCTGGATCGGCAGAATCCCTACTCTTCTCTACTTTCTCTCATACCCTCTCCCTTTCTATGCTCCCCACAAATTCCCATTTTCCTTTTCTTTCTGCCTCTTTCGTCGTTACTTCTAATATCTAAATTCTCCGTGTAATTCAAGATTTTGACAATTCCAGTTCAGTCATGTATTCCGATTCTCAAAAGCACATTTTGTTTATACCTTAGTACTTTAGTTTCATAATTAACTAAGTTGTAATCTTATTTTCTATCGCCACATGTTTTCATGTCTTGGAAAATTATAATGAATTTTTTTAATAACAATATAGGTAGATCTAGCAAGAAAAGCAGCGATGGGTCGACCTGTACTACTGTGATTTTCAACCCTCTACTTGGCCAGGATCCTAATAGGAGATTTGAAAGAAAATTCAAGGGAAAAAGGAACGACGGAATCCAACGTAAATAGAATAAATGCACTATAATAAAAAAAAATCAAAGAAGAAGGAAACAAAAGATTTGCAAAAATAAGGAAGACATGAAATAAATGGACAATAATCCGGCAATAAAAAATGGACACTGTCGTCTAGAACGTCACAGGACACTAGCTCCACTGGTCAGGAAGAGGATGTCGATCGAAAAGGGTCAGCAAGTAGACGAAAGAAATTCAACTCACCATGAATGCCCTCATGGTTGCTGCTGTTCCTTGGATTTGAGGACTGATGCTCCACAGATGCTACGGTTCCCCTTTTATACCAGCCCTGGCCCCACTCGTATCTCGACCCATCACCTATGCTGATGAGACCGTCTGGCGAATCTCTTTCTCTCTTTCCCTCTTTCTCCGCTGTCGCCGATCTTGCTGCAGCTCTTTTCTTTATACACTACGAACTTGACTCCCTCGGTACTCGTTGTTAACCCTTTTTTAATCGAAGATCGATCATCCTTGAACCTTTGTCCCTTCTAAAAATTCTGCATTCACGGGTGACAAACGTGTCAGCGCGAGGTGATGGGTTTTTTGGCCGGCAAGAGGATTGGCACTTTCTAAACTCACCTAATGCCTGCGAGTATGACTCCTGCTCAGCGTTTCAATATAGAGAATACGAATTTACGTAATGGAGGCGTGATGGCGGATTTTTCCTTTTTTTAAATTATGAGACTATTTTTAGGCTTCTTACGATAGCGAGTACATGAAAATGTAAATCTCCGTATATTTCATGTCGTTGGCCAGCCATATATATATATATATATATATATGTATGTATGTATGTATGTATGTATGTATATATGTATGTATAAATATAATGGATTCTAATACTCTATTTAGGCCGCTGCTATCTTTTACACAATAAGGACGATCTGCATTCCCTGCATAATCTACTGCGTTCTTTCGGTCAACCAAAACTCAATTCTTACGCGAGTTAGAAGTATCCATTCGGTGTTCCTTTCATTTTTACTTATTTTACTTAATCTTTGCATTTCGGCTTTGAATGACTTCCAGCTATCAGGTTTACAACCGTATGTAATCTCTACCCAATACAACAATACCACTTCTCTTTTCAGCGCTATAACACTTATTTCTCTAGCTCTTATTATAGCTAACCTAACCTATCTTATCCTACTATTCTATCTCTTTTATGGTGAGGATATTTTGAGGTTTCTTAGAGATGCTTTGTTTCTTATAGCGCGCGTTTGACAGAGAGATGGTGGAAAATGTGATGTTTAGAAAAAGTACAACCTAAATGAGATGAGTGGACTACAATAGAAGAAAGTCCAAGGGAAAAGGAAACGAAGGAAATCCGCTGCAAATGGAATAAGTGGACTGTAATCGAAGAAGGCATGTATCGAGATTCGAGATTCGATAATCGAACACAGTGGCTGAGAGACGGTCATAAAAGAAAAAAGAAAGTATCGTGTTTGCGTACTCATGAAAAAAAAATGATTTGGGTCAAATTCATTTTCGAGGTTCCCTTTCTCCGTTCGAGGACGGGACTTCCCTGCAGGAAGTGGAAAGACTTTCAGTTTCGTAATGTGGAGATACGCGCGGTACTTCGTCTTTTCTCCTGCGAACCGATGTGACCAGAGCCATCATTGCCTTTTTATATTTTGTGGATCATCGAACAAAAACGTGGTGTTCATTATAACTCGTAGTAGGCAATGAAGAAACCATCGTTTTAATCCTCAGCTGATGTGGTTGGATTCTAAGGTGACTATGATACAATTACTCGTATTTTCAAGCTACGACAATGATTCATATTCTCTTAAAATAAGCAACATATCGTCCCTTTTATTCCAAAAGCCATTTTCATTGTAGAAATAGATCGATTATCTCCTTTCTCTTCTTATCTATATAGATTAAAAAGGTGAGTGTTATAACGAACATGGACTATAAACTTGATTCATTATCTTCAGAACCAACCAATAATTTTACATTCAATTGAAATTCCTATAATCTGTCGAATTGCAGATTCGTGATACTGGCATAAGAGGGACGATATCTAAACCATCCATTTGTTGGGGTGACAGATAGTTTATACGATTGAAATTCATATAATAGTAGCTCACCAATTTTCCTCATTACCTATTATCTTTTGTTCACACAATAGGAGCTCACGTTCGGATAAATGAATTCAACCAGCAACAGAATAAACGCAGTTCGGATAAAGACTTCTTTTGTACAGAGAGACAGTGCTGTGTTTCAATATTAATGTGAGTAAGTGTCCATATCGAAACAATGTCGAACTATGTCAAACGACGTCAAGCAACATGAAACATCATCATGAACATGATGAAGACATCATCATCGCGAAGACACGTGAAGGGAACTGAAGCGTGAGAATGTCCTCGCATGAGAACCGCTGGCAATGAGGAATCGCTAGGAAGAGCGGACGATTTTAATCGCTGGCTTCAGGATGGGACATCGCAAACAGACATCATGAAGAGTAACAACGACCGAGCACGTAACCAACCGCGTAAGTCTGGTGAATGGGAAAAGGAGAAGCCCGTTGTATATATGCCTGTATGTATTGGTGTAAGCACGTGTCGTTGCGTTATATACGTGTGGACCAGTCAACGCCGGACGTCCCACTAAGAGTACGAAACGCTCGAAGGTAGAAAGGTTCGTAGATTCTTTCGTCCCGATCGAAATGCGGAACGTCCATGGGAACATGGAGTAGAATCCCAAAGCGAGTAAAAAGCGACAGTGCATTAGAAAGGGAATTTTCAGCAAATCGAAATTTAGCCGGGCATCAAGCGATGCGTGGAAACTGTTTCTTTTGTCATTCGTTATTTCTTTTTTTCTTTCATAGCCATTATATTTTTTAATATACTGTATATTATATATTTGTGATTTTTGGGTTTCAATCGTGTTATTAGTATATCGTGATTGTTCTGAGATTTCATGAATATTCCAGTTCACGTTTTCAGGGCTGATGATGAAAATGATTTCCCAGGCTGTGGGGAATTTAAGTTAAAATTTGAAATAGAAATTTTGGTTTATAGAATTGTATTATTCTGAGTAGCGTTTGGTACTAGGTAATGAGATCGATATGAAGAGAAAGCTTTTTTGTCTCATGAACGATTTAGGTTGAATTGGCAGTAAGCATTTTGATTTTAAAAGGTAAGAGTTTTGAACAGTGTGATTTATGGTGAAGTATACGTTAAGTAATAGGATTACTGCGAAATAGAATCTCTCTTTCTCATCAAATGAACCTCTTCTTTCTTGTTCTTTTATAATACATAAAGTTGGAAGTACACCGTGACAAATGGTAGAAATTGAAACACATATCCCTCTCTCCAATATAATTACTCTTTTTTCATTGTCACTACTTTATTTCCTACGTAATATGAAATGGCAAAACCATAAAACGACAAATGGATTTGAAAATTAGAAGAGAAAAGTATAAGGAAAGAAGAAAAAGTTTAATAATTGGAGATTGTTTTATGGCTCGATGGATTTGAGAGTGAAACTTTTTCAAAGATGAACCATGAATAAGTGCAACTACGAAGAATGCATGTGAAACGGTCATGGGAACATGGAGTAGAATCTTAAAGACAATGAAAAGCGACAGTGTGTTAGAAAGGTAATTTGCAGTAAATCGAAATTCTAACAACTCTTGCGAATTGCGTTGAGACCATTTCCTTACAACTTTTTCCCTTTTTCGTTATAAATATTAAAATTATTAATTGCTAAAAAACTTGTAAATTGCACTTGTAAAAACAAGTGTTGCAAGTTTTCCTTAATTAAGTAGTATTGATCGATAGAGGCTAAGTAAATTGCGATTCCCTCTCTTCTTTTAAAGAGATGCTAAAATTACAGTTAAAGCAGTAAAAGTAATGTGCTTTAACATTCCTCTTTATAGCAAATATTATGTACACTCGGAAGCTTCTTCCGCTCTTTCTATTTCCTAAAACGAAACTGACACAAGATTTCACCTTTGTACGTGACTTCGTTCGTGTTCGCAATTGCAATTGCATTCATTATGTTCGCAGTGTACGGAGATTTATTTGACCGTGATTCCGTGCAGTTTATCTTCACCACACGTTTACTTATGTCCAAACAGCGATATTTCTTCTAACACACTTTATGTATGAACGTGCATCCTATAAGAATAATATGTAGTTGTCAATGTTGTAAGTATTCAAATACTTTCATGAGCCAGTGTAAAATCTCGATGCCTGAAAACATCGAGATCCTAAATCTTAAAAATATTTATAAAAGAATAACGTCGTAGAGAAACAGAAACGCAGAAGTAAGCGCAATTGTAACGATGTCGAGACCACTCGACGGAATAAAACTTTTTTTTTTTTTATCAGATCTGTATGTGAAACGGAGTCATGGGAAAACAGGGCAGAATCTCAGAGAGTTAGAGCCGCCTTACAAAAGAGAGACATTGCAAGCGCGTTGGAAAGGAAGTTTTGTGGAATGAGGCTTGTCAGCGACGTTTTGCGGGCCAAATGGTATTCTCTTATACGGTAAACGTTCCAGGAAAAGTCCAGGGCAGTGAAGAGATTTTTCTGCTATTTAGAAGCTATTATAAAGGAAATTAAAGGTGTTTAGAATGATGGATGACACTTCGAATACCTTATTGAATGGAATTGGCTGAAAGAATGGCGTGACAAAAACGGACAAAGTTTAAACACCTTTAGACACAGGAGAAAGGCAAATACTTTAACAATAGGACTAATTACTTAAGTATAAAATGCTGAATTCTTTTAAATTTTGCCATTATAACTTAAGAAACTGAAATACATTAACTACATGTCAGAGGTAAACACTAAAACTAAAGTAAATTAATTAAACCGAGGAAAAAAAAAGAAATTAATTAAACTCTGATTGAAAAAATTTCATTAAAACACAATTAAAAAATCAGTTGAAACTAACGAAGATCTGAAGGAACAATTATATCAACTAAATACAACAAATCACTCAACAAATCATGACGTCAACTTAACGAGCCATCATAGCCGCAACAAATTCGGTTTCCACCGCAGACAGTCGTCCATTTATTAAACCGTACAAGCATAAATCCTTTTCCATAGTCTCAAATCCATTCATTCACTATCACGGCGATCATCGGTAATCATCCTGTCAAAAATATTGGGTCAAAAGGCCTAGGAAACCTATTTTTAGTTTTTTAGGTGTGGTCAATTTTCAGCAAAAGTCCATAACAAACACTTGACAGTAATAGATCAAGATAGACATCAAAGTGCTAATCAACAAATCTAATCAACAAATTCTATGATCAGCAAAAGCAACTAAGTAATTATACTCGGTTAAAAAAGTGAAGGAAATTCCGATATTGTGTAAATTACAAAATAACAGAATATATCGTATAAATGAAAAATGAGCAATTTCATTGAAGTTACTGAATAGTATGTAGTATAGCTGAAGGAAAGATATTCGAACTCGAATTCGCCTATTGGTTTCGTAGTAGCAAATAGAAAGGATGAACACCTGAAATAAGATCGAAAGTAGAATCGAGGCAATGAAGGTCAGACTATACGTCAAACCTTTTGAGGTCAGAATAACTCCCTTTTTTGTATTTCGGATGTTATTTATTTCTATCGCAAGTATGTTTATATTATTATTATTATTATTATTATTTTATACAAGCAAAGGTTCTTTAAATAATGTAATAGTGCGTAATTTTGTACACAGGTATTTGCAAATTCAATCTAACCCACGAAAAGTTTATAAACTAATTACTAAAAAATCAATAGAACTTCGATATTATTTAAAAAAAAAAAAAAAAAGAGCACATCAAAATTCATTCCTATTTTAGGAAATATACAGAAAGAAGGGAAAAGGAACAACTTCGAAACTTTTATTTTTAACAACCAATAGAAAGTATTTTCGTGCTGGAGAGTTCATTAGATAATTATTTAAGCGTGTCACGTAGCACGAAGAAAAATCACGGAAAACCGAGCGAGCTGCACCATTCATTGGAGCAACCACCTGGCTACTGCATTATTAGAAACACGTATACGCGTTATAAAAAGCTGTTGCACTGGTCTGAGATTAACTTTTTAAAGGGACCGTTACGCACTATTACGAAATTAATGAAGTAACAAATATTTTTAAGAATTATACAATTAATTGTATAATTATTGGAAGATGATTTATTCTTTTAATTTAAATTAATTATACGTGTATATCAATAACTTTCGTTACACTTTGTAGTAAAACGTTTGCTTCAACTTAAGTAAAATTAGTTATCTTATAAGCGAAAATCTATTTACAAATTTAAATAATCCCTAATTACAACAAAGCCATAGAAAGACACCATTAGCTTCTTCATAAATTATATAATATTTTCAAAGATATTAAATAAAAGAGTTTGTCTTATGTACTGAACTGTCTACTTATTTTATACAATAATGGCAATACCTTTCAATTGAACTCTTCTTAGAACATCCAAGAACTAATTCTCCTCCGTTCTATTTATTTTGCTAAGACGTTACGTCACTCATCTCTACTTTACTTTTTATTGTTAACGAAAGGTGGTAGTATTTTCTGTCTCGAGCAACCTAGAAAATCGACTTCCGTTCTCTCTTACAGATTAGTGGTACAGTAAATGAATTTAGTAAAGAACCGATGATTACATTGCAAATAAAAGTGAAACTAGGAAGTTTTAATTATTTCTTCTTCTCCTCTTGAGTTGCATAAACTAGGAAACATAAATTCATATTAATTATCATGATCTATTGAAAAAAAATAATATCTTTTAACTGTGTAATTTCTTTAAACATTTATTAAACAATTGTTTGCTATCCTTGTTTAGAAATAATAGTAAAAATTTCATATATTTGCCTTTTAAAAAATGAAATGAAAATCTAATGCAGCAATAAATATATTTTTTTATCAATAGTAATATATAAGTTTGTATAAAAAAGTTATTAAAAATTATAAAAATATATATGATGGATTACTTAGAAATCTGCTACATTCTGTAAAATTTTATATTGCGACTCTATTACCATCTGTCGATGCAGAGCTAGAAACCAGAAATGAATTATAAAGTTATGTTTCTCAATGTACATTTGATTTAATCAATTAAATAAAAATTTCATAATTAAGAAAGTTGTAAGGAAGAATAGTTATATCGACTATTCATATTGCAAATAAATTTTACATATTCTTGTATATAGACAGAGTTAATTAAAGATGAATAACATATTAAGGTTACGTTCTATCGCCAAGAGCTTTAATACTCGTCATTTTTCTGCAAAATATACATTAGATGCCGAAAACAGACAATTGTATGAAGATATTTTTCCTGATATTTTCATGTAAGTTTCATCAACACCTGTTTTAAATCTTCATATAAAACAAACAAGTTTTAAAAAACGAAATAAAATTTTAGTGATAACATAAAAAAGTTATGGAAAAGTCCACCACAATGTATATACGCTGGATTTGATCCCACTGCGGACAGTTTGCATATAGGAAATTTGTTAGTTCTAATAAATCTTTTACATTGGCAGCGTTGTGGTCATCAAGTGATCATCCTGTTAGGAGGTGCAACAGGCTCAATCGGTGACCCAAGTTTTAGAAAAACAGAACGTGTTGAAATAGAACAACTTATACTCCAGGAAAACATAAAATGTATAAGAAATGATATCGAAAATATTATCAGGAATCATGCAAAATATTTTTGTAAAAACCATCAACGTTTGGCTCCCATAAAAATATTAAACAATATAGAATGGTATAAAGATATGAATTTGCTTTCATTTATTAAGGACATTGGAAAGTATTTCAGAATGGGTACAATGCTTGGTCGTTCATCTGTGCGAAATAAATTAGAATCCCCAAGTGGAATGAGTTTTACAGAATTCAGTTATCCCCTTTTCCAAGCATATGATTGGCTTTACTTACACAGTAAATATAACTGCTTGTTTCAAGTTGGAGGTCAAGATCAAATGGGAAATATAGTATCTGGTTATGATTTAATCACTAAATATACCAAAAATCAAGTTTATGGCTTAACGCTACCATTAATCACAGCCCAAGATGGACTAAAATTTGGAAAATCTACAGGCAATGTAGTTTGGCTCTCACCCACAAAATCTTCTAGCTTTCAACTGTATCAGTATTTTATTAGATTAGAAGATGCAGTTGTGGAAAAATTCCTTTATTTCTTCACATTTTTATCTGTACATAATATTAAACAGATTGTAAAAGAGCATTTTGAAAGACCAGAACTGAGACAAGCACAAAAAATTCTAGCTGAAAAAGTTACAATATTGGTTCATGGAGGTAATCAAACAAATTTTTCATCTAGGGATTAAAAACTATTAAATTATTTTCATTTCTATGCAAGTTTAACTGTACATATTTTGTTGCAGAAGAAGGATTACTTGCAGCAAAGAGGGCATCTGCTGTTCTTTATGATAAATCTATTGATTCTTTAGCAAAAATGCAAGCAGATGATCTAGTACAGATATTAGATGGTGCTACTGTAGTAGAACTTCTATCTGAACCAGGTATTAGTGCTTATGACTTAGCTATGAAAGCAAACTGTTTTAAAACAGATCGTGATGCAAGGAGAATTATAGCAGCTGGAGGTTTTTCCATTAATTATCAAAAAATTACGAATTCAGCAGAAGTCATCGTACCTGGAATACATATATTAAGTAATAATATATCATTACTTAGAGTAGGGAAAAAGACCTATCATGTTGTACGCTGGTTATAGAATAAACCATTTATGATTAAAATTTATGTCTACTGATACTAAAGTAGTAATTTCCTTCTGATTTAGTAATCGTAATTTTCTTGACATTATAAAAGATAAAATGTTTAATAAAAAACGTATTTATTTTTATAATCTTGAGATATAACAATTTATTTAATAAAAAGATTTAATATACGATTTTTTCTACATTGTTATATTAAAGAGTCTTCTGACCGAATATATTCTCCTACATCAGCTTGATGAAAACATACTGTTGCCATTGGGTCTGCATATTTACAATCCATTGTACTTTTAGCGGTGACACCAAAACCCTAAAACAGTAATTTTGGCAATTACAAATTTTTAATGAGATATAGATCAATCACAAGATATTGAAATTTCGCGAGAAATTATTTACAGTAAAAATACTTTAGTTACCAGTGGAATATCATTTGTGGAAAAAATAACAACTCCTTGATACTGAGGAGTATTTTCTGTAATTCGACCTATACCAGACTTAGAAATATGATGTCCATACAAAAACTGTTGTTCAGCTGACGATTTTAGCCAAATTTTATGCTAGAAGAAGACATTATAATACCTATATATATTCACACAGGTTTATAAATTATAATTTAAAATTGAATTGATATTAATAATAAAATTTAGATGATTGATTTATTTGTTTGGAGCAATGTGGAAAATACACTTGTAATGAATGTAAAAACTATATGGATTTCACTGATACATTATCATTGTATCTATAAAATGTTAGTAAGAAACAATATACTGAAATTCAACATTATAATAAAAATGACATAATTACTTGTGCATAAGGAGCCAGCTGATATAAAGCAGTGATGTGAAGCCTAAATTTTCCAGATTTTGTAAATTTTCCAAAACATGTTCCAAGACTTGCCAATTTTTCTGGATTTACCATACTTGCTAATGATAAAATCTTTTCAGAAACGTAATATACTCTGCCTTTCCTTTCTCGAAAACAATAAACACCATCTGGTCGGTCAAGTAATAATTTTACGTTAGTCCCAATACTAGAAAAAGCATAAGAAATTAAAAGAGATTATAAAGGAGATTATAAATTAACATTTATTTTATTATATTTATATTATTTATTTATTTATTTTTGAAATTATTTTACTTAATCTCAATACAAAGAAACTATTCGGAACTTACTATTTTGTTAATTTTTCCAAAACAAGTTTTGTCTTATCTTCAGTTAACCGCTTCATACTTTATGCATTCATAAATTACATAAACTTTTGTATTGTGAAATATTAAAATTGTCTATGATATTATTGAATTATTTTTGTTTAATCATTTATAATTCTTTTACTACATTCTATTCATAATTACTTATGAAGTTTCTTAAAATAAACAAATCACGAATAAGGTTAAGTCAAGAAACATGTGTTTTTAATAAATTGCCTACGTCTAGAATATTACAAGATAAGAAACTCATATACAGATTTTTAATAAAGTATATGAACCATAATAAAAGGCAGATAAGATGTGCTCTTGCACAGCCCCTTTATTAACCAATGTCATGTTCCTCCATCTAGCGGTCATGTTTGCCTTGTTCACAAATTATATCTCGCACAAGTAGAGGGAAGTTTGAAAAGTATCACGCAGTAAAAGGTAATTTTTGATATTGAAATTCGAAAAAATTATGTACAAGAAAACCTCTAAGGACGATAACAAATCCAATGTACGAAAAATATCAATTAATATAAATTGTGGGTAAGATATTTTTTAAATTAAATAATTAGTTTTAGTAGTCTACGAAACATTTATTAAAATATATAAAAACACCTAATTTAATAATTGTGTTAATGATTTTTGTTAAATGAGAAAATTTTGGTTTTTAACTAATCTGCTTTTCTTGTTTTGCTATAAGATTCTCTTCTTTTCTTATTTAGTTTCCGGAGCCTTATATAAGACAAAGAATGGTTTCCGATGGGATTGTAACTTGTGAGATACTTAGTTTTGTATTAAAAATTTCAGCGGCTTTTATAAAGCTATTTTTCAATAGCGAGGCAAGCGAAAACTCCGGAAGGGCACACTTTATCTACTTTTCAATAGGATATGCATATAATTACTTTTATTACTCCTGAAACATTATTTCTAAAAGTACAAAGAATAGTTACGTATTTCGTATTTTTATACTCTGTGAAAGAACTATTAAACCACTAATAAAAATATAAAATTGTGTAAAAATCCTTAGTGTACATTTTTGAATAAGTGGAAGTCAAGAGCATGTGGATGCTCATCTGTGCGAACCAATCAATTGTTGTGTCTCTGTGCGGTCCCTTCATTGGTCGTTTTGACGGATAGAAGCCAATCTGGCGTCAAAGTAACATGGAAAATACCCTAAAAATACTCAATTTTATATTTTCATAACTTTTGAGTCAATAGATTCCGCATCTTAAAACTTACAGTTTCAGATCCTACATGTTGAAAATTACAAGATTGTCAATAGTTAGACAGTAATTCTTAGTCTTCTAAACTAAAGTCTAGCCATCATATATATTTCCAGGATCAATGTCTAGTAATTTTCTCAAGTTTCAGTCCAACAATCGACAATATAGAATAGAAGCGTGGTAGAAACAGCGCTTGCGTGCCATCTACTAAAGATGGCGCCTTGCGGTATTCTACCATTTTAATCCTGCTGGGCCGGCAGCGTGTGTGAAAACTACTAGCACTGAAAGTCAGTCTTGTTTCATCGTCTTCAACGAATATGCCTACTTAAAGCAAGCATCCGCGATTGTCCGCTTATTAGTGCGAGTCTCTGTCTTTTGGTGTGCACAAACAAAGTAATATAAACGATCCTTCGTGATCCACCTTGTGTCTTCTTCCTCCATCAACTTGTTCTCAAACCATCACTTCCTCGGCCCACTTTATGGTATGTATTCTTAATTCTCACCTTTTCTACAATTTTTTCGTCATTCGTTCCAAAATTTTGTCCTTTTCTACGAAGCTTATGTCATTCTTCCTGTGTAAAAGTATCCGTCCTGAATTTTAACTTCAGCGATCCAAAATCAGTTGTGAAAGTTCAAATCTGATGCATATCGTTTATTAAATATTTATTTCTCTGTTTTTCATATGTTTCTGTTTGATTTTCGCTTGATACGTCTGATTGATTGTTTGTTTGTATGGTATTAAAATTTTTGATAGGGATGGCGTGATACCTCATTCGATATTTTATCTTATCTCGCAATACCTTTTAGCTTATATTTTCTAGTTACATAAATATATGTATAATAATTTTCATATTTACGTTGTTTCGGAGTTTTACAGTTATTAAGTCTTATTGTATTTCAATATAATATTGCATTCCTGTTGGAACTATATTTGCAGTCATTAATTTCAATCTTTGTATAGTTTTCACTTGTTTTTTAAAATTCTTACACTTTTCACATTTTTTATGGTAAATATAATCTCTTATTTAAATGAGAAAAATGCTAATTTAAAAGTTAAACATTTTATTTATCACTTTTAAAGAGTTTAAGGAATTAAAATTTAAGAATTTGCATTAATATTAACATTCAATGTTGACTATGTAAATGTAAGCACATTATATCTGCGAAACCTCTTAAGGGGGGAAACTGCTAAGGAAATCCTGGAAATAGCATTTTTTTTTCAACATGGTGATAATGTAACGATACAGAATTTCATGCCGTGACTTTGTCTCGTCGCGTTTGTTGAATGAAGATTTTTGCATTTCGCAAATTTTATGCTAGTACACGTTAGTTTCGAGGAAGACATTTTTCGTATAACCGATGGATATTCAAGTTACTGAAAGCTGAATTCAGAATAGCGCGAAACTGTGGACATGAGAGTAGAGATTTAAAACACGTAACATCCATGAATTATTCCCATATCGTATAAAAAATTCTTTTTATCCTAATTTTTCATCAAATTTTTATTATCTCCCTCTTTTATATTTTATTAATTAAAAAATTGTAATTCTTTGAAATTCCCTCTAGTTTTTCGCATGTTGTGTTAAATATTGAATTTTATCGTACGAATTTTTGTATCACAAAAAAAAAAAGATCGGAATTTTACTTTTTTCCTAAACGTAGGTTATTTATACACTCGTGCAAATCGCGTAATATAGATTACTTGTTTCTGTTAACAAAGTTTGGAATTTATAAAAGTTTGCTGGACATGTGGACTATTTTTATCTGGGAGACGTTTAAGTTTATGTTATGAAATTTCAATGTGGCGTTGGTTCCTCGTAATTTGCACTTTCTTCTGCGCGCCTTGATTATTTCTGTTGCTAATGAGTTGATCTAGATTCTCTTTGTATGAAGACCTACAAAATTTCTTAAATTTGAAACTCCTTTAACTATATAATTTGTCTCGTATCTCATACATAGCTATATTATTAGCTCTATTAATTTCTAGCTTTATTAAGTATTTATGTTATCGACTATATAATTTGTCTCGTATCTCATGCATAGCTATATTATTAGCTCTATTAATTTCTAGCTTTATTATTTATGTTATCGACCGTTTTGTACATCATGTTTCACAGAAAATGTTTAGTCAGAATTAAAAAATACACGGTGAAACATTTAATATGAATGCTTTGTACTGTATTAAAATACTTATATAAATGTTCATTACTCGTTCTAAAAATTACCGATATACATCTATTAATCCTTAAACTTCTATCTAGAGAAAATTAAGTAACGTACATAAAAAAAATTTTAACGATCAATATAAAGAATAAACTTAGGTTTAAACAAATAAATAAACCTACATATGTATGTAGGTTAACTTAAATAACAGAATGCGAGTAACTGAGTTGCATAGGATCAATTCGATAGTCGTTTATTATAGAAATTAGTAATTACCATTTCATGGGAATAGACAGATAATATAATTGCAACTGATGTTTATAATACTTTTTGTATACTTTAAATTGTTAATTAATGTGTTTCTAGTGGATGACCATGTATTTCACATGTATTTTAAAAGTATCTCAAAATAATCCAATCTTGTGTTAGAAGAACATAAAAATCGTCAAGGGGAGGTTACACGAATGAAAACTTGCAAAAATTTGATATTTGATCATCATTTCTTGGAGTTTATCTTTTTGCCAGCATTATGTGTTGAATAAATAATTTTTTTTTACGTTTCCAAATATCTTTCGCATTTGCTGGAAGACTTGTTTCCAATTATGACACTTTTGCAATTCATATGCAATATGTATAATTGCCCTATATTTGAAACGTAATAAAAGAAATGATAGAGAAAGCTATCATGTATGATAGTAGTATAATACGTATACATACATATTCCATCGTGCACGCGTACATATATGTAACATCATGCAATGCGTGAATATAATGCTCCTTGGAATTCGAACATGTGTCTAATATACCTAGTTGCTTCAGAAAAAATAAAAAAAGAAAAAGAAAAGTTGTACGAACATTGATAGTTAATTTATTCCTTCCACGAATATCTTTTATCCATCAAAATTCTGAAATTTTTAAGTCGAGCATAATCTTCCCTTCTTTTAAGTTAATTCCAACTTGCAATCTATGCTAGTTTAAATTATACTAATATTTCTATTTTGAATTTGCTGTAACAATGCTGCAACATTCGTTAATTATATTTATATCAAAGCTAGGTTAATTACGTTTTCTTTATTTCGACGAGAAGCCTGAAATGCTTTCAAAATTTTCCCATTTTCTTGAATTACATTTTAATCAAACTAGACTTTCTGGAAAGGGGGTAATTTCTGCTAGGAAACCTAAAAAATGCTGTAGGAAATAATCACTTTCAGTAAATGATGTTTCTTAATTTATACGTATTCTCCGATCCGTATTTTCATTAACTATGCTATAGCTCTACTCAACCATAGTCGGTTCAACCAAAACATGGTCATCCGTTACTCCGGTAAACGATGAGCTGATCTGCGCGCGCATTGATGTCTTTTGTCTCTGGGACCACACGGGCGTTGAAACGACGTCTGTCACAACGGACATTGTTTCTTGCGAATACACGTATGCTTGCACTGCGTTACATACGATCGTTGCGATGGACGTTATTTTCTAGCAGATACAGTCAATGGCGGATCCAGAAGTTTTTCTTGGAGGGGGAGGGGTGAACAGTGCAAAAGTACATAAGTACATCGTTGAACGTTCTTTTATAAGATTTAAAATTTGCTTGTAATTTATATTTTAACATCTCTATCTGATGCTATAGCTTAAATAATTAAATTCACTTTAATTATGCATATAACCAACAAGTTTCGGGATGTGGTATTATAGCTTCGAATAAGAAATCTTTTTCTTTTTAATGTGTACTTCGAAGTGCGCGGAAAAATATAAAATAATTTATTTGTATAAATATGCAACAAAGAAGTTTCTTCTCTATAAGAACGTTCTTCTCTAAGAAGAACGTTCTCTATAAAATGCATATGTATATAACACGCGTCTTATAAACCTCCGTATAATCTCTTCACATGTATACAATATATATTATATAATAGAATATGCGTCAACAAAATCCAACGTCCGTTCTACTATAAATATTTCGAGGAAAAAGTAACTTAAATTCTTAGTGTGCAGCTTTCAATATATACGATAATATATTCTTATAACGGACATCACGCAACGGACGTTGTTTCAACGCTCGCGTGACTTTAGTCTTAACCTCTGAATCTTCGGTATACAATTGCGTTTGATTATTAGATCATTCGACTAACGTAACGGTTGAAACACGTGCATAAAGCCATGGTAATCTCAAAATTTCGTATGTTTATATAAATTTCATTCCGATACTATTTGGAAATGTGCGATTAGTTTGCCGTTTCGAGAAAGAATGACCCTACTACAAAATGCGTCGTGTCGATGATGCGGGTCCTTGGTTATCTTTTCGCTATGCTTTTTTACTTTCGTACATATGTAGAATAATTCAGTAGCGTATCCCTCTCACATGTCTTTGGAAAGTATAAACATACGAATGGATACACGTTAAAAATATAGAACCTAAGCAAAGACTCGTCTCAGCCACTGAACATGCTCTAAATATTATATATTGGATATTTAATACAGTACGTTCTGTACAATTGGAAATGTTGGAATGCCTGCGAAGAAAACGAAGAATAGGAAAAAGTGATTCGGACAAAAGTTGTATGGTATTGACAGGACATACTATGCTTTTATCTATTTGACTTTGCGCCGATGGCCTTCAAACGGATATATCCATTTTTTTACTGTAGCTGACATATAGACGTCTTGAAAACACAAAAGCTTCTTGTGTCTTTAGCACCATCCGTTTCTGCTTACAAACATCCAAGTTTGATGGAGCGATGCAAGGAATTAGGTAAAAATAAATGTTCGGAATTGACTGACTGTTACAGAAATACTAAGAAACTGTCGTCTTATGTTTCGCCATATTTCGTCTTATGTACGCCATTATGTAATGGCGTACCAGGAGTAACATTATGAAAAACATCTTTATGTGTTCCGGTGGAACATAGGTAACGAATTTGAAAATTCATATCGATGATTGATAGCCGGTGCGAAAGACACAAATTTGTAATGTTTTGAAGATATCTGAGAGACAAAGATATCCATTTAGAAGTGTGTCGTATTTTTTCAAATATTTGAGCGTTTCCAGTTAAATAGCACGTACTGTATATGTATGTGTATTTTTGCACTTTTCAGTTTCCCATAAATGCATGAACATTCGCAGTCTAGTCATTTCATCGTATTTTTGAACAGTGAGAATTCTTAATTCCTTCTATTCATATAAGAATAGCGATTAATAAAATTATAATAAGAGTGGTTATTATGCAACTGATTGGAAGTTATAAGTACACAATGATAGATAAGACGTATAGAACAGGTGATAATGAAACACGAAAACATTCTATTCCTAGTGATGTTACAAAGTACATCAATAGAAAAGTTGCAAGATATTCGGAAAAATAGTTTAAAAAGGAATAGATTAATGTTTTATTTATAAAAAATATGAAGAATATCGAGAAGAATGTTTCGAAACTGTATTAATTAATACAGAACAATTTGAAAATGTTCAATGTGAATTTTTAGGTTTTATATAACTGTGGAACAGACTTGTACAATCATTTAACGAGTTTTCCTGGAGTTGTGTTCCATTCGTTTGAAATATAGCGTTTAAAGCTGTCGATTAAAATAATTGATTGGAAGTTAATAAATGCAAATTATATTATAATGATACAAATAATTAATTCTTGCATCAGTTGCTATTAAAATATTATAATACATAAATTAAAATGAAAAATAAGTGTATTTTTTGTGTACATGTATTGATATTCACTTAATGTAACAATTCGTAATACTTGGAAATGTTTGTGTCTTTTGCATATATGATAAATTTGTTCTTTTTGCTCATTAATATGCAAGCGATATGGTAATCGTCTGAGAAAAAACGTGCTATGTAAAAATTACATTTGAAATACAAATTTTTAACTACGACTTATCTACATGTGCAAGTCAGATTAAATCATCTTTTCCACACAAAATTACGAGTATTGATCTTTTTTAAATTCATAATCGTCGTATGTTATGTTAGTACATATTATGTAATTGACGTGTTTGATAAATAAATCTTATTTATTATCATGTATGAAAACACCTCTTATGCGTTTATACAATACAACTGTAAAATATTATGCGACGTAAGATATTTAGATTATTTTATAAGTGCACCTCTGCAAAATTAATAATTCTGACTTACACTCTTTTGTTCGTCCAGCAGAAGAATATACGGCAAGCATTTAAAAAACATAATAGAACTTCCACAAAAGTTATCGTTTCAAATTATGCTTCTCGATGTAAAATCCTATCTTAATCGTTCTGTGTTTCTCCGTTGTTTTCTTCGTTTCCCATGTTTCCTCTGTTTCGTCAATAGTATTGAACTGGTTCGCGCATATACAAGTCACAACATTTGCTTATTCGTACGTCAGAACCAGGCAACATTAACTTCTAAACATTGAATTCTATGCATCGCACGTTATCATTCTCGGAAAAATATGACACAAACATATGCTGAAATTCCTATGCTTCACATATCCGAGGGCATCAATTCGCAATCGCGATTGTACGTATATTTCCAGTGAGCAACGAAAGCATTTGGATAACGTGAGAATAACGTAGGAAATAATTCATCGTTTAAACATGGTATACACAATGGACTGCGATTTGTCGAAACAAACTGCACGTATACAATGGAACTCGATTTATTCGAACTCTATCTACCACGAATGAACATCGTCGGAATGCGCAATATATCGAACTCGTTGCTGAGCTCCTGTTATTGCGCTAGCCCTTCGCGGCGTACCGCTTATCCGAACTAATGACATTCGTAAAACCAATCGTAATGCGTCTTCTGTTAACCCTTTTAGTGCCGAACAACGATATATCGTTGTTAGCAACGCTTGTGAAAAGTGCCAACGACGATGTATCGTTGTGTATGCGATCCCGCTTTGCTATTCGCATCGCGAGACAACTTTATCTTAAACTAAATTTGTAAAACGTTATAAATGGTTGAATTTCTCTGTGGAAGTCCTGTGTGAGATATTCCATAAATTGAAAAAATTGCTTATGGGTTTAACTTTTTGTTATATTCCGCGATGGTTGATACCGAGACTGTGTATACGCCAGTGCCATAAGATAAAAATCCGATACGGGAGATTTGCTTGAGACACCTTAGTCACAGGTTTTAGATAAGACTGTTTAGAACGGAATATCTGCTTATGTTTCACAAAATAATCTTGCATCGACAGGACGAGGGAAAAACTTTTGGCGGGCCTGTGCGAACATCGCGTACAATTTGTAATCTGTGCAATAAAGGATTACACGGTGTATACATTAGTGATCATCAATACTAAGTAAATTATTTGTGTGAGTAATAGTAAGTAAACATTACACATTTTCAATAGCTATAAATGTTTATAATAATGTTAGAATGTTATTTCACTGATGCTATACTAGTTCATTTGTTCTCAAGTAAGTAATCCTCACGCTTACTGCGTATCATGGGATTATCATTTAGTTTTGTATTTTAATATTAGAAATTGTGTTACATATAATTGAGAATACAGTATTTATGCTTTATGCTCTACGTGTTCTACAGGGTGGTTGGTAACTGGTGGTACAGGCGGAAAGGGAGTGATTCTACGCGAAGAAAGAAGCGCACATTCTACGCGAGACGTGACAAAGTGCACGCGTACCGAGCGAAAATTCAAAGTCGATTTTCTCGAAAACAAAGCCTCAAACGAAAAATTTTTATTCTATATTTTCGACTTCTTTTTTCGCGTAGAATCACCCCCTTTCCGCTTGTACCACCGCTATTACCAACCACCCTGTATATCAAACTATGACCAAACCATGATTCTTCTTATTTGTAAGTACTGTGTTTACAAAAGCGAACTGATTTTTCCATTTTTCTTAACGATTTTCAATAAGCATTATTAGTGTGATTTTCAACAAATATTGAAATACAATTGGCATTAATTTATTCTCCCCTTATTTCATAATGTGTTCCGTTTTGAATTTTGTAAATATCATTCTTACATTTCTTTTATAATCTTTTTCTCAAAATTTGCCAATTTACATTAAAGATAAAGTACAATTATGTTATATATTATGATATATATTATATAATATATAATAAAAAATATATAATATATTATAATGTACGCTTAGGTACAATTCTTTCGGCCACCACTGAAAGGGTTAATGATCGAGGAATGGCATATGTCTCTCCTTAGCACGTTGACTACCACGTCACCCGTATTCGGGTGACAGCAAAGTTTCTGATAGGGCCGCGTATTCGGGTGACGCTTATTTGGCTACTCGAGAAGGATCGCCGTAGGTATTTGAAAAGATATTCCACAGGAAGTAATAAAACTATTGAATTGTTACAAAAGTAATACGAAAATGGTTCATTAAGAAAATTATTTGGAATGTAAAACTTTGAAGCATTCTATACAAAGCCGAGTTTGGTCGCGACAATTTCGACAATAAGTTGTTGTTTTCTTTAAATTCTCCCGTGTCTTTGATCGGTCCGTTCGACGTCTTTTATCCGCATAACATAGTTTGCACGCGCGTCTAATGCTTCTTCCGGAATCATTTTTCCGAACGGCGATATTATGCTGACTCCGTCGAAGACAAGGATTTTTTGTATTTTCAGACAACCCTAATAATTTTCCAGCTAATAATTCTCTAAATCTTCTAATATTTACATCCTTCCTTGTTGCAATTTTCTGATACAAGTAAGTTTATTATTTCGTCATCAACGAACAGCTCGAACACATCATATGGATTGACATGGCCAGGTAATTGCCTAATGAGGCCGTCTATCTTGGGGAAAGGAAATGATTTCTGCCGACCACTAAATTCATTTCATTCGTCAAATTGAATTGTACTTTCCTCGGTATCATCAGTTCTTCTTTCTTCCTCAATGACCAATTCTTGTAAAATCACGTCAACAGTATCTTCGTTACATTCAGTATCACTACGATTACACTTATCAATATCCGAATCAGAATTAGACGATAATTCTATTTATATTTCTAGGAAATCTGATTTCTTCCTCATCGCTGCTATTTGAATTTGTGTAAGCCTCGTAAAAGCTTTCTTTTTCACTGCTACTTGACTCACTAAGAAATAAGTTACCCATTTTTCTTTTCGACATTGTAACGAATTAGGGTATAGATTTTAAGTTATCTAAAATATCAGTGGAAGTACCTGGCAGAGTACGCTTGGTACAGCGGCACTCGTGGCCTGAAGATTTCATTGAAAATACGCGCGTCAGTGAACGTGTTAAACTTATTGCTCCACCGCTTATGTATTCGAATAGGTGAGTATAAATTCAGTTATACGAACATTAGCTCCTATCACCTATACGAACGAAGAAACGATAGTGGAAGAGAGAGTTAGTGGGCTCCTATTATCCGAACGATTCAGTTATCCGAATCGCCCTGCTTGTCCTGAACTGCGTTACTAGAAACAGGGACAAGTTCGTCCCTCAGGTTCCCCCACTGCCGTTCTATTCTCCTCATCGCGTCTACAACTATCGTTGTAGTTGTATGCAGACTGTTGGCAAATGGCGGTGGGAGAGGAGAGACGGGTGTACAAATAACGTTGCGTTGTATAGACGCGACGCGGAGAGGCGCAAGAGTGAGACATGCGACGTAGGGGTTAGAGTGGCAATGGTAACGTCGAGGGACACTTGTCCCTGTTTCTGGTAACACTGTCATCGAACGGTTTTAATAACTGCCATTGTACTAGCATATAGTTTTACTCGTGTTAATATTCGAACACATAAATACGTAAATAATTTCTTCCTAACAAGAACGTATAATCGTACGATAGATTTTTACCGCAAAAATTATCTCTAGTTTTGCACTTTTATTTTCACGTCGCAACAGCTTTATCATGTTCTCTATTTTTAATGATTTTTTATGTTTATTTTATCTGATAACAATTATTCGTAATAATTTTCGTCCTTACTTTCACAATGAGTATCTTTAAATTCCATTAGACACGTTTGAGATAGAAACAGAACATAATATTATGCATCTATTCGTCTCGTCTCTTTTGTATTCTCTGACCTGTTTATTTCATTATTATTATTACGAAACGATCTTAATACAGTTACATAAGATGAAATAAAAATCATGATGATTATCTTTGTTATAGAACAGAACGTTCCTTATGTAATAATGAAATGTTTTTTATCGAAGTAAATTCTGTTGTTTTCTTCGTTAGGTTTTATTTCTAAAGAAATATATTCAGATTCGTTTTATAGATTAATAACAATATTACTCGGTAGTAATACTTTATATTTTTGTAATTTTTATATAACAATCAAGAAACAGCAATTCCACGATTTTAAGTAATTATATATCGCTCATTTACGTTACGTATCAAGCAATTCTTATTCTACAAAAATGAAATAATCTTATTTATTTATGTTTAATGCAGCCTTTTTTATCTTCATATTTGGTCGAAAATTTTCTCAACGTTTTTAAATTCTTATAGCTTGCTTTCTTCTATTAATATTATCGGATTCTATTCATGTATTCGGAACTTATTGACTTGCAAATTAATTTGCAAACTTAATTAATTCGCAGAAAAGTAAAATTATTTCCGGGGTATTGACATCAAATTTAAAAGTAAAACTATGATAGAAGAGTTCACTATACAACAGAGCAAATTCTATAGTAACTGAATCTCCTGTTGCGTGCACGAAATAAATAATCGTCTAGTGATTATCGCAATTATAATGCAATTATGATAACCCCATTTGTCAGTATATAATTATCCATTTATATTATAAACGAATTAACTCTACACAGCAAATTGAATCAAATACGTTATTTTACCTGTTCACAATGGAAATGTCAGTTGTGCTGACATTATTCATTCTTCCTTCTTGCAAATCGGAATGTCAGTTGTGCTGACACACTGTTTCGAGCCTCACAAACGTACCTCGCTATATGCCTGCGAAAATACTTCTTTTTTTTTGTTAATGTAATGTACTTGACAGTGTAATGAAAATTATTTCATCGCAAAGTCAAACGAATCTCCCTTAATTTTCATTACGTTAAGTAATTATTAGTAAAACTGTATATGTTCAAATAAAATCGAAGTTTGTTAAAATTAAAGAGGCTTATTTGTTCGAAATTGAATAATTGTCGAGGAAAATATGAATTTTAAAATATGAATGAAAATATGAATTTTATATTTGAAACTACTAACGAGATATATTTTCCACTCTATAGGTCCATGCTAGTTAGTCTGTAATTTTCAAAACGTGTTCGAAATATTATTTATTTCTTATATTTCCTTAAGTATCGAATATATCGAGTTTCTGGTTAACATTGCTCAACAAACGACTTAATATTTTGAAAAAAAAAAAAAAATTTATCGAACAGCGTCAAAAAGTTTCTCGCCTGCACCGAACATAACGTGTTTACGTACGTTGATATTGCTACGAAATGCGATAGCCAACGAATATTTTGATAGCGGCATTGTTAACGGCCACCTAGTGACCAGGGACTGAAGGTTATGACTCTGAAGGTTATGAAATTTTTATAGTCGGAAGATGAGACATTAGATTTTAGTGCGCGAGCAGTAACGTATTTTACAAATACAAATTCGCAGTTACGTCGTTATTGCATTGGAATAGCGTTATGTCTGAATCATAGCTTATCTTTCTCGTTACACGCGTTACACGCATATGACGCACTAGTTGCTTTCTACAGCCCTCAGCGTCACACGTATGTAGACTAAAATTCTAAAAATCGCTTGTATTCAAACATTTACAACTGTTAAACATTTTCTTTTATTATATATATATATATAGAAATATATATCGTATTACGTAGCATATTGAGAATATTTTTTTTTTTAGGTTAATCCAGTAAAATCGTATATTGATGGAAAATTGAAATACCGATATGGCATTTGCTTTAACTGCAATTATATGTAACGGCTCAACTATAATTTCTTTTCGATGATTATAAATTATTCTTAATATTCATAAATTAGCCCGTGGACGGCGATTTTTTTCTTAAACGGCGGTAGCGATATGTTGAAATAAACTAATCTTCAATGCTTTCTCATAACTCGGTTTTTAATTGCCGAGTTAACGGTTGAGATTAACCTATTTGCATCATGGCCCTACTTCAGAGCTATCACCGTGCGCGGTCGGTCGTAGGTGCAGTAAATGGCGTCCAAATTTTTCATGGAGTTTATCGACAATTTACTGTTCAAAACGATTGGCAGACAATGTTACTTGTCAAACATCGCATCTTACATTCTTTATAACAGAGGAAAAAAGAAAAAATTATTTATTTAAAAAAAGAAAGAAATGAGAAATTAAATCGTATTATTTCTCGTGGAATTCTTTAAAATGGTCAATACAATAAACTGATATAGGCGAGATACTTATAAACCGGTCAAACATGATCTCCCACATCTGAAGAATACTTAGCGACTGAAATAAAAAGAAGTAGCAGCGCGCATAATAATCCGCGCTTGGATACAAATGGGTTAAATTAATTTAATCGGAATCCAGATCTGTTTATAGCTAGAAATTACGTAAAAGGTAAACAATTTTCTTGTAACTTCAGCTGCCAAAACTAAAAATCTAAACCTAGAGGAGAAAACATGTCAGAATGAAATATCATATAGTTTTACGAATCATTAGATATTCATCGTCGTTTAATATTTTTGATGTCACCTTACGTACACTTCAACGTCATACGAACGTATATCAACTTTTATATGTGTCCTGTAACTCATGTATGTCGGATATCAACACCGTGGTTTATATCTCTATCCTCCTTTCGTTCCTTTACCAGTTATAACAACGCTGGCTATTACATACAATAGGTTAAGGAAAAGAGACGATTTCCTGTAAATATATCTCCTTCTATGACTGTTCAGATAAATTCCTAACCTATAACCAATTAGTGAATGGCTATTGTTCACGTGTATTCGCACTCGAAATTTGCCTGATTCATCGAACCTGTGCCTAGTTTAATCGTGATCTCACAATTCAAGCCTGTCAAGTGAACGTACGATCGAGAAATGGAAGGGGAACGAGTCGCGTGAGAATCCCAACTTGTTGACATTCTTGTTGTTGATAATAGCCAGATCGTTTAACCTCTTGCCCTACGGCATCGCGTGAGACTCGCGATATGATTCACGGATCAAGGAAAGAAGTCACGTTTGTGACTGATATATATTGCTCATTTGTTCCCACAATGACATTATTGAAAATTTGTAGTTGTTGAGTTCATAACATACAGAGAGGAAAAAAAGTTGTCGTTGGTACTTTTTACGAGTCGAGTGTTGTAAGTGAGGTTATAGAACTTACCGTACGAGGAGACTTGGGTCGCTATCGCATTGTGGCGTTTTCAATTAATATGCGTATCTATCTTTGTAATTGCGATAAGCCTCTCAAGAATAATTTATAGTCATCGGAAAGAAGTTATAGTTGAGTCGTTACTTGCAACTGTAAAGCAAATAGCATATCGGTATTTTAACTTTCCAGCAATATACAATTTCATTGCGTTAACTTGCAGCGAGGAAAGAGAGAGAGAAAACGAATTTTATTGGCCGGTTTAGCGCATTTGAACTCCCGTCGTACTTTCAATTGTCTCCGGCAGACATTTTCTATTTCCACATTAGCGTCAATTTGGAAACGTTATTCCTAACGATAGATAGTGAAACAAGCGTTACTCAAGGACAATTGATAATGGAATATGCTCATCAAATTGTTTCCAATTTTTAGAACGAATTCTTTTGGAAATGAGGCCTTTTTTGAGTGAAATTCGTCCTTTGGAAAATATTATCTTTACGATAATAGTAGTATTTTTACTATCAACTCGAGGCTATCGTAAATTCTATTAAGTGTGACATGTACATTAATGTACATACATATATATTATCTATCTTATTAATAACAGATTTAACATACTTTGCGATAAATTATTCTGTATGATAAGCAACTCATTTCCTTTAACTTCATTTTATTAGAATATATTTCGATTTATCAAACACATTTACATAAATGTTCAACGTTCGCATTGAGATTGATGAGATTCAGTTCAGAAATTTTGTTACTTTCACTTTTTTTCATATGCTGATAGATAAACCTAATTGGAACGCGTGTAATTGGCGCGTAATTGAAACCACTTCGATTACTGGTCGAGAAATATTTCAAATAAAAGTTGGATGGTTTCGAGGGGAACGTAATTTGACGCGATTAATTTTTCCGCAGGAGGATGCACAGAGGACACACGTAAATGTCAAGTTTTTAAGTTGTTATTGCGTTTTCTTTTCTGCAGAATATAGATTCTTCGGTTGCGTTCTACGTTAAAACATATTACTTACGAATACTTATGAATTGTTAATTTTTGAAATATTTCGCCTTAATTTCTTTTTCACGTAGAATGTTCCGCAGAATCGATAAATATAGTATGTACACATAAATATGTAAAAAGAAATATAGCACCGTTTAAAGAAACGAATTTGACCTTTGTATGACTTCCACGCATCCTCCGACAAAAAAGCACTCATAATACGTTAAATTATGTCTCCCCCCGAAACCGTTTCAACTTTCATTTAAAACATTCTTCGGTAAAATCACAGTCCTAAAAATAACTCCCGATGTATTGATATCGAGTTTCACGTTACAAGATAATACATTTAGAACGACGCACGGAAAAAGCAAGAATTCTGTGAACGGACATTTATTTATATAAGCTGTTACGTATAGAAACGTAATAATTATAGAAATAACAATAATTGTATTGATAAGTGAGCTGCATAAGAAAATGAAAATGAACTACGTGTCACGATGTAGGTTATCGTTCAAAATGAATATTTTCTCTAGAGGTGGATAAAATTTTGAATGGAAAATGCGAGAAAAGTGTGTCTGGATGTTTAAAGACAGTTAGCGCAGTGAAAAAGAGAAAGGAGGCAGAGAGTGATTAGGAAAAGTGGGTCGTGGTGTGAAATATTAAATGAGGTATACCACGGAATAAATTAAGATGATAATTGTAAATGAGCCTTTAAGCACATAGTCTTCAACAATACAGAGTTATCGTTCGTCATTTGTGAATTTGTATTATAATTTTTCAACGTTTATATCGACGATTATTATATCAACGGTTTTCAATAATTATATCATATATATATATATATATATATAGAATTATTTATCGCTTGAAATTTTATCGGCGCTACAGTAAGACTTGAGTTAGTTAGTTTTCGGCCATTTAAATATTAAATTTGAATATTAAAAATTAAAAAAATACCTGGTTTCGAACAATAAGATAAATTAATCTTGACCGTTTTAGCATATACAAACTTATATAGAATCTTCCTTTGAAAAATAAAATTTGCATCTTACAGAGTTGCAATTGACATGAAAACAAAGTTAAAGATTTAATATAGTGTCACTTTTAGATGACTATAAACTTAGAAAATCAAATTTTAATGAGTTTCTGCGTATGCAAGTTACTACCTATACTCTGAAAGATATATACAATACATATTCTTATTTTCCAATGAAGTGTTTGTTTTTTATCAGATTTGCCATTTTATTTTCATAGAGCATCAAATTCTTCCACTCGGAAAATAAGTTCTAAAAAAATATTATTTGATATTACCTATCGGTGTAAATTAATGATTTCCCCCTTGGTATGATGAGACTAGAGTATATTCACCGAGGGGAAAACCTACTAGATATTAGACTCATAAATTTGTTTAAAATCTCCCACGTACTGTCAATCTGCTGTTCAGAACCTACATTGTATATAGATGCAATATCTACATCTAATTATACATATGTATACGTAATATCTACGTATACGTAAATAAATGAAAAATTGTGTATGATTTATTTTTGTATAATTTATATAATTACGAAACTTTAGTTATTTCATTTGCTTGTTAGTTACTTTAACTAAGCTAAAAAAAGCTACTCATAAGAAAAAGCAAACATTAACAAGTTATCACTTTAATAACATAATATCTATATCGAATATGATACACCGGACGCCAGTCATTCTAAGCCCCACGTTTCGTAAATAATTCCGCTCGATTTCTGAACGTTTTATTTGTCATTCCTGAGAGTATTATAACACGCTACACAAATAACTTACAGTACTACAAAAAATATACTTTAAATACATGTATAATATTTAGTCGTGTTGATGTATAGAATGTACAAAAATCTTTTAATTTAAAAGTCAAAACTTATTTTTAATAGGCAAAAATTAAGCATTTTTAAAATTGTATGAAGTGTGGCGTATTAAAAAAGAAACAGTGAATTTATAACAAAATGCAAGATATATTTGTCAATATTACCATTATATATAAAACATTTTTCCGCATTTTCAATAATTAAAGAAATAATACAGCTGTATTATAAGAATTCATTAATAAGTACTATATATGCAGTATATTCTTACACGTATTATTTTTACAAAGAAATATGTATTTCAATACATTTTTTAATACATGATGTGTACATAATCTATGACGACGCATCCTATGAACACATTATTAGAAATAGTTAAAAATGATTCTTTAACCCCGGGCTCTTGCTTAACGAGCTTAGTGATGCATCTCTTTATCGTTATCTATTATTGAAGAAAGCAAACGAAGCAGATATTCTAATTTCTAATCGAGTTGAAAGCTAATTTCCTTTCAATTTCTTGAGAAGTGAGTTTACAACGATTATTCCCGCCATTACTCGTTATTATAGAAAGCAAAAGAAGCAAGAATTCTGGGTTCTAAGTTAACTTCGTATTGTTTGAAAATCGTATTAGTGCAGATAATACTAATACTCTGATGCAATATTTTCGCGCTGGTAAATGTAGAGGAATAGTCATTCAAGCCATATGATAATAATAAAGAAAATAGAAAAATTTTCGTAGACGCTAAGTCTGATGCCTCCTACGAGACATCTGGCGACTTTTAGTTGAACTTTCGAAGACTAGCGTGCCCGCGCTTTGACATGCACTGCCGATCATAAGTATTTCAATACTTCTAAATCATTATAAATATTATCATTTATTGTAGCTTAAAAATACGTACAAAATTTCTTCATAATTTAATTGTACGACAGATTTTTTACGAAAAATTATCTTATTTCGTTTGCGTTCCGCAAAATTTTGAAATAATTCTAAGAAGCTTTGTAACGCTGATAATAAGTTATACTAGAATATATGGAATGATGGAGACAGAAATCTATATAGACACTGTGTAACGTCACTACCCGTCCAGAATGGTACAAACGCTTTTAAAATATTAAGGAAATGCTAATACATTACAAAAAACGACAAATAACAAATTTAATAACACTACTCTAAATAAATATAACGATCTCACGAACGCTGCAATTCAATAGAGGTCACTGCACAGCGGTATGCTTAATACACGTCATTATGGATTATTTTACATGTGAAATGAGTACCACGTATACTATTGATCTTTAACCTAATAATCGAACTGTTCTTTAATTAAAAGCTTTTACAATCGTGAAATTAAAAGATAATAAATGCAAACCAATTTTAAGTACCGATTGTAATTTTTCCAAATATATATAAGTATGACATAATTCGTTATAAGAATTATATCATATGTGCGTATATATAAATCGAATATATCATATGTACGTATATCGAACCCTAATCTCACGGCAAGAGCTACAATCTTCGAATTGTGAAGGATTTGTCTTACCGAATTTTTCGAGGAACAAACAGAAGAGACAAATTCAAATTTTAGAAGTGAATTATTTACTATACATCCTCCCATAACCAAACGAATAGTTAATAAGCTTGACTTGTAAAAAGTGATGTATCAAACGTAATGTAATTTATTATTAGAATTTTTATTTTCCACGATACTTATACATAAGGAGTTGATTTATTTCATTTAACCGGAAACTATAATTCGTTCGAGTGATTATTTGAATCATGAATACTTGAATATGAATACTTGAATATGAATACTTGAATATGTAAATAGAGTAATATCTAATAATGTGCATTAATATATATGTATGCATATTCACTCGCTTCTTGGACTTTCAAGAGTCAAAGCTCATACAACATACTACTTTATTTGCGTTTTACCAACTTATTGATAGTGTAATATTGCCCGACTATATTATTTCAATAGCATAAGATATCAGGATTTGTTATTAATTACTATGTCAAACTTAATAACTTCGACGTATTTGAAATTCTCGCATAATTCTTTTAGAATTTGCATGATAAAACGCGTACTTGACAAATTTTCAAACGTCATTTTTTCAGAAGCGGACGATCCTACGAATAAATCTTATTCTATGTTTCCCACTTGTTTTCACAGGGAGTGGAAATTTTATATTTCTTTATTTGTATGATGTATAGATAACATGAAAAAGGAAATAGTGCTGGATATTTTAATTTTACTATGATAAATTTATCACATAAATTTATTGAATTGATATAATTTTCTAAAATGCGAGATATTATATAATAAGAGGATTTATAAATTGGACTACTCGGATTAGAATTAGAGACTTAGATAATTGATTGATATAACAAATATTAACACTGAAATTGATTAATAATGATACTGCAAATTTAATATCTGCAGTGTAATTGTATAGATTCTATGTAATAAGAATTACATACAATCGGTCACAGAAATCTGCATACAAATGAATTATAAAACAAATATTCCACCAATTTCGTAATTGACAGTATATTTGGCCAATCATTAATAAGTTGATGATTATATAAACTGTGGCAGTATGTATAAATAAATAAGCCAAGTGTTTACGTTATTAACTCCGCGCTAGAAGGCAGTAAAACCTCGCTTAATTATTATTACGAGCTCGTATAATAAATAGGTTATGAATATAAATAAGAAAGTAATAATATTTCTTTCATATAATGTTGGTTTTTACTATACTTTCGAGCTAGCGTTATCCTTATCCTTATTACTACGTAGCAATTAGTATCACATTTTCCTAAACGATGGTATGCTGTTTCTATGCAAATTGCTTTAATTTTCACTCCACTTTGTACAAACTAGCGAAATTGTTTTGCATACTTTCCCGTTCGTTTTTATAATTTGCCTGCTGTTTTTATTTGCATATATTTTCTATTTCTAAGTTTACTATAAATTGCATATTGGCATATCCAATTAATTTCGATACTTCGTCATCAAATGTTTATCTTCAGTGATTCGAAAGTAGAATCGAATATTTTTAAATATCGATACTTCCGTGAGACTCGAATTCTTAAATTAATCATCAGTAGTATTTTTCTATTGCTTTTGAAAACTTGTATAAACTCTGTACCGTAGTCTTTCGACTCTTATCAAGCAATTATCCAACTATATCATTAACAAAGTAATATATCTTATCGGACTCGAAGTACGTGCTGTATAACCAAAATTTATCCTGTTGCGAAAACTGATCCGTAGATGTTTGATTGAACTTCGCAAAAGATTCCCTGGGGATTGACTTTTACTAAGAGTGGAAAGATAACCTTGAGAATGTCTTCGTAGCTCTCACGTTCTTCGACCAAATATTTATTTCATCTCAGCCTTATCTCAACCAAAGCAAAATGCTCTGAAAAGTGTATATACGATCCTTAAGTTCCGCGAATAACTTCTCCGAGAAAACAGAAAAAAAGAAACAAAAGACGCTTTGTCTTCTTGCGATATCATCGTGAACTTAACACGTGTTCTCAACAAGCGATTGCATAAGGGTTTCGACTTACGTAGAATAACCTCCTGCCTGGTGTTGTATCACCTATTCTGGAACATTCTACATGTATATTTAACTAACAAACATGTGCCGATATCGATGTGTCGTTCGATTGCTGAAGAAGCGGGATAATTCTTGTTGACATGGCATGTAATAATAATAATAATAATAACTATTGTTACGCACAGATATGCTGTTATACATACCGAGTCATAGTTTCTTCTTATGCTCATGCCACATTGTGGATTTATGCTTTTATTCATTTACACCTTTAGAAGCCCTTTATCTTTATCAGCCCTTTTGTTTGCTGGCAAATACTCTCTGTCAACTCCTTTATTCGGTAACAAATACTCTTTTGTTTGAAAATAAACATTGCTAAAGGAAGGAAAAGAGAGATTGAAAAGATTGTCAGTTGGTGGCAGTTCTCAATCATCGTAGCGAAAGCGGAATGAAAAAATGGCGGGAGTGGCCGATATTTCTTCGTAATCGTTGTAGCATCTTTGTACAGCTTATTACAGTATTCTGATTTGAGTCATGAAAATTGTTCGTTGTAGCATACCTTACTGTATCGTATTTATAATTTATCGTTTGCAACATTTTAAATTTTTATTTTAATTTTCTAGTTTAAAAAAGTATGCTAAAGATTGTTTTCTTCTCTGTTCCAGTCAATAGGCGACGGAGGCAAGAGGAAGTGTAATTTCTTTAACTCTTCTGCGGCTAGCGGATAGAAAAAGGATACTTCAAGATGAATAAAGTGGATTATATGGAGGTCACTGTACCTAACTATTCATATGTCTTCAACTTCGAAGAGACATTCATTCATATGGATACTAAGATATGGATGACGAAGAATTGGACAAACTGTTTTTACTATTGTGGCATTTACATGATCCTAATATTTGGAGGACAGCATTACATGTCGAATAGACCAAAGTTTGAACTGAGAGGCATACTCGCACTATGGAACACACTGCTTGCAACGTTCTCTATTATTGGATTTACTAGAACAGCGCCAGAGTTGATTCACGTGTTAAGGCATTATGGGTTTTACCATAGTGTTTGCATACCTAGGTGATTTCACTTCTGTATCTTATTCTGTAAAATATTCATAATAGTTTGAATATTACTTATTAGTTAGATATTATCAATGGAACCATTTCTTATATTTGATATTTAAAGCTGTTGATATTTTAAAAGTCTTACTCAAGCGTAGAATTCAATGTGTATTTATTAGAAAATGTACTGCGGTCTCGATACCCTCGACATAAGAATATTTGAAAAATTTCGAAGTTGGACAGTTTGATCTAATGCTTGCGTATTTTCTTTCCAGCTTCATTGAACAAGACTGTGTGTCTGGTTTCTGGACGTGGATGTTTGTCTTGTCGAAGCTTCCAGAACTTGGCGACACAATTTTCATCGTGCTACGGAAACAGCCACTAATCTTTTTACATTGGTATCATCATATAACGGTTCTTCTCTACTCGTGGTTTTCATATTCGGAATACACAGCATCAGCCAGGTGGTTTGTCGTAATGAATTACTTTGTTCACTCCATAATGTATACATATTACGCTTTGAAAGCAATGCGATATAGACCACCAAAGGGGATCGCCATGCTGATCACTACGCTACAATTAGCACAAATGGTTATTGGTTGCCTTATAAATATTTCGGCTCACCAGTACCTGGAAAGTGGCCAAATCGATTGCCACATTACACGTGTCAACGTCAAACTTAGTCTGCTCATGTACTTCAGCTATTTCGTACTCTTCGCTAAATTTTTCCAGAAGAGTTATCTATCTAAATCTACTAACAAAGTAGATAAGAAGGTTTACGCTAATGGAACAGTGGAGTATGACAAGCTCAAGGTTAATTAAAGCACACTACAATTTTTGAAAACTTTTTCTATAGACCCTTTCCAGGAACATTCCTTGAAAACGCTTTTCAATAAGATTTCTTTCAAAGGCGTTATGGAAATGCATTTCAAGAAATGGCCCTTGAAAATTTTTTTTAGGAGTCTTTGTTAATTCAAAGTCGTAAAAACTGGTTGCGATAGAGTGAAAGTGGTGAGAGGTGGAGTGGAAATTACTTGAAAATATAGCACATTGAATTTTACAATAATATTAAATGTTGCACAGTGAATTTAGTAATATATTTCATGATAACTTGTTTAACGCGTCTCACGCGTTAAACACGTTATTATAGAATTAATGAAAGAAGAAGGAGCTTCTCCTTAGGGACGTCTTGAAACTTTCGTTTGTTTAGGAACGATTTCAAAATAAATTTCTTGGTGAACTTTTTTCTTTACGCTTCTTTATGAAGTTAGCACAAAATTTGGTAGAACGAGGATGGAGACGTAATATTTAAAAACATAGTAGGAATGTATTATTTAATATTGAACTATTTAATAATGAAGAAAGAATATTAGATTTGAACGAAATTCGTCAGCAAATAATTGATATATTCTTATTACATTTAATATGTTTGACATATTTGTTGTTATGGAAATGTATAAATATGTTGAGATATCATAAAGAATATATAATGATCTGCATATGTAAAGTATGGATAATATTAAAAGATATATATCGTGATCGATCTTTCGTAAGAACATTCGAAATCTTTTTTCACATTGCTCGAAAAGAAAAGAAAACAAACACAAAGAATTGTTCCCAAGTCTTGTTCTACCGGAATAACGATAAAAAAAACGAATTACTTTTGAAGAAGTCAGAAAGTATGAAGAAAGAAAACCAGAAGTGAAATTTCATTAGGCCTACCTCCAGAACGAGCTAAGATATTCTTCGTAGAAAATAGTAAAACAAAACGATAGGTAATAATCGAAGACCGAAATCGTAATCCCAATTGATGACCACTTAAGAAATGAAAGAAAATAATAAAAGAAAGAAGAGGATTTATAATTACTATTTTCTATCGTGACTATTTTGTGCTGCTAGGAATAATAAAACGGGCAGCTTGCCGACGTCTTTTTACTTTCAAAGTGCAATCAGTCTTATAGAGAGTGTTTACTTCTTTCGTTTAGAAATATTTATATCGCATAATTTATTTTGTATGAAACTTTTGTACAAATTGTTGTTTATATTTATATTGATTTATTTAAATCATTGCTAATAAAAACACTTTTGGCATGTCATAACGAACTACAGCTACAATCTTTATTCAAGTCATTGGGTGTGATAAATCTTCAACTTATAAATTTAATCAACACAAGGAAAACAATAGTAATGGATTCTCTTTCACATAATTTTGTATCATTAACCGGCGTGGTACGGACAACATGAGCCAATAACTAGGATTAATTCTAAAGTCAATCCACGCAAAGATTTCAGGAATTTTTATTATGTATCAAGGATGTGGTATATGGTATTGTTATGAAAAATATTAAGAGCGCTCTGAGCAATATACCTAACTACCACTGAACTTTTTCGTTAATTCTTGTAAAAGGGATGATTTTCGATTATTTATGTATACAATTGTTCATGTCTTAGACGAGTCAATGATCTGTAAGCAAGAATTGAATGGATACTTTCTGCAGGAATGGCTGTTCTTTGAAAGATGAATTGTTGTCCGATTCTAGTCGCATAGTCAGGACGAAAGCATTTTTTAGCTGGAATGGAAATTAAATTAACGAATTCAATTTTTCAAAACGATTATTCACGCCGCTGATCGACGCGCACTTTCATATTTGACATTTTTTAAACGCTTTCCTTTTCCACATTTTCTATGATACTTGATTGGATGCAACGTTTTGTTCTTTTTGTGATTTATTACATTCTTTTCAATTCCTCCCAAATCGCACAAATATTGCTAATGAAAAATTCGAAACCCTTACTTCGACCGAAGTATACAGTAATTAATTTAATGCTAAAAGATACTTTAATTTAAAAATAAGCATTTAGCTTATACGAAGTGGTAATAATTAATCCAGTTTGTGCATGTTCCTTTTCTAATTGTTTGTTTATTTGGTTGAGAATGTCGGAGGGGAAAAACCAGCCCAACGAACAATATTTGATTTAACAGAAAATATTGTCAAAGCGTTCTGACGCTCGATTCGAATTTGCTTATTTATTTAATAAAATAATATTAAAACGACGACGATAATACTCGTTGAAAGGTGCGTGTTTCATTTGGTGGATAAAAAGAGTTTAATTACTCGCGTTAGGTATTTATATACGTAAGTTATATTGTAAACATGATTACGCGTGACGCAAGGTGAATAAAGACAAATACGCAATCTAATTTGTAAAAGATATTTGCAATAATTAAGAATTCTAATCAACCATAAAAATATATGCTGTAAACATATTTTATTAATCTACGTAATGTTATTTTCACGTATAGAAAAGAAACGAACAAAGTTTAGGTTAATATTATATATTTAAAGAATCTGTTACTTGATTGTTGAATATTACAAAATATCGTTGAACAAAATTATTGCAAATACTTGTGTTGAAGAAATTTTCCTAGATCAAGCAGATGATCACTGCTCTCTTGTGTCGGATGCTGTAATCATAAGCGATTGATTATTAACTAAGATATTATTTATTTGAGTGCTGCTTTTATTCACCGATAGCGCTGCAATCGGGTTAATTCTAAAGCTGACTTTTCCATAGATTTTTCATAGGGGAATTATAGAGAGAAGCAAAATAACGAAAGCCTCAAATATTTATACAGGTAATATTAAAATTAAGCATTACATTTACTACGTCGCAGGAAAACACTTGTAACTGCTCTATTATCGCCGTTGGTTGGTGGTAATCGCGTGTAACGTTTCAGCGAAATTTTTTTAAGGAGAATCGAAAAGAAATAGTTTTTTAGATCATCCAGAGCTAAATACACAGAGAAGTGTAAAGATAGATTCGACGATCGATTAATTAAGTAAACAGACGAACTTCGGCTTTGAAACTTGAAACAAGAGTAAGATGATGCTTACGATTGAAACAAGTGAATGCAAGCGGAATGAAAGCAAAACTTTAGAAGAGGTTCGACGTCAACAACGAAATACGAAATACAGAGAAACAAAAAGAGAATTCTGCCTGCTTTGATATCTGTTTAAACGAATTCTAGAACCTTCAACTTCTCTCGTTGAGTTATAATTGAGGAATAAGGGGGGAAAAACAAGAAATGTCACAAAATAGCTTCCTTGAGAAAATGAAGTTTCCATATTTTAGCCCACTAGAAGGGGAACAATATTCGATCAATTTAACTGTATTATTCGTAAAATAAATACGCCTTAATTAGACGTCATAAAAGAGAATGATTAGTAAACTATTAATTATTTTTATTTGCCTTTCGCTCCAGTATCTACAGTATATATAAAATCTTTAACGTTATCTTATGGAGAGATTTTGAACGTTGCAAGCATTATGATTTGTTAATACTGCAGTCCGAATTCTCATACACGAAGTATGTTACAAAATGTAAAATCACGAGAGATGAACATTCCTTGTTTTTCCTCTTCTTATTCGATGAGACCAATGGAAGATCAGTAAATCCATAGGAACAATCTAGGGAGAAAAATATTTTTTGGCTCGATTCGATTTCCTTCTAATGGTATAATTTAATGCGCAATGAGAAATAAAAATTGAAGTAACTCGTTGAAGAAAAGAGGACGAAAGAGATAAAAAGTTGTATGTGTGTATGTGAGAAAGGAATAAAACGAGCGTGATAGGAAAAAAATACCATTGTATGATTTTTTTTTTCTAAATTGATGATCGTATAATTTCATTTGTTATTATATATGCTTTTTCTTTACTATACATAAATATTGTATATGAATAATAATAATAATTTATGATGGAAGGTGTGAAAAAGATGTTTATTTTTTAATTGTTGGATATTAAATTGAATTTTCTGATTCAATTTCTTGTCACTCCACCAAACTTAATATTCTTGGACCTGATTAATTACTATATAAGTGTTATAGACAAAGATATCTTGAAAGTTAACCAGTCGCAAATATGTAGTATTCGACGACCGGTCGTATATAGACCTTGTCGTACGACTCACCAATGTCGGTCCGATGGGATTCGAACTGGTTTGTTTCTTGTCGCATCGCACGCACGGCGTTCGAACCTTTATTCACGCGCGCGAGGGAGGAAAATGCATTTGATGCATATCCGGCAGCGTACTATCGGGTTATGTTTTATGGCTCAGCTGTCTGAGATGATGTGCGACGAAACTCACTAAAACCCTCTCCTCGTTACTACCGTACGGCGGACTCAATGGCCACCTTTGCGGCACGATATAAAGTGTGTTACCTTGGGGGATGGATTCCAGTTTGAACTAAACAGGCTCGTTTATTTGCATCGGACATTAATATTTGTTCTTCCTTTATTATTTCAGGTTTGTATGACACTGTTGTTACTTATTTTAGAAACGCGTATTTACGTTTTTCGTCTTCTTCCTTCCTTTGACTAATTTGAATTTCCTTTTCTTCTCACTCTCTATTTTTCACTATAATTGTTATAGTCGCCTTGAAACAATCCCAAGAATGATTAAATTTACATACTTTTTCAAGAAAAATTTGCCACACTCCATTTAGAATAGTACAAAATAAAATGTTCGAGTTTATCCAGCCTCTGTCCACAATCCCAGTACGTCTCACTTTACCTGACGTCCCAAGTCTTTTCCTGAACGAATCGAATATTCCGTGTCCTGTCAGAAGCTGCACGCAGTAGTAACCAATTTCTTACTTTACTTTTCCTAAAGAAGTATGCGACCTTGATAAACCTTCTTGTCCAGTTGTCTCGCTTGTACTGCGTTCCGTTCCTATTGCCATTCATCTTCGACTTCGTTGTCAATTCTATTTCTAATTTCAGACAGGCTGGTTTCTTTATCTTCTGCTTCAGTGTGGAAGAACCGTGCCGATGTGCGTTCCTAAATTCTTTCGTAAGCTCGTCTTGCTTCTTTCTTATTTTCGCCTTAATATAAATGGGAATCGGTATCGGTAAAGCCGAAACCATATGACCATTGGAACGACATCTGTTGCGTGATGCCCGTTGTAAAAATATGTACATATTACCGTATATCGAAGTGACGCATGTTCCTAGTGAGAGGCTTCAATGTACGACGATAATATATTTCTACAACGGATGTCATACAGCGGACCTCGTTTCAACGCTCGTATGATCCCGACAAAAATATGTATAAACGACGTTCGGGTCTAGCAACCGTTTTATAATAGGCTCTAAACATTAACCAGATCCCGAACACTCGAGAGCGCGATTATATATAATCGCGAATATATATAATCGTGTTCGAAAGGGTCGCACAACAAAGCTTGGGGTGTCGTATTTCAAAAACGGTAAAAAAGGTTGAAATCCCTTGTTTATCCCTTATTTTTCGTCTCATTCAATTATATGTTCGTGATCTTGTTGATACAGAATAATCAACAAAGCTTGTGTGATTTTAACTGTGCTTATAAATAAGTTATTGGGGAATATACAGGACAAAGCTGAATACATATTTAAAATCGTATAAAATTTAATAGAATTATAAAATATTTCTCTATGTTATTTCATAACTAATTATACACATTGTAATACTATTATACATATTACAGTGTCAAAGGATCGCCGGTAGATGTCCCAGCCTGCGAATCACTTGATAAACCCGAATTTTCATGAATTAACTCCTTAATTAACAAACTTTGAATTTTATTCCTAATTATTAATTTTCGGATAGGATCTAATCGTCTAAGGGACGGTACCAGCGACTTTGCAAAATGCATGTCTTCGTCATCTTGCTCGTGTCTCTCGCATAGGCCGTGTTCGACGAATGCCGGAAGTTTTTTCTTTTCCATCTCTAACATATCTCTTCCAAAGTCAGATAATGTCCTTTTTCTTCCTCTCGAATGATGGTAGATTGACGTATTATGGAGACGTGGAATTTCGAGGGATTCCTCAAATCTAGAGCTATGAGTATCGAAAGTCTCGAGATGACGCGGTGGCGTTATCCTTTCAGACGCTTCCGTTGTATCCGCAACTCCTTGCCCCAAATCTTCAGAGTTCGTGTCCGTTTCGGAATTCAATGTATCCGTGCTGGGTACATTGTCGAAATTGCTTGTCATTTTTGTTAGCACCATAGTGTCTTTTAAAAAAAAGAGCATTTCGAAAAACACCCACTTCCCTTTGTAATCGCTCACAGATATACTAGCAGACTCTCCAGAACGGAGCTTCTTCACTTTTTTCAGTTCTCTTTGGAACTGGTCTCTCAAATTTCGCCATTTCGACTTGGCTTCCACTTCTGAAATAAAATACCCTTTTGTCCATTTCAGACAAATTACCTCTTCGTTTGGAATATGACAATAAGTGCTGTTTCAGCCATTGCTATTGAAATATATCTTGCCATTTGGGCACAGCTTCTAGAGGCTTCTACAGACGAGTCGAATGAGTGGCGAGTGGCCAGAATCAGAAGTAACTACTCGTCTTTTTCTCGTCGCATTTCCGGAAGAAGTATGGGAGAGCGCGATGTCCTCCGTCTTGCACGACCCGTCTGTATGAGCCTTTGAAGCTATAGGAACCAATGTTGACAGTGCGATTAATATAACACAGTATTAAACAATACTTCGAATTACAATGATATAAAGGGAAATTATTTGGAATTAAGTGAATTATCAAATTACGCAAGTACCGTTGGTAGCAGCGTTGGGGATGAGAGAAAAATCGTCTACTTACATACTTTTTTAACGATATTATATACATAAAGAAGCAAACATGTTTTTTAAATTTTCAAACTATCAGATAAGTACATTTAGACAACTTACTGTCTTTTTTTAATAATACTGCCACATTTTCCCATTCCTTGTCCACTAACACTCGGTTTTTGTAGTTTTCATCCCATCTATTCCATAAAACAGGCCTTTTTTGCACTTCAGAAATCAATAACTGTGCGAAAGTATGCATACTAGACGTCGTGCGTGCGATGCGACAAAGAACAAACTGGTCTGAATCGTCTGAATCTCATACAGCGCAATAGCGCAACCGACAAATACGACCACGGTCGTGAATGCGACGTTGTCGCATTGCACGCGACCGTAGAACGTGCTTCGTTTATGTATTACCGCGCTGGTTGATTGTTCAGACAACAACAATATCTCACCGCTGTTTCTGTACGACATCAGTTAGTATGCGATTCAGTTAGTACAAAGCTTTCAGTTACCGAAATTCAGTTGCATATGATTTATATTTTATATGTAGATTAAAAGTCTGATATCTGATAAAATTAACTGCAATATTAAGGTATTTGTAGCGCGACAATATCTCTCAAAAGTAAAGCACGCTGAAACTCGAGATCCCTACGCTCCGCGCATGCTTGAGATTCTCCTTCCACGAATAAATTTCTTTGTTGTCTGTACTTTCTTCGTACGCATACCAACAGGCCATTTAAAAAGGGATAGTGCGGCAACTTTGGCGCAATTTCGTCGCAACTTAGGGTATAATAAATATATGGCATGTTGGGCATCAAAAATACCGATATAATATACTTCTATACATACAAAACTTTCATTCAAAAACGCTGAGGTCCGAGTTGAATTTTTCTTTAATAAAGATTTTTCTAGCCATTTTACATAACATACTAGCCTTTTAACAACTTCGTAGGAACTATTATACTTCCTATGAGAATTATGTGTTAAAACTATCAATTTTAAAGGTCATTCTATTACTCATAAAAGAACAGCAAAATTTATGTTGCCTCCTATAATCTAACTACATACCACTATTTTTGTATCACAATCATGGTATAACATATTCACGGTCTAGCCAATCTTCATGTAGGCAATGACTATATTAGCAATAATCTTGCTATAATCTTGTTTTCTCGCGCATAAATAAATGATTTTATAAAATTTGAAGTAACTGTTTTGTAAATATTTGTAAATATTCGGGATATATCAAGAATCAAAGGTTTTAAAACGCGTGATTTAAAAATTTCATGAGAGAACTTTGTGTTATTTTGTTTAAGATTACTTGTGGTCATTTTTTGACCTTACGAAATTATGGTACACAAAAACGATATTATCATATATATAATCAGTGTGAAAAATTAATTGTATATCATTTTATTAATCTAAACAAAACTTATTATTTAAAATAAAATTGCAAATTTTATAAATGAATACGGAATTAAAAGACATTTATTTTACACACAGGTATACTAACATAGCTATTAAACATAATAACTTACTCTTACGAACAAACATATGTTTAACTATTTGTCTTTTAAAATAACTACAATTAAAATAATATTTTATATTCCTTGAAGAAAATTTAATATGATCAAATTTTTAGGATTGTATATTAATAATGTACAAATATATATATATATATATATACACTAATATATACAGAAATATAAAATGAAATATTACATTATAAATATCAGTTATTATATGACAAACCAGCAATATAAAATTCCTCATTTATTTTACTGTACACATTTAAAACTACCCTTTTATGACTTAATGTCAAATAATTACTTTTGTGATTTTTTGTTTTTAGTATTTCTTAGATCTTTACAGACTTCAGATTAAAAATATTTCTTAGATCTGTAAAGCTGTAAAAAATACTTTAAACCTAGAATCTTTTCGAATTTATATATAAGTAAGACTATTTTTCTTTACCCCATTCTTCAGAGACATATCTCAGTAAATCTGTAAGGTTTTCAAATTCAGTTCTACTCTGAGGAGGATCATTTTTTGGTATTTTTGGTAAAATATTTCCAACTTTTAATCGAAATTCTTCGGCAGTTGAAGCTCCAGAAAGCTTCCAAATACCATAAAAAAGTATACCACAACCACCAACTGCCCAAGCAGAACCCCATAATAAAGCTCTTGTAGCAAGTGCTGCACCAGATTCAGGAAGACCTTTCCCTCCCATAAAACCAATATCAAAATTTTTACTGTCTTTTTTTTTAACTGATGATAAAGCATTGAAAAACCCAGCCATAACAGATATTCCTGCTACTCCAGCCAGGAACAATGTTTCTGAAACATAAATTGATAAAATTGGTAAAAATAAAACTAGGTTATGTATGATATTTCAAACTTTATCACATGGAAATGTAAAATTGTATAAATTTAAAATTGATCTATGTTTGAATCTATTACCAGCGAACTAAGCATAAATTTATTCTATACTATTTCCTTAAATTGTAAAAGGTTAATATAAATTTTGTACTTTTCATATATATCTAATAACCTTAAAATAATATAAAATGAAACAATACAAAAAAATAATACTTTTAAATTTATTTAAATGTGGATCACGAATCACTTTAACTAAAGAAGTATTAATATTTGAATTATCAAACAATCTAAATTTAAATACATACCATATAATTTATCTTTCTTCTTCTTTGGTACTACCTCTGACATGATTATTTTTATATCACTTTCTATTTATTGTTGTAAGATATCATAATATTGAAATAGTAGAATTAAAAAGGTTTTTCACAAAATTTCAAAGGAAACACAAATAAAACAAGATGCAGAACCGGCACAAAGTTGTTTCTTTACCGGTTACTGCATAAATTATAGTTTTTAATAGACATAAATATATTTTGCATTAAATAAATGTATTGCTATTGCATAAAATGCAAAATATACAAATGAAAATTTAGAACCTAAAGAATTAATTAAGTTTAATTTTATCTAAAAGGTCTAGCTAGTTTCTTTGCACTAACAGCACGTAATTGGTGGTATAGTATTTCGTTGTCCATAGTTCATGGATTGAACGATTTTTAAAACTTGCTTATAACTAAAGATCAGGAAGAATGTTTAGATAAAACTAATCTTAAATAATTCTTTACGTTTTAAACTTAAGGTCTTAGAAGACAAAAAGTTCTGCCTAGGAGCCGAAAAAATTTGGATCGTTTCATTTTGTCACCTGTAGATTGAACATAAATATTACATACATATACACATTTCAGACGCAAATATTTCAATACAATATCAATTTAAATTTATATTATTTGAAACTAATCCTCTTTTTTTATATGATTATTCAATATCACAATATCACTTATTGGTAGCATGTGAAATTGCATTAAGATTCCTTTAGTTGCTACCCTATAGAAAAATGTCACTTTCTTATCTAATGATTCACAATTTATGGAAGTTTCTTTAAAAAGATGTTTCCTTCTCATTAAGTAAATTGCTACTTATATTACAAAAAAGTTCCATTTGTACAAAATTCGAAATTAAAATAGGAAAAATATGATGGAAGGTAGTGTAATAAAAACTATGTTATATATCGTATAATCGGTGATAAATTTCCGTCTATTTTTAGCAATAATTTCAAGTTAGAGAAATATTTCATGTCAAACCTTATTGACAAGTTATTTTGTTGACTGCTTAAATTGTTTTTTTTAAAGTGCTTTTATGAAATTAATGTTAAATTGATTTTACATATTCTATAGTGTCTACAACTTCAAGAAAATATAAACTATCTGTATTATAATTATAGTGTTATAATTTAAAGATAAAATATTGTAAATTAAATATCCAAAGAAATACATTTTTTCCTTGTATACTTGACATTATTTCTATATATTATGTCTGTAATATATTAAATAAAATACTTATATAAATTTGGAGCTGTCTAATATGTATTTTATGTATTTTATGTATTTAATATATATGATTTGTATTGATTATATGTTTACGAATTATATTACTATATGTTCATCATTTTTTTTAGGTGAATTGAAGGACAATATTGATAAATTAGTTGAAGAACTGCGATTCGTTGTAAAATCTGAGAAAGAAATTGAAGATATTATTCAAGTGTTAGATTCTATTGTAAATGTTAGCAAAACTTCAATTGGAGGTATTAACTGTTTTTTGTCTTCCACTTTCAGTTTAGACTTAAATTAATATTTGGAAAATATATATAAGAATTACTAATTATTACAAAATATAATATTTATTACTTTTGTTTCAAACTATTATTATAAATTCATGAGAAATACTATCAATATATAATTTATACTTCTAATAACAGACAAATTTTATTTGTTTTTAGAAGCTACTGAATTTACAATAGATGATGTTTTCCTAACCTTATTGCGTCACGAATCTAAAGAAATTATTGCAAAGACTGCTAAAGCAATTGCTGAGATTGCTAAAAGTGAAAGGGGAAGAGAAAAATGCACTACCACAGATCTAGTAAATGCATTAATAGATCTACTAAAAGAGGATCGCGTTGATGTATTGACACAGACTTCCAGAGCCTTGGGAAATATTTGTTATGAGAATGGTAGGGAGCTTTAATCCCTAATGATCCAAATTTTGTTCATGTATGTAGTTAACATTAAAACCATCATTATTATAATATATCACTAACAGTAGTAACACGAATGGTTTCTATCTTTTGATTAATTTTTATCTATTGAATATACATTTTTAACTGCATGAAGCATCATTAAAATGATTCTCATAAAAAATAAAGTTCTAGAAATTAAACTTATAGCAACTTACAAGTTCAATTTATCAAAATTAAATCTATACAAATGAAAAACATGTTATAGGTATTGTTAACAAATAATTAATTTGTATATTAATAAACTAATTTGTAAATTAATATTATAATATCATTATTTTGCATGAAATCTTAGACTATATGGATATTATTATAATAATGTTTACAAAATTATTATAGAAAATGGTAAAAAGTTTGTTGAGGACAAAAATGGGTTGATATCAATTTTGGCAGTATTGGAGAAAAGTATTACGTTGCAAAATGTAGAAGGTGCACCATTTCTTCGCAATGTTGCTGCAGGACTTTTGCTAAACTTTCTTATTGACCGACCGTCTCTTCATACAGAGGTATAATATTTTTATTAATATTTCTCTTGTTTGCTATATCGTTTTACGATTGTAGCTGTATTAGTATAATCGTCAAACAGTTTACCTTACATGGTCTCTGTATGTTATATAGAATATAAAATTTTCATTTAGAATAATTTTATTTAAATACTAGTCTTTCTTTGTTTTCTTCTTAGGCACTGAAACAAGAAGTAGTGCCAATTATCTGCAGTATTCTGGAAATCGATGGAATTACAGGTGGAGAGGCTGCAATGCATTCTCTTTTGATACTAGGAATACTGAATGATGCTAACATAATATTTTTAGATGAAAGGGTTATGAAAATTTTAATAAATATCTTATCCACTGATACATCATCAGAACTTTCTGAAATGTGTTTAGAACTTCTTCATGGACAAGCAGAAGATGGTATCATTTTATATATGTTTAATTTAATTATTTACAATAATAATGTAAAATGTTGACTAGTATTAATTCATATTGATATTTTAGAGAATGCCAAATTGATCCTTGCTAAAGCAGGTGTTTGTGAGTTACTGTTAAAGTTATTGGAAAAACATAGTCCGTACTGTACAGATGAAGAAACAAGATCTGTGTTGAAGATCGCTTGCAACTTAATTGTTCTTATATTAACTGGAGGTATGTTAACCAACAGGGAAGTAATAAGTACTTTAACTGTACTTTATAAGTATATTATGTGTAACGTAATATTTTAGATGACAGTATGAATTATCTATATGATGAAAGTAATGGTATTGCATATAAAAAGCTAATTGAATGGCTCGAAAGTGAAGATAAAGATTTACAAATTACAGCCGTCTTAGCAATGGGCAATTTTGCGCGTACCGATGCCCATTGCAAACTCATGGTTACGCAAGGTGTTCATTGCAACCTTCTGAAACTGCTACAGAAAAATAATACAGATATAGCTGATATAAGATTTCAACATGCACTACTCAGCGCTTTGAGAAATCTTGTTATTCCCGTGGATAATAAACCTGTAATATTAAAAGATGGGTTAATAAACATTTTGTATTCTATGCTGAATGTTTCATCTTATCCAGTTGTATTTAAGCTACTGGGCACTTTAAGGATTGTTATTGATGGCCAAAGTATGTTCTTTCAACAGTAGTTCTCATGAACATTTTTTTAAATACATAGTGAAAATATATGTTTAATTTTAATTAACAGATAAGTAAAAGATGCGAAGAATAGGTAGTTTACTTATTATTACAGGTGAGGCTGCCATAGAATTAGGAAAAAGGGATGGTTTAATAAAGAAAGTTGTTAATTGGTGCGAAGTCGAGGAACATCCTGGAGTTCAAGGCGAAGCAAATCGTTTAATCGCTTGGCTAATTAATAATAGCAGGTTGATTAGGTTTAATAAAAAGATATTTGTAAAATTTACATATCTTATACATAAAGTTTATATATATTATATATATGTATAATTATTAATATTTATGTTTTTCATCATTAGAAATAGAGAAATATCACTTCTAGTAATGGAACATGGAGCTGTGAAGCACCTAGTCAAAATGTTAACAACACCACACGTTTTAATGCTAAATGAAGCTTTAATTAGCTTGATGATATTGACTACAACTTCCCTGATCGAATGTGAAAATCTTCTTCTTGAGGCTGATATAGGAGAAAAACTTTGCACACTTCTTACTACTTTAAACAGTTTGGAAGTACCAATTTTGCATAATGTTTTAAGTCTAATAGAAAATATTCTTAATTTAGGTATTATTGAAATACAATATGAAATTTAATCATATAATTGAAGACACGAAGAACTGATGAAATTTTGCTAAAGTTTCTCTTAAATTTAAATTTCAGATGCCTTAAGAGAACATCTGGGAAAAACTGAATTGATAACATTATGTCAAGGAATAAATCTAATCAAAGAAGAACCAAAACTTAATGAAAAATTGAAAAAAATTTGCGATAAAATTGTGTAATTAAGTAATTAAAGAAAGGGATATTGAAAACGTACAATCATATATATGATACAAACATCAAAAATATGAAACATTCTTTAATCGAAAGAAAATAATCCCTTTTTTGTTCCTGTTTAATGATTAAAGCGATGCCAATATAACGTATGCAGTTTATGAGCATATAGATCAGTCCCCAATTTATATTTAATGTTGAAACATTATAAGATGTCAGAATTTTTATTATGTATGTGAGTGTATGTGCGTGTGCGTGGGCAACCAAAAATTGTGAAAAGTAACAATAACAATCATATATGTGTAATATGGGAAGTTAGTCTTAAATTATTCTAAAAAATTAACTTTGCTATTAGTTGTAATGTGAAAAATATTCATTAGTATATCAGCTAGTTTATAAAATAACTAACATAAATATTATTAATTGTTTGGTACACGTATCTATGTATTATACGTGGATTATTTCTCATTTAACTTAAATGTGATAATTTTCTTGTTAGAAAGAAAGAAAGAAGAAAAGAAATATTACAAGTTTTCAAACGTATATATCGATGTACATAGTTTTAAGAAATTGACCAAACAATATATTTTATGTGATTAATTAATAATAAATCTACAGACCACAATTTCTGATAACTATATACTTTATTATAACCTTTACTGATTTGTTAAACATATTTCTTCTATATGCAATTATATTTATCTGCTCTGAAATTATTGTAGTTTGTTGACCGATACAAATTTCCCGCCATACAATATTTCAATTTTGCGCGCGGTTTCGAACGAATGAGGAACTGTTCTGCTCTAGCTAATCAGGAATCAGCTAGCTGAAGTTTTGGCGCGCAAAGTAATTATACTGTTGAAAAACGGTGTCAAGATGTATCGTCCTTTGACGTGCGTGATTTCAATTACGTAGTGTTCCTGTTACTATACCATTGTTTTCCACTGATATTTATCAGATATGCGTAAAAAATACATTCTTATGTAGTAAAAGTTCTATAGCGAAATTTATATCGCTAGAATTTGGGCGTAATTATTGCTTTGTTTTGATACAATTGGCTGAGTTTTATACATTTATTCTAAAGTTTTGTGTATTTTTTGTGTAGATTATTGGTTGATTACAAAGATGGCTCTGAAAGGGGAGAGACGTATGAATGTGGCAAGCAACGATGACAATTCGACATTTAATGCGAAACGTTTGGTAAGGTTTGATTTATTTTAACAAAGATAGATGTAAATATATATACGTTTATATTCTTTTTTAATTAATTCACGCGTGATAAGTATCAAATTAATACGCAATATGATTAAATTATAAATAATTATATATACAGTTTATTAACAGTGAACAACATAGGTTCATTCAGTTTTTATTATATTTACAGTAGAAATCGAAGTAACTTTTATATTTTGACACATTTCGATTATAAATTCTTTCTATAAATATCGTTGTTAAATCTGTATGGACACCTTTTATTACTTTTGTAAAAGATGAACAACGCGATCAGGTATGTTTCGATTCAGAGTTAGGCGTGACTTGTATGTGTATTGTTACGACCGTTTCCAGCATGTTTACCTAACGAATTTGATTTCTTGTAAGCATTCTTAAATTTTTACACAGGCCTTGCTATCTGTTATGTAGTAGAAAGTTTCTACTAGTTACTATTAGTTATGCTCTTGCACGGGCACGGTAAATGGATTGCAAACTTTCTTAGTGTTAAGGAATGATAAAGCGGTAAAGTTTTGCTCCATCAACCCCCCAGTAGATGGTGCTTTATCAACCTGTTCCCAGGTGAACGTTCGCAGGACGCGTGCGCGTCGACCTATCACTTTGGTCGTGCGGTGCTTAAGCTTTCGTTGTCAGTAGTGGTGCGGCGGCCACAGTGAGGGCTGGTTCTTTTCGTTCTATCCCGGACAACAATACCGGTAAGCGCCTTTTCATTCTCTTTCAGATTTCCGATTCGTCCTGTAGCCGCTTCGCTACACGCTCTTAACGTGCATTCTCTAATTTTTCTTTTCATCATTCACGTTTACAGTTTCCAAACTGTAATAAAATGTCGAAACTTTGGCGGGATAAGGATGCTGCGTGCGATTGTTATGTTGAGGAATTCAGGATTGCTCTTTTTTTTTTGAGGCCCTCTTGGCTCAATAAACACCCCCCACCGCCATTTTGACTCGTCCTTACCGATCGATAGGAAGAAGATAATCGGCGGTATTACCGACACGATGATTGTTTCTTCCCCGCGACGAATTAAAAAAATAATTATCACCTATCGATGGACAGGTGGCGCTTAGGTTTTTTCGTCGTAAGTTGCATCGTCTCAACGGTTCTCCCTCGCGGTCTTATCTAAGATTTAAGTAGGATCTCCTTTGAGTCTCGCTTCGATAGCTGTTTTTTCCTTTTAATTACGCGATCAACTTTGGAGATATTAGCTGCTTAATACGTTGAATATTAGAGTATTTGAATTGCGTAGAATCTCTGTTATTCTGGGAGATATGTTTTACTTAATCTTGCGAACAGATGATTTTTAAGTATTTTTTTTCTAATGTTCAATATTATGTTATTGAATTTTACATTGTATAATATTAATAGAAGATTTTTTAGATAATCTTTCGATATTAGTTCCAATGCAATGAATTTTTACTATAATTAAGATTGGAAATTTGTAGTTCGAGAAAATTTTAACGAGAAGTTATTAAACTTAAGAATTTTTTTGGGAGGGAAATCTTTGCGTTTTTTTTTTCGGCGTAATATTCATACTTAATGGGTTTGGCTTCTATATCTTTCTTATTGATTTTAATACATATATAGAACTAATTTGCTTATTAATGTGGGCTATTTTAGCAAAAAGGTAAGTTTCAGGTTCGTGCAGAGTATAAAAATGTCTTACGCTTCCAATAGCTTCTCTTTTGTATATAGTAATTCTCTGTGACCAAATAATAATGTATAATGGCGAGTATTATGCAGAGTAATCAACTTTATATTACAATTATATTAGAAGGTAGTATTTTAACCTGGATCTCTTTGATAGCTATCGTTGTATCTATTAATATTTCAAATTATTTTTTAATTATTAATCATTATATGTAAATTTATTATCTATTGTCTCCCATACATATGTACAGTATTATTGTATTTTTACATTATACATTATATTATTGTATTTTCGAAGTTACACACCGGTGGTAATGTAAATACAAGTTGTTTAGAATGTTACACGCGATTATTTTTAAATTTTGTTCCCTCTTGTTTGTCTCTTCAAGCTGTTTTTGAAAAAGGAGCAAGACATACTTGTCGTCACTACTTTACACCATACACAAACGCATCTTTTTTATTAAACACCAGTATAATTAACTTTTCTATTATAACAATTACAAGTTCGAATTTATTCACTAGATTATAAAAAAATATGTGTAATATATATATATATATTACAAATAAAAAAATGTATGCAATGTATATTACATGCATTTTTTATAATAATTATTAATTTAGTATTATATAATATTAAGTCAGTATAATATTACTATAAGTAATTATATTTTTGATAATATATTTGTATTATAAACAATTATTTATACTATATGTGTGTGTATGTATCATTGTTGTCAATATTGGCAGACAATATTTATTTTATTAAGGTCATAAAGGCATACAAATATGATGCAAGATTTATTGTTCAATATACTTTCTATCGATACGATGGTATAGTGGAAATTCCACGAGATTTATGTTCTATGTGTCTGTTCTATGTATGCACAGATTTTATGGTTTCGATTCTATCCTATCTTTAATACGTTCTATACCAACTATTTTATCTAATTTTTTTCTTGCATTTTTCCGTTTCTCCTTCTTTTTTTGACTCAGCATTTATTTTCATAGAAATTTCACGTCTTGTTTCCTCCTTTAGTTAATCGATCTGCTTCGAATAAGTATCAGCGAAAATTTAATTGTTTAATATGTCTATCTTATATAATGCGCGAAGAAACTCGGTAGATGGCACTCGGTATAGGGAAAAGAAAAGTACCAACGAATTAACTTGTTTGGTGTTTTTAATTTATTAATGGACATGAATAGAGTTTCACATCGGTTTGCCTAGTAACGGTGGTTTTCATTAGTTCGTTTGATTAATAGGTTATTTCAGAATCAATGCATTGCGTAATGGATCTCATTCATGGCATATCTCCTTTACCAGTAATGAGATTCACTCCACAAGGTAATCACAATTTGTCAGTTGGTGATTTATAGCTTAGAGTCTCGCGGACGATAATCGTGGCTATATGAACCACGCAATATCCAAGTTTCAAAAATGGCACAATACAAGGAAATATTCGATTTTACAATTTTGTTACAATTTTAGAACATCCTGTATTTTCTAAATACTCGTGTGTTTGCAACCGTGCTACAATTTGCGAAATTGTATTGGCAGAGAATTGGAGTGAGAAACGAGAAACTTTATTTTCAAATTATGAAGGTAAATTCCATGCTCGAGCAATTGTTCGATTAACCGCCGTGTAATTGGAGAATGTTACAAACGCAGTTTAGGATGAATTTGCGTGAGCTTTTAAACTTTCCTCGTTGCTTTGAACTTTCGATCGAAACAATTTTCCAACTATCTCCGATGCACGCAGAAAACGTTACGTCGACGTATAACGTGATTCATTCGTATGGCCACAACGTCAGAAACGAGGAAGTGCGAAAGAGCGGCGGGAGAGCATCAGTGAAATTGGATAGTTTATGGTCAGCCGCGTCCGAAACAAACACGCTAGAAACATTATCTCTCCAGAAAGCTTCTTACAGGGTAACGACCTTAAAAATAATATTATTACCTTAGAATAATAAATTAAAATACAAAATAAGAATTTGTTTGTTTGACGTTTCCTTTTTGCAGAAAATCGAGGGCAACCAAAATGTACCAAATTTGTACCTCTTCGGGCATCTAAAATTCTAATAAGACACCATGTAAATATCCTAGAGTATCGTGAAAGTGCAAACATTTATGGCAAATGTGTTGGCAAAGTAGTAAAAAGCGAATTAAAACTTTCTAACTTCAAACAGAAATCCAAGTGCTATTTTATAAACAAAAGTCGATATTTATATAGCGTGTAGAAGCATGTTGCTGAAATTGTTAACGATAAAACCCGATAAATTAGGGTAAAGTGTTACAATACCAATATTCCATGAAATACGTCTCTAATTGTACTATAATTTACTCTTAAAACAAGACGCAATGAATTTTAAGTATTTCACTTACATTTTCTACAACTTTCCTATTACATTTACCACAGATGATATCGTACTTACAGAACAATGTTATATTAGAGTTTCAGGTGTGCAAAGAAGTACAAATTTGGCATTCCCTCACCATCCTCCTTTGACATTGCTGATCGAGTTGCTTTTGTGCACAGTCTGTTCTTCAATCAGTCATACCACGTATCTTAAACTCTCTACCAACAACGCATTGAAGAATTTTAAGAGTCGCCTGTAACGAAAGTAACTGCCTTCTTCGATGATATTTATTTCTCTTCCTCGCGCAAGCGAGCATTTTCAAATATCCATCCTACGATGATAACCGTGTTGTACGACTTTCATTAAAGGTGGCTGCTCGTCACTGCAAACTCGAGATTATTCCAAACTATGTATAACACGCTGTCAACCCCGTAATCCAGCCGTCCAACTTTCGTTGACAGTAAAATCGACGTGCCATAAACTCGTTTCAAACTGTTCTGTCTTAAGACAGTTCTAAGGACGAGGGCGGCGTTAGCTGAGGTAATGAAGCGGTGAAGTGCTTTTCCTCAAGCTCGAAGACTGAAAAGACATTTATCACGTTCTAGACGTTCGTTCTAGACGTTCACGCTGCATCGTACTTCCCTTTAACAATAGTTCTCTGTATCTACTGTATACCTCGCGAACAATACATTAGTTAGAGAGAAGATGGTACGGGTTAATGAAAAGAACATTTGGTAATAGCCAGCAGTTTGCACGATATCAATATCGTTCTTCCTTTCTATTGTTCAAACTTTAATACGTTGCAAGAGGCTAGCTAAAAAGCTGGAGAATCGTGAAAAAATGTCTCAGATAATTATAGATATTATTATTATCGTGTGAGAAAACTGCTCAGGACAAAGTTCAAGCATTTCGAGTGGTACATGTATCGGTGGGAAGAATTTCTTTCTCAAGGTCATGTCTCCATGACGATTTTAGAGTCACCGATATATTTTTCAATGGAACCCCATATTTCGTTATCGTATATATCGATACGTTTTCTTATCCTCTGTACAAAAGTATCGAGGTACTTGCTAGATTATTAAGTTCGAGGAATAATTTGCGGAATAATTCTTTGAAATTATGAGAACACACGGTGATACGGAATCAAGAGACGAGGCTCTCTGCAAATAGATAATTTTCCTTTTCTTTGTTAAATCGTTCTACGTAAGGTCTCTTGGTTTACGATCATTCGGAATAAAAGATAATGCAAATTCGATAGCAGTATCGCGTTACAGTTAGTAGAAACTCGCGACGAGAACTGGGAAAACGGTATAGGACAATTTTAGCGTGTTTCGTTTCACAGTTTCGTGCGTGCATCCGTCACGCTTCAAAATTGTTCAGCGCTTAGAAAACGTTGGCGGAGTGTTCTCGCGTGATTTTCGTGCCTTCGTCCCGAGCCGTTGTGATTTACAGGAAATCAGAAATCGGAAGCGGATAGGAGAGCAGCTATACTTTAAGATTCACGGACTCTTTTTTTGCCAAACGATCACGTGCGTACACGCTGTACCCGGTGAAAAAATGTCCAAACTCGTGAGAATTCACCAGTACGTCGTAAACGCTCCATTTGATCGAATCGAACGCTTGTATTTGCTTATTTCACTTGAAATTGAATTGAACTTGGCTTTACGCAATTCGTAAGCATACAACGAAACTATATCCGATGCTGATAACCGGCGTAGCATAAATGTAAATTTCGAGAACCTTTATCAGGCCCGGAATTTGCCTATAGATGACCCTAGCTGATAATGTAGTTATCACTAAACTGCGTCATCGATACCAAAAGTCTTTGTTGACATCTCACAAACATTTTCGACTCAGAACAATACAAGTTTCATACAGCAGCATAGTTTGTAATAGCGTTGAACATGTGGAATTTTGTGCCTGGAAACTACGATTTGCGGACAGCATTGATTTTCTGTTACCATTTGAAGAAAACTGCTGCAGAATCGCATCGAATGCTTGTCGAAGCTTACGGCGAGCATGCTCTTGGTAAATCACAGTGCTTCCAGTGGTTTAAAAAATTCGGAAGTGGCAATTTTGACGCGAGCAACGAAGAACATGGAAGACCACCGAAAAAGTTCCAAGACAGCGAATTGCAAGCATTGTTGGATGAGGATGACGCTCAAACGCAACGACAACTCGCTGATCAATTAAACGTGACAGGAGAAAGAAGCCGTCTCCATACGTTTGAAAGCCATGGGAAAGATGCAGAAGGTGGGAAAATGGGTTCCGCATGAACTGAATGAAAGACAGCAGGAAAACCGGAAAACCACTTGCGAAATGCTGCCCGCCAGATACAAAAGAAAGTCATTTCTCCACCGAATTGTGACTGGCGATGAAAAGTGGATATATTTTGAGAATCCTAAGCGTAAAAGATCATGGGTAGCTCCACGGGCGAACCACCGACATCGACTACAGGACCAAATCGCTATGGACGGAAGACAATGCTCTGCGTTTGGTGGGATCAGAAGGCTGTGATCTATTATGAGCTGTTAAAACCTGGCGAAACCGTTAATACTGAGCGCTACCGACAACAAATGATCGATTTGAATGAAGCTTTGCGTGAAAAACGACCAGAATATCAAAAAAGGCAACACAAAGTAATTTTGCTTCGTGATAATGCACGATCACATACAGCAAAGCCGGTGAAGGAAACGATCGAAGCGTTCAGTTGGGAAATACTTTCGCGCATACTTACTCACCAGACTTGGCTCCGTCCGATTACTATTTATTTGCATCGATGGGACACGCAATTTCTGACCAGCACTTCGCTTCTTACGAAAATGCCTGGATGACTGGTTTGCCACAAAAGAGCGACAGTTTTTTTTGGCGTGGCATCCAGCAATTGCCAGACAGGTGGGAAAAATGTATAGCTAGCGATGGCCAAAATACTTCGAATAAAATATTTTTAATCATTTTCATACAATGAACGTGTATTCTCTATACACGAATTCCGGTTTCATATTTACATGCCTGGTAGACAACTTGATCGCGCAGCCCAACTTTTCTTTCCTCGATTACGCGAGTAAATTGGACATTTTTGTTCAAAGACTTAATAAATAGTTGAAGGTCAAATTTGGATTACGGGTAAGTAATTAGTATAGTCATCCGACAACACTATTGTCAGTAACACGATATGGTTAATACGATCGATTTAATTGGTCTATGGATGATATACGATACGAAAAGGTACACAATGGGTACGATTTATTAATGAGGTGTCATCGTGTAACACACGTGTGTATATTTATTCACGTTGCAAATATCTTACAGCGGCGTAATCTGTATATATGATAGGTGTAGCGCGAATATATTTTATGCTTATGGAGGAAGTAATAATTGTTTATCATGGAGCATAAATTCGCCTGTATCGTAACGAATACCAGACTCTGACGAAATTATGAGATTCTATAATTTCTACGTCTTTCTATTTTGCCAAGCTTGCTGGCAATTTTTCGATACAGGATAATAATAAAAATATGGTATTTTTATACCACAGAGTTTCTAGAACGACGCCTTATTAGAATTTTAGACGCCTCAAGGGACACAAATTTTGCATCTCTCCGTCATCCTCCATCATCAGGTACTGCAACACTGTTTATTGTTATCCTAATTGTTATCAATCATACTACGACATACATTTCAAACTTTCCTGCCAAATATCTCTAAATTTTTCAGCGAGAGAGAACAGCAACAAGGAACAGCTCTTCTATGAGAAAAAGATTTTATCTTTATACGTGGTAGCGTCTAGTAAGGTGGGATTCGTCCGGGTTCTCCCGCTTTCGTCCTATGTAGCTTTCCTATTGAATGTTTGATAAGAAAGCTGAGCAGCTTGCGACCATTTCAATACGTATATACACGTATCGGGGAAATACGTGAGAAATGGTTCTATTCAGCGTGGCAACGTCAGAGAAACGTGTTACCAGTGTTTGAAAACGTGCACGATCCGGTTTCGAGGCGAGCAAAGAGGAAAATGGAATTCGGCGGAAACGAGAAGCATTCGTGAGATTCGACGGAACGAAAAGGTGGCCAGAGTGGCGTGTTCTTCTTTCGATTTTCGATTTCAGAAGCTTCCACGCCCGCTGAAAGTTACTTCTCTAGGAGTTGTAAGACTCGACCAAGTTGTTCAACGGGGCACAGAGTTTTATTGTTTGAGCTTTGAGATTGTTATTTGTTGGAAGGAAATGGGAAATAATGTCCTTTTCTTTTCATGGAATAAATTTGCCTGAAATTTCCCTGAAGAATAAATTACCACTGTTCGGTGGATTTTGCTTGAAATCGAATTTACCAGTTTCCATCCAAAATTTCATGAAATTAAGCAGAATTTTATAAATCATATAAGTAGTACTAGCGTATTTGTCGTAAATAAAATATAAACAATCGTTTGTTATACACGGCGTCTCGGCTAAATGAGTCCCGACCAATTGTTTCATTCGATCGTAAACAAAGCAGATATCTAGCTGATCTGATCTAGCCGAGACACCCTGTACTTCAAAATCTCTTTGTACGTATAGTATCAGGTCGTCCGAAAAGTTTCTTTCCTTTTATACAGAAATAATGGATGCACGACATTTTCCATTTTATATTATTTTATCGAATTACGTATGATCCATTTTGTTCCATCAAAATAATTATCACAACGTTCGACAGATTAGGTTTCATGTTTGTATAAAAATGCATCGTTGTAAAAGACGTGTCTGTAAAAGAAAGACACTTTTCGTACGACCTGATAATTGGTGATGGCCAGGCTTCCATGTGCCGAAGCTGCTCTCCTGCGTCTGTTTTCTTTCAATAAAGCACGAACATATCGGAAAGGATTGGAAACTCTTCAGTGCACTGATACTATATAGTTTAAAATCACTTGCGCCACGTTTGCAATCGTCTTTCCTTGATATCGGATAAAAATTTGGTCGATGGCCCGAAAGTTCCGACGATGCTCCAATTACGTAATTCTTTCGTCCTACGCGCGTTTCCATGGCGGAACGGTCGTTCATTTATTTACTCGAAAGCAATAATTAGAATCTCGTGGCTTCGCCTCGGATCGGTTTATGCGGACTTGTTACCTCGTACGAGTCTCCTGTATACGCGCTACGCGTCGTATATACGTACCATATGTGCATATTGGTTTCTGGTTTGTCGGGTCAAAAGTTCAGAGGTTCACTTGCAGCTTGCATGTGTCGCAACTGAATTAGTTGCAGTTGTTGCAACTATAAATACAGCCGGCAAGAAAAATGCTCGTAGCTTTTATTATTCCATTCTGTGCGCTACTTTCTGCGTTCGTTCTCTTCGTTGCGCTTCTAGAAGAGTATTTTGTAAAGGAGAACGATAAAATCGTTCCACTGGAGATATAGCGGCTCTTATTAACACGAGGACACCAACGTGTCGCTCTTGATCTACGATTATACGAACCATTTATCGTAGCTTGAAAACACGCGAACAATTTCTTCCCAATGATATTGTACGTCCGACCGTACAATAGATTTTTAACATATTCCAGTTGGTGAATATTTCGGTGATATTTCTTCGTTGATTTATTTCTCGTTAAAAACAGATTATACTTTCATGATTAAACGAAAGGTTTTTCGTGTTTTTCAAAATTGCTTCTCTTTTTGTAAATTTAGTTAAACCGCCCAAATCAGATTATCTTCTTATTGTTAAACGAAACGTTTCTCGCGCTTCAATTAATAAATACCTCGTTGCCTTTTTACGTATCTACCTTGCGTTAAATCGTTAAAATTAAAAAGCAGATTATTCTCGTTTTAAATGCATGGCTTTTTATAATCTTCTGTTTCGTTTATTCGCTCGTTGCAAACACATCATCGTTGTTACCATTTTTCTCGTTCAATGGGAAACGTATCTTCCGAATTACTTTCTCGATATTTGCATCAAGTATCAATGTAATTTAAAAAGTACCGATATAAAATTCTACAACTTTATCCAAGCTGAAAAATCTTCTCCTCGTTAGTGTTCCCCCGTCACCGAAACATTTCCACCGGCGAAACTTATCCCATGGGAACGATGTTCTCGTAAAAACATCGCGCTAATTGCATACCATCGTTGCAGTTAACCGATGAAAAAGGTTCGTTCTTTAAATTCTTCAACAGAGTTAAAACGCTTTGGAGCTTGCTGTCGTTAATAGGAGGAATATTTCTTAAAACATTTCGAACGTTCCATCACACTTCCACCCACAGAAACGCAAAAATCCTTTTCTAATTGGAACAGTTTTGAAGATCAGACGAAGTTCACGCAGAACTGTTTTCTCATTTTAACGAAATTTTCTCACTAGAGAGTTCTATGTTTTAGCGGATTGTCAGTTAAAAATAACCAAAGACTATTCTGCGTAGATCTTAGAATTCACAACGTTACTTAGCTATCGCAATAAACTTTCATCAGCCAAGAGTATTTGTAATAAAAGGTACACAGGTGAAACGAAAAGCTACAACAGCGTTGAGATTGTGATTTTAAGGGATCATAAACTACTTTACGCAAATATGAAACGACAAAACATTTCTGTAAACGACACAGATATTAACACAGATATTGGAACGCTCTTTCATCGTTCTACGTTCGTTAGACACGAAACGTGTAAACGCAACGTGGCACGAACTTACTTGGTGACCTAATATTGCCATATAGAATCTGTCGGTCACTTGTCAATCTTTGATCTGAAGCTACGTCTGCAGTGTAGTTTTATTATCATTCAAAGATGGTAGAAAATTTGAGGAATGCTTCTACGAGACGAGTTCTTCACCTCTTCGACGGTCTAATGAAATCTCAAATTCCAGAAAAACAAAATTATATCTTTTTATGTTCTAGAATACTCGCGTTTGTGATAAAATGTGCGAGACAACATCTACTTTGGAATAATAGCAAATTTTCGCCGACGCAGAGATTTTGTTTCGTCGCAGTTGCTGACAGGAATACGCAAAATACGTAAAATCTGAGTAGCGCAGTACAGTAGCGTATGGGGAGCAAATTGGAAACGATTTAAGATGAACTAATTAATTTCTGAATTAATTTCAATTATATATGTATATCTCAGCGTGATTAAATTAAATTGTAGGTATTGCTGGAATCGATAAACAGCGGTTCTATTTCAATGAGCAGCAACTGAAATTACTGTGTGACACTTAGCCTGCTGGAATAGCTGAAGAAGAAACATAGAACGAACTTGTATATCTCATATTTCTGAGTTGCCGCCTGTAAAACGAATACGATGCCACGGTAATCGAAAATTAGGAAAACGACAAGGTATTGGAGTCAGGATTGCAACATGGAGCCATGTAACCCGTGTTTCTAAATTTATCACGTACGGCGTAATTATTGAAAAAGCACTTCTAAAATACGTTTCATAAATCTCTTGCCATGTGCGTTAGTGTTTTAGAAAGCGAAAGATTATGTACGTATTTTTGATTGGAATTGGTAATTTTATTAAACTATGAAGTTAATACTTATATGCTAATACCGATAATATAAATACTAATAGATTAGTATCGCAAGAAAAAGACATAATCTGTAATGTATTATAAATTGAAAACATGAAAATATCTCTCTATATGCCAACATAAAGATAACTTATACATTACAAAGAATCTGTAAACTTCATTCTAAACTCGGCGTTTTCTCCGCAAATAGCTCAGCTCTCGGATGAAATTCGTTTCAAGCAATTTTAAGATGCTTCTATACTCCGCCTCGGTTCTCGATCCATTTTCATCGATTCGGTAGTCTCTGAAAGCAGAAGAGGCCGTATCCTTTCACGGTTCGGCTTCCATAGACGTTTCAATCAGGCTCAGTTTTATATTGCTCAATTTTAATGGATTTCAAGTCCCGTGAAATGTTCCAAAGAACCCGGTTCAACGGATGTTCCGCCATGTTCGAGGGGTTCTTGTTGCTGACGTGAAGTGTTCGCCCTTGCGACGACCTGTTTCGTCCAATGCACCCCCGGGGAAAACGCTTATGTCAGCCTAGATACCGTCGATAATTAAAGAATATTAAGTTTCTTTCCAGCATCGTGAAAGCAGTGATTACACGGACGTTGTAGATGGGTTAAGTTTCGTGTCTTTAGAATCCCTTTTCTTGTTATCTTACACAGTTACTCGCATTAATATTTAAGCATAGCTCTGTCTCTGTATTTTTTATTATTCGTACAAAAGACGATGATTTAAATATCGTACCGCGTATTTTAAAAGTGAGAAAAGAGATTTTATTACTAGAATAATTAGTATACTCAAGTCAGATAATATAACAATGAGTATAATATGATATAATTAAGGAATAAGCCACTACTGTACAATATTACAAGTATTATAGTTTATGTTTATGCATATCATATTATTACCGTATATTATACTCTATATACTGTATCATACTGTATATTATTACTGTATATACTATATGCAATGTAATGTTTAATGTATGTTTTAAGGTCAAGGAACCTCCTTCTAATAGACGCAAAGTCTGATATATGACAAAGTATTATTACCATTACTGTTACTATTTTATGAAAACATCAACCATTTATCGTAGCTTGGAAATATGTAAGTTTTCCAATAATAATATTTAATAGTACAGTAGATTTTTAAGCAAGAAAAGGTTCTAACTAAAAGGCTCCTTCCGATCTTACCTTAACTCTCTTCTATTTCCCTTTTCTTCTTCTTCTTCTTCCTCTTTACCCCTAATTGCGATACGGCCTTTTTCTTCATATAGGTGTACAGCAATGTCTCGATAATTGCTTGAAAATCGGGATCCACGCCCAGCAATTATCGCGTACAAGACTTGGTTCTAAGTATAGATACGGCCCGGTGTTTTGCCGAACGTAAGGAAGAATAGCGCGAGTGAAAGAGAAACAGGTCTGAGAGTCGGCTTGATGAAAAGAAACATATCGTTTAAACAATACTTATTCAAGGATGAGACATTTTATTTCTAATTTTCGTTCAATAAAATTTTTACCAATGCAGTCGTGAGATTTTTCTGGTTAAAGTAAAACCAAACACTATATAATTCGAAGCATAACTGCTTATTTAACCAGTTAGCTGTTTTATGACGAGTATACTCGTCACGAAGAAATGGAAATATTTTGTGTTATGAAGAGCCCTGTCAGTAATAGAATTAAAAGATAAAACAGTCGTTTCATCACAACTTAATTGTATATTATAACAGTCACGCGTACTTTGTGTTTGACGAGTATACTCGTCGTTGCTTTCTTTTAACGATACATTTTAAGTACACGCTTTTCAATGAGTTAAAGTAAAACCAAACAGTATATAATTCGAAGCATATTTGCTTATTTAGCCAGTTAGCTGTTTTATGACGAGTATACTCGTCACGAAGAAATGGCAATATTTTGTGTTATGAAGAGCCCTGTCAGTAATAGAATTAAAAGATAAAACAGTCGTTTCATCACAACTTAATTGTATATTATAACAGTCACGCGTACTCTGTGTTTGACGAGTATACTCGTCTTTCTTTTAGTGATACATTTTAGGTACACNGCTTTTCAATGCGTTAAAGTAAAACCAAACACTATATAATTCGAAGCATATCTGCTTATTTATTACAGTTAGCTGTTTTTGTCGAATATACTCGTCTTTCTTTTAGCGACACATTTTAGGTCACTTCAACGAGGTCGCAGCAACTAACTGGTTAATGACGCTGACGTATTTTCTTTCGCCTGTTAAATATATAAGTAAATGTGATTTAAAGTATATCGTGTTTGGTGTTACTTTAATCAGAAGAATCTCACAAGGCGTTGGTAAAAGTTTAATTCACAAAGTTTTGAAAATACAACATTTTCATTATTGGATTAATATCGTCTCGTGAGCGCTTGAGTTCGTATTAAGTTAGACTACTCGGCCCTTGAGTTTCGTGGTGTGTCAAAGGGAAGACTAGGGCTCCTTGGACGACAATAGGGCTCCTATAGCGATGGACGTGACAACCAGGTAATTGCGAGGAACCTCGTGGCCGACAATTATCGAGACATTACTGTATTTTGTTTTCCTTAAACCTCGCTCCTGTTCCTCCGATATTTAAATCTTTTGTTGTGAACGACTCATGCGTATCTCGGGATTCTATTTTATTTCAGAAGCAAAATATGAAAGACGGATACAGAAACGATGGAAGATAAATATACCTTGGCGTATCATATAAATGACGTTTCGTGTTCACAAAGTTTAGCAAATATTTTTCATATACTTACAGTTATCAGGAAATTTCCTGCGGATATTCCACGATGTACGTACAAACGTTCGAACGTTGAAACCTTCGTGCATTTTATCGTAATATCGTCGCGACAGCGATTAATAAATTGTATCCCTTGCTATATTTCAACATTTTTGAAAATTTTATAACGCAGATAAAAGCGTTATACAGAAACCCATTAAACACTTTGCGTTACATGTATTTTCAACGTAAGAGAAGCTTCTGAAAATATTCTATAGTCTAAAAATATTAATATTCTAAAAATAATATATAAATAATAAAATATTAATATTCTAAAAATAGTTTAAATAAACTGTATAAACGTTTATCTAACAAAGTTTTAAACTAAAATCTATTTTTTCAATTTTCAGCTGTTAAATTTCAAATAATTCGAAACTTCTAAATCATAGTGTACATAGCTCACATACGATAGGAGATTATGTTTCTTACTTAACTACACGCTATCGATATGATTGGGCTATATATCATCAGATCTGTACACTGCAGCCATATATCACAGAAGGTGTATACGTCGAGCGTAGATATCGGTGCAATTTCCACTTAACTAGTGCAGTGAAAAATATGCCATCATTATTTGAAACTTAAAAGGTGCTTTTAGCTTTTCATATCTCTCCGCGGAGACGAGGATAGCGAATGGAACGTTGGCTATAAAATATGGAAAGTAAGCGACGTGTAACCGATGGAAACAGGCTACGAGATGAAAGAAACACGTTCTCCGGTGAATTTTGCTGAAATTAATACGCAGATTGATCTGCCGCGTTCGCTGGGGAAACGTGCGATATTTGGGTCACTGATTTCGTGCAGATCTGCCACGTGTTTACGAGTATGTTAATAGAGTCAGCTTAATGCATTTATGTTGAAATGTAAAATTCCACAAGCGGCCCAACTATTCAAAGTGATCGTTCAAGTTCGTTACACTCGGATTTATAAAAGTGTAAATTAAAAAATCCGCAGTCCGCGTGGAAATATGAAACGATAACGTATATAATTCGATTGCGAAACGTCGGATAAATTCTCTGCAGCAACGTATCGTTAAATGACTTGCGTGCTTCATTTAAATTCCAATTGAAACTTAAATATGTTACACGAGATTTCACTGGTTGTTATAGTATTCTGCGCGGTAATATCAGGCTGGCTTTATTGATGTTAAGTGCACTATATGCAAGCCCGCTGCAATCCGATGTAGAAAACGCTGTTCAGCCTGGCAACGAATTTCTCGCGTTATCGATTGCGCCTTGAAATTAAAGCCTTTGTCCTGCATGGTGCGTCACGATGAAACCATAATTAAGTGAAATTGCGGCCTAGTGCGGGTGCGTGTCGCCATAATAAAAGAGCAAAAATACACAGTCGGTCACGAAAGTCTATCTATTGCTACCCAAGTCTCTGCTCGCGTGTCATCCAACGAATTTCGCGTATCTGACTTATCAGAGAAGCTAGAAACGCGCGCTTTCTCACAAAATCATTTCTATCTACCTAAAGGTACGAACGAGTTAATTTCGCGCGACCAAACTTGATTGTTAAAAGAGGCGTTTGATTTTGTTGCGGGAAGGAACAAGAGGCTGGCTTATAGAGAATCATTGTACGTGTTGTATCATTGTCATTGCACGATCGCCATTCTATCAAGGAGTAAGAGGCAATGAATTAGCAGAAGCCACGCGCCGATGAACAAACAGTGAAGCGAGTAGAGACGCAGTATACGAAGATATCGTGAAAGACGTAACGAAAATAATCAAAGAAAAAGAGAAACTCGACTACCTGGGAAAAGGGAAAATAAACGAACGTGGACAAAATCATGGGCAATGTAAATATGAAAAGACGGAAAGGTGTTCTCGGTAGAGGAGAACAAACGATTGTAACACGACTTCCAATAGGACACACAAGAATAACACGTTTGTACTTAATGGAACAAAAGGATCCACCAAGATGCGAAACTTGCCACGTTCCACTGGCGATCGAACGTATAATTATCCAGTGCGGAAAATATACAGGGTGGTTGGTAACTGGTGGTACAAGCGGAAAGGGGGTGATTCTGCGCGAGAAAAGAAGTCGAAAATATAGAATAAAAATTTTTCTTATTCTTTTTTAATTTTTTTTAAAATCTACAGTGAGATCCGCAAATTTCGAGAAAAAGATTATAAAAGAAATGTAAGAATGATATTTACAAAATTCAAAACGGAACATATTATGAAATAAAGGGAGAATAAATTAATGCCAATTGTATTTCAATATTTGTTGAAAATCACACTGATAATGCTTATTGAAAATCGTTAAGAAAAATGGAAAAATCAGTTCGCTTTTGTAAACACAGTACTTACAAATAAGAAGAATCATGGTTTGGTCATAGTTTGATATACAGGGTGGTTGGTAACAGCGGTGGTACAAGCGGAAAGGGGGTGATTCTGCGCGAGAAAAGAAGTCGAAAATATGGAATAAAAATTTTTCGTTTGAGGCTTTGTTTTCGAGAAAATCGATTTTGAATTTTCACTCGGTACGCGTGCACTTTGTCACGTCTCGTTATAACGGGTCTCACTGTAGATTTTTAAAAAAATTAAAAAAATTAAAAAAACTTTTTATTCTATATTTTCGACTTCTTTTTTCGCGTAGAATCACCCCCTTTCCGCTTGTACCACCAGTTACCAACCACCCTGTAGAAATCACCGAGATGCCTAACAAGGCAGATAAGATCAAGAACAAATTTAACAAATCGAATTTGACACTTTAACGACTGATAGCCGATTAATCGGTTTTTTGTCGCCGACGCTTATCGATCGATAGCCTATTAATCGGCTTTTTGTCGCCAGCGCTTACCGATCGATAGCCTATTAATCGGCTTTTTGTCGCCAGCGCTTACCGATCGATAGCCTATTAATCGGCTTTTTGTCGCCGACAATCTTTCTCATTATTTGAGCAGTAATTTGTTATTTAGTACTAAGATACCTTGCTCGGTTGCGTCAGTTGCGTTGCTTTCTAAGCACCAACAGTTTTATACCAATTTGAAAAACTTGCCGTTCGCGATGAACGAAAAGAATGGTATTGGAGAGTCTAAACGGAAACAGAGCCGGCGCCAGGGAGAATCTGCGCCTGAGCTGCCGGTCGGACGTGCGTATGCTGTTGAACCGCTAGCGGTCGGTAAAGCGTTAAAAATATCAAAGATGCGGCTAGTGATCATAAGCGGTAGATGCGATTTAAATAGGCGGAAAAAATATTTTCATATTGAAAAAAAAAAAGGAAAAAAATGAAACAAGAGGAAGGTTTCGAAACGACAGGATTATTCTGTCGATTGGAGAGAATAATTGAAGTTATCTACGCTGGTTGATTGGCATCCGGTAACAAATTCCACTGACAACGAAAACAGCCTGGTTTTCGATAATTGGCACGAAGAAGTAAAAATAAAAGGCTGCTGGATCGATGATACTGTGATTCGTTGAAAAGAGAACGAAACGGCGGTCGAACGATCCGTGAATTAGCGGCGAAATGCTTGCACAACATTCCTATTCGGTGTGGTTGCAGCTTGTGCTCAATCGATTTATATTTCATTTGTAGCAACCTGCCGGAAAATGCGGTCTCTATTGAAAAACAGTTAGAGGAGAATACGCTCGTTTTTACCTTTTATCATCGCTTTCGTATTTCCATGCGCCGCGGCTGGATTGATCGAGGAAACTTTCAAGGGAAATTACACAGTATAATGGATAAATTGAGGGATAGATAGGGCTGGAATTCGATGGGAGGCAAAGTAGGCGACGAAGATATGAAAGTTTAAATGGTGATCGATATTTCAAATCGACCATTTACACTGGTTCACGACAGTGCTTAAACGCTTACGATTAGACTGCTGATTTTCATACGTTTACGATGACAGGTGCAACAATTCACGCAATGTGGTACGAGACACCTGATTTTAAAAGCTTCCCAGAAAGAGCAACATGCTTTCTTTTCTTCGACGAGACTAACGTTGAAACGCGATAAAATCGGTAGACACCGTGCGTGTTAATAGACGACTATGCGAAAGATCAAGCGTCTCGAAGTTATGGCAAAAAATGTAACGAACGTGCACCTGGAAAAATAGCGAAAGCAAAGAAATCTCAAGAATCTTCGTTTTTACTACGACGAATGCTATAGTTGTTTCGATAAAAAGAAAAGACGTGATATTATGTTTATTTAAATGAAAAATACCAAAGAAATATTTCCTATCGTGATATATTAATTTTCTTTGTTTTCTACATGTTGCACGTGTGAATGATGCACATAAAGCAGATTCTTCGTGATCCCGAGGAAAACAGCGAATACATCGGACACGTTTTTTATTATCGTTGTCTCCTTTGTAATTGTCGCCACGATATATGTAGCTCTGTGTCATCGTCGTCGCCAATAACAGCATCATCGACATGCTGCATATTGCTCGAACAAGTTGCAATTGCAAATTTAAGGGGGTATTCTGGTCTAGAAATTTGAAAAAATCGGAAATTTTTTTTCCATATTTCCAAAGTTTAGACATTCAAGAATATACCCTTAAAAGGATTTTTCAAAATTTCAATTATTTTATGTGTTACATTTTTGTGACGCGGCATCTGCTTCGGTCCGACCGGAACAAATGAGCAGTAGACGGTAGACGTTGTCCGAGTAAACTTGTCTCAAAACTTTAAACGCGTTTTTCTCGAAACTACTTTTGTCGAGTTGGCGTGCACGATATCTCAAGTTCTAACGAACCGATTTATTTTAAATTTGGTCTGAATATTCCTTACATACTCCTCTATCGCCCGGACCACGCCCAGCTCAAAATCTTTAATATTACTATTTTTTAAACGTTCGGAATTGTCAAAAAACCGTGCGAAATAAGAAATTTTTTTCAAACGGCCGTCATTTTGTGAAAAAATGTTGTATTGACTTTTCCAAGGTTCACACGATAGCGGCATCCATACTAATTAAGAATCCGTTCGCATTTTTTGTCTCGGATGACCAGAAGGGTTGATATCATGCACGCCACGACACCCCATTTTTTTTGGCAGCACCCACTTTGCCAGCTCGTAACTTTTTAAATATTGAGTTTTTTTCAGTGAATTTTTTACGTAATCTCGGAATACCAATAAACAAATGCTAAAAAGGAGGATAGCAAAAATATTTTTTGTTTCGCTTGCACAGAGTTTCAAAAATCGGCCGAAATTCATGCCTCTAGACCAGAATACCCCCTTAAGAAGGAAATAAATTCGACGGTAGGTTTTTTTCGACCGCTCAGAAACAAACACGTTCAACGATAAATCATGGAAAAGTAATATTTTTCAATTTATCTTTTTCTCTGTTTACATATCGCCTATCGAAAACTTTTCTAAGCTTTCAGACACAACGATCGACTGCGTTCGACGACAGATTTCCAAGCGAAGCTGAAATGCGAATGTGCTTGTCCCTTCGTTTTAACGAAATATTTTATTCTGTCGTCAGTTTCATATTAGGTACAGTTGTATATGTTATACAAAGATATGTAAAATATGGAAATTCGAATAGTTACTAGAAATTTGAAACTGCGAAATTCCACGAAATGCAGAGAATACGAAGAAATATGTAAAATATATCAAATCTGAAGTATAGTGCTGTATAATAGCTGGTAGGCGAAGCAATTTTTCATCGAGGTTCGATTTTTTAAATCATACCGTCGGAAACATGAATTTGCATAAAAGTTGGCGGTATAGTTATTAGCGAAACCAGTAACTTGTATCGATTCGCTAATGGGTCAAAATGACCCGACTGGTGTTTCTAGCGTTAATAAATGTAAACTGATGTTTTGTTCGCTCCTTGCGAGCTAATATCGCTAATAAATTGACAAAGTGTTATTTTTTACACAATCGATGAAAATGCTGCAAAGCTATAAATAGAAAGGCATGAACGAAGTATTTGAAACTTGGCTAAACTGTTGTCAAAGAAATGTATCGTTCGGAACTTCTATCTCGCGCTTTTTGAAACTTTCTCCGATGTAGCTTGAAAAAAATAAAAAGGAAGGAAAAAGGGGACGAAGTGGGAAGAGGAACGATGAGCCCAGCTAACGGTACTGAGGACACATTCTACCGAGTTTTCTTTACCCTCTATTTCACACAGTTTCTTCACTTTTCGCTAGTCGACACGCTTTTTACATGCCCCCTTTTGTAGTTGCTTCGTTCTTCTTCATACTTTTCTCATTGTTACAGATTTATTGGATTTAATATCTATCTAAAATAAGGTGTTGCATTTTCTGTAATTTCTCGGACAAAAATTAATCAACCTTGCTTTACGTATCTCTTGTAATCTATCTTTCTTCGTTTCGGCAACTTGAGTGGGAACATTCGAATTCCGAAATTCTCCTCCAAACGAATATTCGCTTTAGAAAAGAGATGGGTACTGTGTACCGTGTAGGTGTAAATTGTCTGGAGTTTTTAACAGTCTTCGCGCAGCCGATTGCGAAAACATTTATTGCTTTCGAGTATTTATAGTTGCTACTATAGATACGTTCGGTTTAATCAACTACGTGGAAAAAGTACGACGCTACGAAACATCGAGCTACTAAAAGTTTAATTGTTCTACGATATTCCAGGAGCAGATCGCCGTCTCCTTTTTACAGTAAACGTAGTAATATTGTTAATAGACAATACAAAAAACAGTAGTCGTAACAAGTCGACAAACTTTCAGAAGATTATCATGATTTTCAATATTTATATGTAATGTTTATTAATTAATAATTAATTAGGTCGGCATTGTCTGGTAACAGATCTCTCCGCGATTAACACGTTGACTGACACTCGTGTTTTCAACGAAATCTCCTTCAGGTCACGAGTGCCGCTGTACCAAGCGTACTCTGCTAGACTCCCACCGATATTTTAGATAACTTAAGGGGGTATTCTGGTCTAGAGGCATGAATTTCGGCCGATTTTTGAAGCTCTGTGCAAGCGAAACAAAAAATATTTTTGCTATCCTTCTTTTTAGCATTTGTTTATTGATATTTCGAGATTACGTAAAAAATTCACTGAAAAAAAACTCAATATTTAAAAAGTTACGAGCTGGCAAAGTGGGTGCTGCCAAAAAAATGGGGTGTCGTGGCGTGCATGATATCAACCCTTCTAGTCATCCGAGACAAAAAATGCGAACGGATTCTTAATTAGTATGGATGCCGCTATCGTGTGAACCTTGGAAAAGTCAATACAACATTTTTTCACAAAATGACGGCCGTTTGAAAAAAATTTCCTATTTCGCAGGTTTTTTTGACAATTCCGAACGTTTAAAAAATAGTAATATTAAAGATTCTGAGCTGGGCGTGGTCCGGGCGATAGAGGAGTATATAAGGAATATTCAGACCAAATTTAAAATAAATCGGTTCGTTAGAACCTGAGATATCGTGCACGCCAACTCGAGAAAAGTAGTTTCGAGAAAAACGCGTTTGAAGTTTTGAGACAAGTTTACTCGGACAACATCTAGCGTCTACTGCTCATTTGTTCCGGTCGGACCGAAGCAGATGCCGCGTCACAAAAATGTAACACATAAAATAATTGAAATTTTGAAAAATCCTTTTAAGGGTATATTCTTGAATGTCTAAACTTTGGAAATATGGAAAAAAAATTTCCGATTTTTTCAAATTTCTAGACCAGAATACCTCCTTGAAATCTCTGCCCTAATTCGTTACAATGTCGAAAAGAAAAAAATGGAAAACTTATTTCTTAATGAGTCAAATAGCAGTGAAGAAGAAAGCTTTTACGAGGCCTACACAAATTCGGATAGCAGCGATAAGGAAGAAATCAGATTTCCTAGAAATAGAAATATAAATAGAATTACATCGTCTGATTCTGATTCGGATATTGATAAGTGCAATCGTAATGATAGTGAATATAACGAGGATACTGTTGACGAGATTTTACAAGAATTGGTCATTGTGGAAGAAAGAAGAACTGACGATACCGAGGAAAGTACAATTCAATTTGGCTAATGGAATGAATTTAGTGGTCGGCAGAAGTCATTTCCTGAGACAGACGGCCTCATTAGGCAATTACCTGGCCATGTCAATCCATATGATGTGTTCGAGCTGTTCGTTGATGACGAAATAATAAACTTACTTGTATCAGAAAATTGCAACAAGGAAGGATGTAAATATTAGAAGATTTAGAGAATTATTAGCTGGAAAATTATTAGGGTTGTCTGAAAATACAAAAAATCCTTGTCTTCGACGGAGTCAGCATAATATCGCCGTTCGGAAAAATGATTCCGGAAGAAGCACTAGACGCGCGTGCAAACTATATTATGCGGATAAAAGGCGTCGAACGGACCGATCAAAGACACGGGAGAATTTAAAGAAAACAACAACTTATTGTCGAAATTGTCGCGACCAAACTCAGCTTTGTATAGAATGCTTCAAAGTTTTACATTCTAAATAATTTTCTTAATGAACCATTTTCGTATTACGTTTATAACAATTCAATAGTTTTATTACTTCCTGTGCAATATCTTTTCAAATACCTACGACGATCCTTCGCAAGTAGTCAAATAATCGTCAGCCGAATTCGGGTGACGCGACACCATCGGAAACTTGGTTGTCACCCGAATACGGCTGACGTGGCAGTCAGCGTGTTAAACTATATTGTTGATTAGTGGATTGCGCAGATATCCGTGCGGTAAATCAGTCGTGCAATTAAGCATCGATGAAACAACAGAGATATTACTGTTCTTCGAAATGCTGCGAAGCACCAGGAGCTTCCGTCTTAACGAGCCACTCGGATGTGAAACGACTCGTTTCCCTTTTTCTTCACGTTGAATCACGTTAATCGATGGATCTGATTAGAACGGATCGATTTAACCTGGTATAATTGTTCGCCAGAACTGCTCGTTAACCAAATTCCCCAGCAATCTTTCATCAGCACCCTCGAGCATAATAGACCGCCGTCTCATCTGACCTGGATTTCCGATCTCAGCGTCACTCGTGTAATCTCTTGTACTCTCGACACTGAGATCTTCTGTCCACATTTCAATTATGCCGTGATAATCATGCTAATGTTCAATACGTACCAGGCACATCGTCACACGTCCAAGATTTATCGAAACTAGCGTTTGATACGTAACGCATTCACCGACCAGAGGATTTTTCTTCTTTGTAAAATGAATTGAAACGTAGAATGAATTGAAAATCTAACACGCGAATCTTATTGCGCGTATGTTTAAAAAAATAAATAATTTACGCACGCTATGCACGAGCTCCGTTGCAGGAATTTGTCACACCGCGTACTCGTGACACGCTTTTAAAGGCGAGCAGCGATCTTTTTATCTTCAACAAGATACTGCACCTCCCAGCTACGCTCGTGACGCGATGGTCTATCGGCTCACGTTGTCTGAATCAGCACGACCATCAATTTGAGCACTCGCGTTAACTACAAAAATTCCATGTCTCTTCTCTTGAATTTGCAGTTGGAATCTTATAACACTTCTACCTTGGTCAATGCTAAATTTGTCATTCAGAGCGTGCATATACACTTGCTGTGTACACTTTGGGACAGTCTGTATCAAATAGAACTACTGTTCTATTACTGTTATCAATATTAAAGACCCATGCTGTTTAGAAGGGTACAAGTAGTACTCATAGACCCGTCGGTGTAAATGTACTTTTCCAAACCTCTCTTGGGAGAAGATATGGACACTTATTTTTCGTAGAATACGCGCTAATTAACCTCTTAACCTATAACTACGGGCATAGCCCGTAGTACGATGATCGGGCCAAATATAATATATAATATAATATATAATAGTTTGTTTACGTTTTCGGCCCAAAATTCTCGAACGTAAATTGTAGGTTAAGGGGTTAAATATATTAAGTTGGCAACTAAGTGATCGCGGATTTTGTCATTAGGTGATATTGACAAACTCCGCAATTGCTTAGTTGCCAGCCTAGTATATTCATGTATGTATGTATATACAGGGTGGTTGGTAACTGGTGTTACAAGCGGAAAGGGGGTGATCCTACGCGAAAAAAGAAGTCGAAAATATAGAATAAAAATTTTTTTTTTCTTTTTTAAATTTTTCCATCGAGACAACGATCTACAGTGAGATCCGTTATATCGAGACGCGATAAAGTGCACGCGTACCGAGCGAAAATTCAAACTCGATTTTCTCGAAAACGAAGCCTCAAACGAAAAATTTGTATTCTATATTTTCGACTTCTTTTTTCGCCTAGAATCACCCCCTTTCCGCTTGTACCACCATTTACCAGCCACCCTGTGTAATATAATATATAATAGTTCGTTTACATTTTCGGCCCAAAATTCTCGAACGTAAATTGTAGGTTAAGGGGTTAAATATATTGGGTTGGCAACTAAGTGATCGCGGATTTTGTCATTAGGTGATATTGACAAACTCCGCAATTACTTAGTTGCCAATCCAGTATATTCATGTATGTATTTCGTTTTATAAGGAAATTATAGATGCCCAACATTTTATGTTTCAATTTATCGTTTCGATAAAACAAAACGGATCACGCGTGATTCAATAAAATAAAAAAGAAAATGTGGCGCGTCTATTATTTCCTCGTGAAACGAAAGAAACTTTTCGGACCACCTAATACTTATCTACTTATCGGGGTCTCCTGAATTAGAATGTCCTAAAACAGGGATTTTTGTGATATTTTTTACAAGGGAAAGAAAGAAATGAAGTTATTGAATTTTGAGGTATGGTTTTATACATATTTAACGAATACAAAAACATTTTTTTTTGAAGTAAAAAAAAAAAGAAATTATAACAGATTTCTAAGCCTATTTCACGGGTTGCAGTTTTCAATCGGCGTGAAAGATCCAGCTCGTAATTTTTGACTGAAACGAGAAACCAAAAAAGGATTAAATTATTATGTATTTTTCTTCTGGCTGAACCAAACAAAGGCGGAAAAAAGTTTATTTGAATAATTGTTATGGCACCCTAAAGTTTATTTTTTTTAACACATTTTCTCTTTAAACCCATCAAAATTTTTAATTTCACACTTTTTTCTGCCGTTGTTTAGTTCACCCAGAAGAAAAATATATAATAATTGAATCCTTTTTTGGTCTTTTGTTTCAGTCAAGAATCACGAGCTGGATCTTTCACGCCGATTGAAAACTGCAGCCCATGAAATAGACTTAGAAATCTGCTATAATCACTTTTTTACTTTAAAAAAGATTTTTTTGTCTTCGATAAATATATATAAAACCATACCTGAAAATTCAGTAACTTCATTTCTTTCTTTCCCTCCTAAAAAAAAAAAAAAAAATCACAAAGAAACGCTGTTTTAGAACATTCTAATTCAGGACACCCCCTTATACACATGATGCGTCGAGTTTAGCCAAATACGACAAGCGGTCAAAGAGCTGTTAAATCGTAGGTAATATGTTTAGCAGTAATAAAGTTTCTTGCTAGAAACTAAATTGTCCCTTAACCATGGTGTAAGCACGTTTCTAAAGTGATTAGTGTGGCTTGCTACGCGGCAAATGGCGAAATAAGGAGAAGCGTCTTCTGCAGTTTGTATTTCTTAAGGGTAGCATTGGCTATTTTTGTTCTCTTCTTTAAGATAAATATCGATGTAAGCAGAGTTCCTTTCTATCTTTTACTTGCTCCTCTAATTTTACATTCAGTGGAATTTTCTATTTTCTTCGCAATCCGATGGTTTGGCGTTCACGTTGCCGCGTGTGTCAAATTCTATTCAGCATATATAAATGGAAATTGAGTTTGCCAAGTGGATGAAAGAGATGCAGCGCGCATTGTTGACGTTATAAGTACGGACAGTATTATTATGGAAATTCATTTTGACCAAGTATCGCATATTAGCGTAAACTTGACTAGCTATGCACTTTGATAAATAATTCGAATGCATCGATGGACGTGAACGTTTCTATGAAAGCGTATAATTACATCCGACCATGATTATCTAATTAATTAATGAATTAATTTATTACAGCGAGTGGTAATTTTATCCGTTTCGCTGCTTCCCGATATAATACACCGAAAATTTATTATAACGAAGAGCATAGCTGTACTAATAATAAATCGCAATTCAAAAGTTGAAGGATCGACGACTTATCTTTCCTTTGAGACTTAATTAGTATCCGGCTGTGCGTTTCAATTAATTTCACATTGAAATACTAAATGAAGTCTGAGCAAGCTGCTTCGTTTCTCTGTTACAGAATCACCAGAATAGCGAAAAAAGAGTAAAGAGATGGGTTCAACGTAATCAACGAGGAAGAGTCGAGCGTACAGGAGGAACATGAGTATGATATTCGTCATTTGACTAGGACCATAAATCAGCAATATAAATTCAGTACAAAGAGAGAAAGAGAGAGAGAGAGAGAGAGAGAAAAAAGAAAAGTGTAAAAATAAGCGAAAAAAAAAAAATAATGAATGGATTAGAAATTCAGGAAGTTTTAATCTTTTAAGAAGAAAAAGGAAACGAAATCAAAGGGAATCACTTGTAAGGAAAGTACAATAAAGAGGAAGAAGATAAGCGAAGAAAAGTAAGGAACAAAGACAAAGCGAGGACAATCTAGAACAAAGTTACCTAATTAAATTAAAATCCGACATACATTAATTATTAATAGATTTAATCGATTGTACGTATTTCTATTGACGACTGAGAGTATATATATATATATGTATTCATCTATATATATTATATATTAAAGGTTAATACAAGAGATTATTATGAATCATTGTTAATGTTAAGGGATATTCGATGTTTTAAAATATTAACGAACGAGAATTAGTACGAGCTATGAAAAGCGAATATTTCGATTTTATGGATTGTATGGTCGATTTAATATTTAACTGAAAACAAGCGGAAAAACGAGATAATTTCCTAACGAAAAGGAGAAAGTATAAACAGAGAAACTATAAGCAGAATAAACGATAAACGATTAAACGATAAAATAAAAGGAAGAAACCAATCAAATTTATGAAGAAACGATATTATAGGCGAATATAATTCGTTGTACTTGAGAAATATATAATTATATACGTAGACGTTAAAAATATACTGTTGTATAGTTGTATGGGGGTCCATGTTTAAAGAGATTATCGAACAGAAGAAAGTTCGTTTTTATTGTTATTACTGGAGATAGAAGAGAAATATTAGCAGGGAAAAGAAGAAATCTTGAAAAGGAAGAAGAGTCTTTACTGATAGAGGTGATTATTTATTTAGTATAAAATATCTAATATTTTATACGATGGTAACTTATTTATTGCATTATTTTATTCTTTATTATAGATTTGATTGTATAATAGTGTTCTTCAAAATTATTTTATTATTTGCATCTCGGGAATGCCATTTTCCTGATTCTTTTTTACATTCATTTTGAATGAAAATCAATTGAATAATCGAGGCATCGTAATCCTTTTAATAAAAGGTGTTTTCTTCTGATTCAATGTATCTTTTTATTAATCCTATTTTTGTTAAAACAAAGCTTCGTTTAAATAATTGCCATTGCCTCAATTGCAAACTTACAAATATGTTAAACGAATAAAAATCAATATGTAAAATTTGTATACACGTTCGTAATCGACAATTATGACTTGCGAAGAACAATTATATACAGGGTGGTTGGCAACTGGTGGTACAAGCGGAAAGGGGGTGATTCTACGCGAAAAAAGAAGTCGAAAATATAGAATAAAAATTTTTCGTTCGAGGCTTTGTTTTCGAGAAAATCGACTTTGAATTTTCGCTCGGTACGCGTGCGGTACGTTATAACGGATTTCACTGTAGATCGTTGTCTCGATGGAAAAATTACAAAAATAATTATTAAAAATATGTTAAACGAATAAAAATCAATTTGTAAAATTTGTATACACGTTCGTAATCGACAATTATGACTTGCGAAGAACAATTATATACAGGGTGGTTGGCAACTGGTGTTACAAGCGGAAAGGGGGTGATTCTAGGCGAAAAAAGAAGTCGAAGATATAGAATAAAAATTTTTTTTTCTTTTTTAAATTTTTCCATCGAGACAACGATCTACAGTGAGATCCGTTATATCGAGACGCGATAAAGTGCGCGCGTACCGAGCAAAAATTCAAAGTCGATTTTCTCGAAAACGAAGCCTCAAACGAAAAATTTGTATTCTATATTTTCGACTTCTTTTTTCGCCTAGAATCGCCCCCTTCCCGTTTGTACCACCAGTTACCAACCATCCTGTATATTTAAATTTTATTACTACGAACGATAATTACGAACAATTAATGAAATACGTATCGGGAAAATTCCTATTTTATTATTCACATTGAAATATTCTGTTGTCATAAACTTGGGCTTTCTCGTCATTAAAAATTCACTCTGCCGTTTAAAAACGTAATCACAAAATATATGCCAAGATGTGAAACTTGAAATACGATGGAATTGTGTCCACGTTAAAAGTTTAGCCTGCCTCGTTATACAACGACCGTTTAATCATTTAATCACTTTGCGTCAGTCTGAGCTTTAGAATACCTTCACGACGGGGGAGAATGCTGCTCTGAATTGCGAGGCCAAGGCAACACCAAAATGAATTTGGAAGTGGAACTTATCGCTGGGGTGATTAGGGGCGGACCACCCCCTAAAAATTTGCCCGCACCGAGGCTCATTAAAATCTTCATCGCTGGAGAACGGAATGGTCTTATCTGCTAATCACATTCTTTTATCGATATCCTGACCTGCTTATCTCTGTTTCCTCTTAAATGACACGTTTTTCTTTAAATACAGTTACTTACGTTTTAACATCGCCACACATCACTGTCTTTGTACTTGTTGCTTTAAGCAATTTTCCCTTAACTCAAACGTTTAATTGTACGATCAGAGATTTGTAATTGATAAATAATTCGAAGGAGAGCAAAGAATCGGGTGAAAAGATTTTCTTGAAAAAGTAGAATTCGTTTTCTCTAATTGTACGATCAGAGATTTGTATTTGACAAATAATTCGAAGGAGAGCAAAGAATCGGGTGAAAAGATTTTCTTGAAAAAGCAGCGGCAGAAAAATGTGTCATTTAAAAGGTACGTTTATTTGTAACACGTGTACCCTCGTTGTTAATTCATCAGGCACCAATATTTGAAAGATAAGTTATATTTATATATTTATAAATAACGATTCTTCTCTTTTCAAATTCCCATTTATTTGCTTAATACAGAACTGAAACATTTTTCATTCATAGAATTTGTTAATGGGTTTTTAAATGAGGAAAGAAGAAGAGAAAAACGTTCGCAGGAACTCTGGTCGAGTTTAATTAACAATTTCGATCACCTTTCTAACAATCTCTTTTTTAATGGTTAACGTGGCTGCAAACAGTAAACGAGAAACGTGGAAACAAGGGAATATGATTATTTCAGATTCTTTCTTTCCAATATTATATTAAACGAGAGAAAAGAAGCTAAATAGGAAAAGAAAAATGTTTGTTGGAAATATCTTTGGTGTCTGATGGGTTAAACCAATACAAAACGCTTCGTTTGTTAATTTATGAAATAAGTCGTGCAATATATGTTGGCGTGCATATTTATTTCTGTGAATCGATGTGACCAATTAATTATTTTCTCAGTTCGTGTGTTCGTCTTGTGATATGCTTGTGTAGCTGTTGTATTTTTGTTCACAATTATTTATTGAACCTGTCTGTCGAAAGGGGCTACGTAAACCATGGCAAGATAATAAAATACAAATGTTCAAAAAGATATATTTTCATTCGAAATATCTAAGAGTAAATAATCTAAACGTCATGACTTTTTACATGGAATTTCATCTAACAATAAAACTTAGACATACCGATAAATTTAATATTCTCATTATCATTTATTTATCGAGTTCATTTCGTTCCATTTATTAAACTTTATTTATTAACTTAAAATACCGATAAATTTAATATTTTCATTATCATTTATTCATTGAGTTCATTTCGTTCCATTTATTAAATTTTACTTATTAACTTAAAATAAAATAATAAAAATTTATTAACTTAAAATAATTATTTATAAACTTATAAATTAACTTAATATTCTCATTATCATTTATTTATAGAGTTTATTTCGTTCCATTTATTAAATTTTATTTATTAACTTAAAATACCGATAAATTTAATATTCTCATTATCATTTATTTATCGAGTTCATTTCGTTCCATTTATTAAATTTTATTTATTAACTTAAAATAAAATAATAAAAATTTATTAACTTAAAATAATTATTTATAAACTTATAAATTAACTTAATATTCTCATTATCATTTATTTATCGAGTTCATTTCGTTCCATTTATTAAATTTTATTTATTAACTTAAAATACCGATAAATTTAATATTTTCATTATCATTTATTTATCGAGTTCATTTCGTTCCATTTATTAAATTTTATTTATTAACTTAAAATAAAATAATAAAAATTTATTAACTTAAAATAATTATTTATAAACTTATAAATTAACTTAATATTCTCATTATCATTTATTTATCGAGTTTATTTCGTTCCATTTATTAAATTTTATTTATTAACTTAAAATACCGATAAATTTAATATTCTCATTATCATTTATTTATCGAGTTTACTTCGTTCTATTTATTAAATTTTATTTATTAACTTAAAATACCGATAAATTTAATATTCTCATTATCATTTATTCATTAAGTTCATTTCGTTCCATTTATTAAATTTTACTTATTAACTTACTATTATTATTGCGCGATTAAGACGATTAACAAATTTAATATTTAATTCTTATGAAGATATAAAAATATGCAACTCATAGGTATACGTAGCCCACATCAATTTGCTTGTGCGTTTTAGACGACGAATGCGTTTCTCTGTGTACACATACACGTTATTTCCTTTCGATATCTGCTGTATACTTGTCGCGAATGTTGAATGTATTATTCATATACGTACATGTATATACACTGGTGTGCAAAAGTACTTGGATAAACAAATTCATAGCGCTCTTCTGTCGAAAAATCTGGAATCAAAGAAATTCCATTTCATTCTTTTATTCAAGCGCATCTTTTATAAAAGCATACATAACGCTGTTGTATTTAATAAATACTATTTGTTATTACATGCGTATCGTATGCACAATATGTAAGGGCGCCCTCAGACAATTAATAATATTGTCAATGTTTTCAAGGTTCTCACATCATTGTATAATATTGACGATACTGTATTAACAATACATATTGATCCTTTTAGTCGAGAGTCTTCAAATATTGACAATATACAGAGTGTTCACGGTATTAGTTCCCAGCGTTTTTCTTGTAAGCGATAGGTATGAGGGGAAAGTGAAACCGAGCTGAGAAGAAGAGAGGTGAAACCGAGGAAAGATAAACGCTTGAAAGTGAACTACACACTCGCGGTAATATCTTTCTCTCAAGTGCAAGAACGCACGTGTATCTTGCAGTTGCACTGCTCCTTTATAAATGGAAGCTTTCCTCTTATTTTGCGTACGTGGAATCCTCTCGTCGTTCTGCGAGAACAAGTCTCAGGGTGACCATGGTCGAAAACTGACTAACGTGAAAGATATTTTGTATATACATATAATACAATACAAAGTGAGATACAATGCGATATAATGAGATTATACAATACAATATACGATATGATGAAATTGGTAGTAGAATATTATGAAATACAAGGGAAGACATAACGCAATGGTGCATTTTGTATTTATATTTTCTTTGTCTTGCGTACGATAAATTCTATCAAATTATAGTTGAAATATCTTTTAAACTAACCATATATCGACCATGATTACCCTGAGAATTTCTTTCGTAGAACAATCAGATAATTCGATGTATGTAAAAAAGAAGAAAATTTCCATTTTAAAAATTTGCTTCTTTCCTGCAATTTGCTTTTATTCGAACTAGTAGCGTGACATGATCTATCCTGCATATCGATAGTCTGACGGCTCTCTAACATGCCAAAATGAAGCGTTGGAGAGAAAAGGGTGGAAAACTTTTGCACCACACTGTATATTCTGGTCGCATGAACCGGTGAAGGCAACGAGGGGAAATTAATAAACTTTGTTAATCGTTGAATAAAACAGTTTGTCGATCCGTTCACTCTATTGTCTGTTTGTAAAATTGTCCATTTTTCCCTGCCAGTGCTTTCATTCGATGTTCCCACCTACTTTACTATCGTTTTATTTTATCGCACTCTTCCTTAGTTCTATTACATGGGGTGAGCTACGAAAACTATTCTGTGCAAAGCTGTTTCAATAAACGTGGATCTGGCAGATGCTTCTTTAAAGAGTTATCGCCGGAGAATTCCCGGTTTTTCAGCATCGTTGAGCTTTTACGTGCGAAGAAAATGAAAGAATGATGTGCAGGAGTATAAAGACCATAAAGAATAAAAAATTCTGTTCTCTGCCAGAGTGAAGAAATAAATCTGGAAGATATTCTCTTTGCTTTCCGTAAAAATCGGCTTTTTCCATTTAACAAAGAAATTAAATTTATCGCACAGGGATAAAAGAATTGCACAGATATTTTATCGCAGATATTTTATCATTGATTTTTATATTAATTTACTTAGCCCCACTTTTTATCATCCTTGCCACTAGACGAACGAATAAAATCATTTTCAGAATTCAAAATCGAACGTATTATCGGAGGAATATTTTTCTATTTGGGGAGAACCGAAAGCTTGATCCAAGTTGTTCCAAGTAAAATTATACGCGCATACGCTTCTTATCGATGTTTCCGCTTCGATATCTGTTGCACATTCTTTTCTTCCTTTTTGGGTCACGCCGTTATAACGCTTTTCCTTTCTTTCTAATATTTCCAGAATTTATCGAAGAAAGGAAGCAATTATTGGAACTTGTCGGGCCTGAACTGCAATCGATTTACGACGACATGGGAATCGAGGTACGAAAAACAATGGAATTTCCTTGATCAATTTTCCACTGTAGCTCGTTAAATTCGAAAATTTAACTCAGTCAACGTTCCTTTGTGGTTTTTACTACTTTTTCCCAGCTAATAGTTTACAGCTGTTTTATTCAAAATTCGCTTAAAATCAGCGTTGATTTGATTTAAAGTAAATCGTAACGAAACATATTATTTTCTGGAAAAATCCACGAAGGTTTCAAACAATACAAATTTTGTATCTCATAACGTTAAAGGTATTTCATTCTGAAATATAGTTTATTATAATAGAATAGTAATAATAATAATATTTATTTATTTATTTATTTGTACATCCGATTTCACGTTTATGACAAGGAGGTTCCTTCACACAGCTGATTCATTTCCTCAATGTACATTTTCTTATTTTAGGGATAGGGTTATTCTCCAGCTTTACAGTATACGCAAATGTAGTATACAGATAATGATAATATAATATGCTTGTATATGCTTGAACATAATATCAATATAGCATAAAGTAGTATAATAATATTCAATTGTCCTTGTGCATGTCGCTGGATATTTATTTCTTAAAGGGGTGTTTTTGTCTTGTTTGTTATTTCTTAAAGGGGTGTCCTGAATTAGAATGTTCTAAAACAGCGTTTCTTTGTGATTTTTTTTTTTTTTTTTTTTTAGGAGGGAAAGAAAGAAATGAAGTTACTGAATTTTTAGGTATGCTTTTATATATATTTAACGAAGACAAGAAAATCTTTTTTAAAGTAAAAAAGTGATTATAGCAGATTTCTAAGTCTATTTCATGGGCTGCAGTTTTCAATCGGCGTGAAAGATCCAGCTCGTGATTCTTGACTGAAACAAAAGACCAAAAAAGGATTCAATTATTATATATTTTTCTTCTGGGTGAACTAAACAACGGCAGAAAAAAGTGTGAAATTAAAAATTTTGATGGGTTTAAAGAGAAAATGTGTTAAAAAAAAATAAACTTTAGGGTGCCATAACAATTATTCAAATAAACTTTTTTCCGCCTTTGTTTGGTTCAGCCAGAAGAAAAATACATAATAATTTAATCCTTTTTTGGTTTCTCGTTTCAGTCAAAAATTACGAGCTGGATCTTTCGCGCCGATTGAAAACTGCAACCCGTGAAACAGGCTTAGAAATCCGTTATAATTTCTTCTTTTTTTACTTTAAAAAAAATTTCTTTGTGTTCGTTAAATACATATAAAAGCATACCTCAAAATTCAATCGCTTCGTTTCTTTCTTTCGCTTCTAAGAAAACTCACAAAGAAACGCTGTTTTGGAACATTCCAATTCAGAACACCCCCTTAATGTCGTTATTATGAAATTCTTAATAAGATTAATTAAAACCTTCGATCAACTTTAATTCATTTTCTGCTCTTTATTTGCATGTTCGTTACGACTGGTTAAAAAATCGAAACGCTATAGGTCCTGCTGGTGGATATGCAATACGCAACGAATGTGAATCCTGATAGAAATCCATATTTAGCTGAACACTTTTTCGACGAAATACACGCCGCTTATCAACACTCGAGGGGTTGTTTCTTATTGGTAAGCTTTTGTCAACGATAACTCGCAACAAAAAATTTCTTCATTTCCTGCAGAAATTTTATTTCACACACAGATGGAAGAGTTGTTATTTTCCTTCTTTTTTTTTCTCTCTCTCTTCTTTTCTACGAATTTCATCCCATCTAAGTAACATTTTCACATTGCAATCAATATCTTTTGAACGAAATTATAATTAAAATACCCTTCCGTTTGAAGCTACTGATCGGTGACGAGTACAACGTAGGATGGGTGCCAACGAAGCTCACTTGCGCAACGTACGATGTTCTTTCCAGTCACTGCGACAATATGCAAGAGTACTACGAACGCGACAGCAATGATTGCTACGTTCTAAAGGCTGGCAGGCAAGTAGTTACTTTTTACTATGCCGTTGCATTGAAGTGGAATGCGCGGTTGGTGAAGGCGTGAGCGAGGACAATAAAAAAGAAAGCTGCTCTTATTACTCCGAGTTGACCCACAATTTCCACTCTCCTCGTTCACTTTCTTCATTTCTTCTCCTTTTCCACCTATTTCCTTATCTTTGCCGTTACGAGCTAATAAAATGAATAACAAATAGTAGGTCTCATTGGATATGATTGCACTTGCAGAACGTTCGACTATATCCGGGTAATAACAGAGAACAGAGAATAACAGAGGCAACAGTTTTGGAATTAAAGGGAAGATTGTGATATTAGTAGAAGCGATCTAACAGATGGAGGCGAAGCTCGATGAATCCAAGTTCCTATCGCGCAAATCCGAAATTCTCTTTCACGTGTCAACAAACCTTCGTCAACTCTATTCTGCGCGAAAGTTAGTTCGATAACTTCGTTTCCACTCCAACTGCCTCGTACCCCGATCACGATTCCGCTACCTTTACGATAATGTACCTGATACTATGGTTCAGAAAGTTAGGAACATCAGAGTTCGGCAACGATATATTGATTTGAGAGTTTCATTTTTATTCGAACAGTTTGATGGAAATTCAGCAATCGCTTAAATTTCATGCTCAGCGTATGTTTATTGTTAGGTCATCCCATAAGTTCGTGCCGACTTTTGTATAAATAAGGGCGATAAAGGGACCAATGCACTTGAGCTTAGCTGATCGAGAACAGGCTAGAGCAGATTTTCGTGGGTATAAGATCGTAATATAGCGAACACAGTGACTTGTAACAGTAAAATATCACGAGTGAAATGCGTATCCATTTTCCACATCTCACGTTGTATGAATTTCGGAAAGGAAGTTCTGTAACAATTGCCACGAAAAACATATGTGCTGTTCACGGAGAAAATGCGCTTTCATCTGGCACCTGTAGGAAGTGGTTCCAACGTTTCAGAGCTGGGAATTTCTGTTCGGAAGACGAGGAACGCTGCGGGCGTCCTTCTCAGACGGACGAACATAAAATTCGGGATCTTGTTGAAAAATCACGAAGTTTGACAGTTCAAGAGATGTCGAATGTTCTGAAAATACCTAAGACAACGATTCGTAGGTGTTTAAAAAAAATGGGGATGGTGTGAAAGTTGAACGTTTGGGTGCCCCATGAACTTACGGAACGGAACCGTCTTGAACGAACGACAGCGTGCGTGTCATTACTCGCGCGTAATAAACACGAGCCATTCCTTAAACGCCTGGTAACTGGTGATGAAAAGTGGATACTTTACGAAAAGCCTGAACGGAAACGTAGCTGGTCCCAACGAAATCAGCCACCTCAACGCTGTGCAAAACCAGGGTTACATCCACGTAAAGTTCTTTCGTGTGTACGATGGGATTACAAAGGAATACTCTATTTTGAACTTTTATCTAGCGGCGATACCATTAATTCAGACAAATATTGCACTCAGTTAGAAAAATTAAGGGAAGCACTGGCTGAAAAACGAGCAGGTTTAGCGAATTAGGAACAACGTTGTCTTCCATCACGACAACGCTAGACCGGTTGTCGCGAGAAGCGTTAGAAAAAAATTGTCTGAATTTAATTGGGAAACTTTACCACATCCCCCATATTCCCCAGACATTGCCCCATCTGATTACCACCTGTTCAGAGCATTACAACACTTTTCAGTAGGTAAAAAATTTGAAAATATTGACATTCTCAAAAATAGCTTGGAAAATTATTTTAAAGAAAAACAAGAGAACTTTTATCGAGACGGAATAATGGCCCTGCCAGAAAAATCGCAAGAAGTTATACAACGAGAGGGGGATTACATTTTTTCGTGAAACTGAAAGGTATGTAAACAATCTTAACATATAAAACCCGCTCGAAAAACGGCACGAACTTATGGGATGACCTAATATTTTATAATATTTATGGAATCACTTGACAAATACAATTGCCATTACGCGATTTCTATAAAGGTTTCGCCTCTTCCTTTTGTATTTTCACCCAAACTAATTCCTTTTACCAATCTCGCTTCGTACTTTCCCTTTTAATAGGCTTCTCGTTTGCCTTTTGTCAGCTCAGTTTTCGCATCCGCTCGAGATTTCCCTGTCACCTTGAACTCACTTTTTCATCCCTTCCAATTTTCATCCTTCCCTTTCTTTCTTTTCTCTTTCTCCCCTAGTCGTCTCTGCTTTTCTAAAGCTTCCACAATTACTTTTGTCTCGGCTGTTCTTTCACCGAATTCCTGCCGCTTTCTACTGGAAATAATACGCTCGTACCTCAACCGGCGATTCCATCGAAGAAACGAATAATTTTGACAGAGAAGGGTACAAAAGTTCACGCCAGTACTTTGTCCCACGTAGCTCCACGATATCCTTCGGCCAAGCTTCGGCAAATTTTATCTGAAACGCAGATACAAGATAGCAATGTGAAATAGTAATGTGAAAAATAATCGAAAATTGAATATAGTAGATGTTTGATATTTATGGAATATCGTTTACGTTGGAGACAATGAATTAACAGATTAGGAACAGCGGAAGACGATTGGCAGAATTCGGAACCAACCATAAGGCTGGCATTGAAGAAGGCTGCGGAAGCTGCAATTTCGCAGCAATGTGATGACGAAGAAATCGCGAATATATTGAAGAGCACTGCGGAGAGACAGCTGGAGTACGCTTTGAGTAAGCCTCGATATTTTCAAAATATTAACATATACTTGTTCAATTACTCTGGTCTGCATTGAATTAGTATCACACACTTCCCATTGAACTGAAAATTTTAATGTGATTTTACTTTAGGTGTACAAGCGAGTCGAAATTTTTCATTGAAATTCAGTTTATTAAAAAAAAAAAAAAAAAAAAGAAAAGAATACCGCAAGATCAAAGTGTTCATCGTTGCTTCCTATACACCTAAGTATAGGGACATCTGTTAGGCGAGTGTTGAATTCCATCAGGGGGAAATGTTGTATCCTCTAACCCAGGCTCGATCGTCAGGACATTGACAAAGGAGAATGTTCTGTGAAATTGGTGAGCGACAACGTTACGCCACACGCTGCTTCTGCGACGAAACACATCGTAATGAATGTTGCTCAGGATGTCCCGTAGCAGCAGCTTATTCACTGGATAAAATGACTCGATGATTGGATCTTGCCCGGGGACAGCACTTTTCCCAGATGGAATGCTTCGCTTGCCTGATAGATGGCTTAAAGTCCTAGAAAGCAGCGGTCGGACAATTTGCTGTATCTTTTAAAAATAAAGCTTGAGTTTCATTGGAAAATTTGGATTATTCGTTTGCACATCTGATTAATAAATAAATTAAAATGTTAATTTATTTTAATAAAGATGGTTTGACACGAGATATTCTACTAAAACACCCACCTGCTGTTAACGTAGCTTATACTACATCTCTGCCACATGATTCCTTTTCGATCCTCTGTCACCATAAAACAATTGTTTCCAGAGCTGGACGAAACAGGCGATGGTGTAATAGCCGTGACACGTTCGTGGAAAGGCAAGAAAGCTGCCAGAGCAGTGTCTTCGTTGACGTCTTTAGTGAACAGTCGTCTGCCACCTGACAATATAATCAACGTTGAAGTGGATCAGAAACAAGGTGGAATTAATCCTGACAATAGGTCGCACAAGGGCTACCTGGCTCATCTTTGTCGCCTTGTGATGAATCGCGTGCAGAATTTGGTAAACGCCTCCATCGAGGCGGACCCGGAAATTAAAAGCAAGAAGAAGATGGTGCAGGAGATCTACGCGGAGAGTTTGATGCATTTGGCACTTCTCAGGCAAATTACACCTTGCGAGGATAACGAGAACGTGGAGAAGATCAAGGAGTTTTTGATAGCTGGTGAGATTAATAATAACAATTTTGATGTCTAATTATGAACAATGGTTCGTACGCATGTCAATTGGCTTTGATTTAATTTTAATATCATAGTTTTCTTATTCGCTTAGTGTCAGGCGAATTCGCTAACACGACATTCAAATGTAATTCATTAACAGCGAATTAAGTTTTAATTTATTCCACTATACCTGCGCAAGCCTTCCAGAGCGACAGAATTTTTTAACGCTGAACGTAATGGCAGAGATTTTAATTGAAACATTTAATTCGTCGTCTCGCGCTATCCGGAGGCATAATCCTTTGAACGTTTGAGAATATTAAAGGCAGAGGCACGTGCACGATTCCTCGGCAGAACACTTTGATGTCTGTTTATTAAAGCAACAGCTCCCCTAATACACTTTTCTGCTTATTAATTTCTATCTTACAAGGCAGTTTGCTTTGAACAGATTTCGTATCGTATTACTCGTCTGAATTACAGTAAAAAAGGACAGAACCAAGAGGATTGTATTTTATCGGCGATTTTATGTAGCTTGTAGCAAGTTGCTTGAATGAGAAAATTAATTGTTGAAAGGATGATCATTCTATAAGCGAAATCGTTTTAGCAATGAAAAAATGTTTATTATGTTTTTCAAAGTGCATTTATTTACCTTTTACCGTGCTATTTTTTTTTTCTTTTTATATTTAACAGGTAAATCGCAGAAACACGGTCCGATATTAATAAAGGGTAGCAAGTATTCTGGAAAATCATCGTTATTGTCAAGAATCTATGCGGATGCCTCTTCCTGGTTGGATTGCACCACGTTTAAAGTGGTTCGACTCTGTGCTTCCACTCCTCGATCAGCGTACAGTCTCGAGCTACTTCGAGTGCTCTGTCAACATGTAGGTTTTCTTTCTGGTTTATTGGATGGGAATCTTCCTAAAGACGCCTCGTTTGATCCGCTTTACCTGAACAATTGGTTGGGCCAAATTCTGAGGCGCATCGAAGAGCAACCAATGATGGAGCAACTGGTGATTCTTCTCGACGATCTTCATCGATTACATCCTCTTGACTGCGATATCGTCGCTGCTCTGTCTTGGTTGCCCTTGAATCTTCCAGCAGGTAACGTGTAATTGCCATTGCTAATTGGAATTTCTAAGCGATGGTCGCAAATGTTCGCAAAGTTTCAAATATATCGTTATACAGGGTGGTTGGTAACTGGTGGTACAAGCGGGAAGGGGGTGATTCTAGGCGAAAAAAGAAGTGGAAAATGTAGAATAAAAATTTTTCGTTCGAGGCTTTGCTTTCGAGAAAATCGACTTTGAATTTTCGCTCGGTACGCGTGCGGTACGTTATGACGGATTTCACTGTAGATCGCTGTCTCGATGGAAAAATTACAAAAATAATTATTAAAAATATGTTAAACGAATAAAAATCAATTTGTAAAATTTGTATACACATTCGTAATCGATAATTACGATTTGTGAAGAACAATTATATACAGGGTGGTTGGTAACTGGTGGTACAAGCGGAAAGGGGGTGATTCTAGGCGAAAAAAGAAGTCGAAAATATAGAATAAAAACATTTTTTCTTTTTTTTTTCTAATTTTTCCATCGAGACAACGACCTACAGTGAGATCCGTTATAACGAGACGCGATAAAGTGCACGCGTACCGAGCGAAAATTCAAAGTCGATTTTCTCGAAAACAAAGCCTCAAACGAAAAATTGTTATTCTATATTTTCGACTTCTTTTTTCGCGTAGAATCGCCACCTTTCCGCTTGTACCACCAGTTACCAACCACCCTGTATAACGATAATACATACAGTATACAATATATAAATAAACAAGAAAGCAAACAACAAACATTGCAAAGCATAAAACGAAACGTACTTTGTTCATCCACTTTAGGAGTGCACTTAATCGTGACTACGGCTCTTCCACCGGAAGTGCTGCGTCTCACCCCAATACAAAAAGAAAGACTACGCAGCAATGAAATTTTAATCGAACTGCAAGATTCGGGTACAGATTTCCACGAGACAGAGAACGTTTTCGACACGTTAGAGAAATTGATAGGTGAAAACGCGGCTAACAGAATCGGTGCCATTTTGGCTTCCACGGAGTATGGTTTATCCGAAACGGAGATTCTTGAAGTGATCATGCCAACCGGTGGCGACGGCCCACTATTTCTAAACGAAGGGCTGTTCAATTTTGGCAGCTGGTGCTTGGTGAGGAGAACCTTCAACGAATATCTTAAGGTAAGTTTCGTTTAAATTTCTCGCATAAAATTTAGCAAACTAATCTTTTCAAAAAGTTAAACGTCCCGACTCGATAATCTTCAAAGATGTTGTTCTTATTTAGAAACCGGCAGAAGAATTCACAAATCCATCATTCGCTATTCACAGGTTCGTGTAATGGGCGGAAGGCTGCTTTTCTCCTGGCGTTATCCGATTCGCGACTTAGCCCGAAAAAGGTACTTCCCCAATCAAGAAACATTGAAAAGCTACCACGGCGAGTTGGCAAATCTCTTCTTCTCCGAAGATTTCGAAGACAAGGATGACAAATCATCCCCCGAAGAGGAAACTCCGAAGAAAGAAACGCCTTTCCAGAGCAGACCGAGGTCGCAAGACACAGCGTACAATATGAGACACGTGGAAGAAGCTTGGTTACATTTATTGAGAGCCGGAGACGTAGAAAAGTTAAAGAAATTGGCAGTCTGCGCGTTTGATTTCCTCTTAGCAAGCGTACAAATGATTTCTGTTAGTTATTTGAGGTGTGTTCTCGAGCATTCGAGGAAGTATCTGCTGGAGAGAGATTTGGAATTGGTTTATTATACAGTGAGAAAGTCCAGTGACATTTTGACGAGAGATCCTCTTCAACTTGGGGCGCAGCTGATCTGTTGGCTTAGACCTGTGGCTGAAGATGGCGGAGATTTGGTGAGAAATAGCTGATGATATAATTATGTACTTGAAGGCTGAATAAAATAACAGGAAAATATTCTAATTCGAAATGGCAATAACACTAATTACTGGAAAATTGTTTGATCATAAATAGAAGAAAATTGTGTGATTGAAGGTCAGCAGAATGGTTACGGCAGCGATGGCATGGTGCGATGGTTATACAGCGCCATTATTGGTGCCATTAAATGGGTGGCTCCAACCGCCTCTACCTCTTCAAATTCGTACTTTGTCTTGTCCGCAAGGTGTGAAACTCGTTGAAGCTGCTCCTTCGGGACAACACGTTATCATTATCCCTTTCCAGGGAGACGCCCAATTATGGCACGTGATGTCTGGACAATTGGTTCATACTTTTAAAGGTAACTATTTAATTACTGGTATCTCGCGAAAATATTCGAATTCTTAGCACAGAATATTTTTATAAATATATTGTATGCGTTATACGAAACTTTTTGAAATCATCTCCTTTGAAATTTGTTCTAAGAAAATGGCAAACAATTTACATTGTAACGTTAATTTGAGCCCTTTGAAAGAGAATAAATTTGTTTCTTTTAAGAAGATTAGCATAGCTTCTAAAGCTTAAAAGTTCTCGCGAGGAAAAAGGAGAAGCAACGATGAAAGCTCGTCACTTTATATTCAGTTTGGTAATTTGCTGTGAAAAAGCCTCCTTTGTACGTTGTCCCTGAATCTGTATTTGACGAGCATTTAAATAGCAGCGTCGCTTTAATTTGCAATTCAAAATAGGTCAGCTTTTGTGAGAATATAGTTGCAAATAATTCAGCTAACGTATATGATACTTGAAGTGCCATTTTAAGCACGCGATATTGCTATGGTATTTTCGCTTTTTCACAAAACAACGAAGATGGAATTTAATACAAGTCTGATATATTGATCATGCGAAATAATTATTCTCGTTTCAATATGTGGTATCAGCCCGCCAAAGTCAAATATCAAACAAACAGATTTTTATGTGCAGCTTAATATTTTATGAGAAATATTTTTCATTTCAGGGCACTCAAATCCAATTTCATGTTTAGCCGTGACACAACATTCGCAATATCTACTGACAGGCTCTGAAGACACTTCAATTATAGTGTGGGATATGAAAGAGCTGACCTTGAAGTTAAGAATCCAAGAACACATTGCCCCAGTTCTGTGCTTGACGTCCGCGCTCAAGAATTCAGTGATTGTCAGGTTCATAGTTTTATCGTGTAGTAATAATAAGACAGCAAAAACGCTTCCTTCCTAATTTTGATTAAAAAACGTAACCGGAAAAATGAGAAAAGATTTCAATTTTCTCTGAGTACTTCTTATTTTTATTAATTATAGATTGTTTTATAAGTTATTTCGTTTCATATTTATCAACTAATACCAAACCTTCCACCTTCCATTAGCGGTGGCGAAGACTCGAGAATAATCGTCACCAGTCTCCTAACCGGCGATGTTCTCATCAAAGTGGACCACCACAGAGGGCCAGTAAAATCCATTCGCGTCGATTCTGCGGGAGAAATTCTGGTTTCCGGCTCTTCCGACTGTACAGTCTGTTTATGGTGTCTAGAAAGATTCACATTGTTAAAAAGCATCGTTTTACCATCCCCCGTGACTGTGCTCGATGTATCGGCCGATTCGGTGTTCCTATTGGCAGCCTGCGAAGATCAGAAATTATATTTGAGATCTTTGGCCACGGGAACTGAGGTTCACACGTTGAGAGGTCATCAAGGTGAAGTGAAAAGTATCTGCTTGGCGAAGGATTGCAGAAGAGCTATTGCTGGAGGAGCCAAGGGAAAGGTTTCTGTTTTCGATATGCACAGTGGACGATTGACGAGAACGTTGCTGGCGAATCCTTCGGCGGATGTTACCGCTGTCAAGGTAAATTATAGATTTTGTATTTATGATTTTATATTGTAATATCGGAAAAATTAAAGCTATACATAATAATAATACATAAAGGTATATATAAATTAAAGCTTTTCCTGATTACTTACAATTTATTAATAATGGATCGAATGTACAGGTATTAATTGGACAGAAAACGATGTTTGTTTAACTGAAACTAAATGCGATGCTCGTATCTATATCAAATAACTTTACAGCTATTTGGTAATTCTCTCTCTCTTTCTCTCTCTCTCTCTCTCTCTCTCTCTCTCTCTCTCTTACTAGCAACTCTAACAACTCTACAACACTCACAACTCGATCAATTCTCTCAACTCTACTCTTCGACGTCTCAATCAACTCTCTCGACTCTACTTTTCGATGTCTCGATCAACTCTCTCAACTCTACTTTTCGATGTCTCGATCAACTCTGACTCTCGCAACACACTCACTTTTCGACTCGCATACTCTGACCTCTCGGTCATCGCCCCCTTGAAACACGAAACCGTACCTTTGTTCTGACGTTGTTTATTGTTTTTCTCACATCACTGTAAGAACTAGGTGATTTTAGTCACGTAGGCGCTCTTAAATGTAAACGAATCACAGAAAGACGACGTACACGATTTTTTTCCAATTTCAACCAACCTCTATTCCAAGTTACTTTACGATATTACAATATTAATAAAAAACGGTAGAATCGAAAATGAGCGAACTTATTGAAATTGGAATTAATCGTCGCAGCAAATTAATTACCTTTTCTATTTCCATATTAAATTACAAGTAGTGAAAGATAAAAAAGAGGAACGGTGAAATATGTTTTTCAATGAATCTTTCGTATATAATATAATTTTTCAATTCAATCTTTTCGAAAAGGTGACGGAGAAGGACGACTTCCTGATAACAGCTTCCGGTGATCGAGTGGCTTACTGGAGTTTCCGTGGCGAGGAGATACACGCTAAACCCCCGAAATTCGTGAAGGAGGTATCGTTGCACCCACACACTGCTCCCATATCTTGTTTGGATATATCCAGGGACGGAGCAATGGCAGTTACCGGTGGAGTCGATTCTCTCGTAAATCTGTGGCAATTGAATACTCACGAATTGCTTTCCACTTTCGAAGGACATATCGCTAGCGTCACCTGCATTGCATTCTCAGCTTCTGGTTTATTTGTTGCTTCTGGTAGGTCTGTAGATAAAATACAGCAGAGCCTCCCATACATATACGTACATAGCAGATATTATAAAAAAATTTCATTTATTTCGTTTGTTTGTATGCTTTTTTTGCAATACTAGTTTTGCAAATACTACCATAATTTTGTATTGCATTTAAAACCGAAGAAATCCATTTCTTTTTTTTCTTTCCAATCAAAATATAGTAAAGTATAATAGTTCAATAACCAAGTAACAAAAAATGAAATTGATACAATACAGTAACAGGAAATTAAATTGGAAACAGGTTCTGAGGACAAAACAGTTCGTGTATGGGGTCTGACCTTAGGTTTACTGGTATCGACATTTAGACACCAGGCACCTGTTACTGCAGTCACATCTATGTTTGACGGCCGAAGAATAGTGAGTTCTGATAGAGCTGGTACAATTCGAGTTTGGGCAGCTGATACCGGCACCCTAATCCAATCAGTATGTGGGCCTGGTCGCTGTTTCACTGTTTCTTCCGATATGAGGTATGATACAATGGCTATAATCAATAAATTGAGATACTTTACTGAAATTTGCTTTCTTGTATTAATTCTTAATATTTCTCGAGTCTTTTATAATACCAATAGTCTCTTTGTTTCAATTTTTCCTACAATGATTGTTATTTGAATAATTTCTTAATAATAATAATGAGTGATTAATAATAATAATTATAATTATAATAAATTAGCAATTGCGATATTTTTTAGATTTAATTGTTTTTTTTCTTTTCTAAATTTCAGATACGCGGTATGCGGAACAGGAGACAATCAATTAAGAATAGTAAGTTTAGGTGTTGGTCCTGAAGAAAAGTACCAAGTGTCGCATTCTCAAGAAATTACTTGTCTAGTTGTTACTCCAGATTCTCAGTCACTGATTACGGGCTCGAGAGACATGAGTTTGAAGGTGTGGCAGCTCGCTGGTGGCAAATTATCTCAGGTTTATACATGTTATAATAATAACTTTACATTCTTATATTTAATTTAGAAAAATCTTTAGAAATGAAGAAAGTACAACAAATTTTCATTCAGGTCCTCGTTGGTCACACGGATCACGTCACCTGCGTCGCAGTTTCTGTGCTCGACAAATCCATCGTAGTTTCTGGTTCCAAGGATGCGAACCTAATCGTCTGGGATATAAATACTGGCAGCGATTTGCATACCTTAAAAGGCCATTTAGGTTACGTAACCTGTGTAAAATTGTCGTGTGATGGAACTCTAGCAGCGTCTGGAAGCGAAGACAAGAGTTTGATCATTTGGGACACGAAGAAGGGCTGTTCACTGAGCAGCATAATGTTACACGTCCCTGTGTTAGGTGTTGAGGTTGCCACGGATATGTCGAGGCTCGCGTTGCATTTACTCGAACACAAATGCATGCCCATTCTATGCTTGCATAATACTCCAGCGCAATATGTGAAATTACCGGATTACGTAGCACCTTGGTGCGATACCAGAGATTTGAGACCACCTGGACGGAAGAGACCCAATAAGAGATTATTGAAGAAAGAAGTGTCATTGGATAGCGACACGTGGCATAGGAAATATGGCCATCTCACTTCAGGTATTGTTGACGATGATTACAGTGCATTATATTCAAAATTAAACTGTTATATAATTCCAGGGGTTTTAACGTCATCGATAGAGGATGGATTACAACGACGATTCAGCGTAAGCGCTTCCATGGACGAGATCAGCAAAGTTGGATTAACGAGTAGTCCATCCGGTTTAGGACCGGAACAGGCTGCACTCGCCCAGTCGCAACACTTTGATCAACTCGAAGCACTTTGGAATAAACAGTCGCCACCTGCTAGACCTCGTGCTCATGGTAGGACTTTGTCGAAGCAAAGTTCTTTGCAAGCTACGCGAATATCAGATTCTGAGGAAGAAGGTGAGTTTAAGAGAATTATTTAATTTAATTAAGAAAAGCCATTTATTTGTTTATGATTATTCGCGCCAGCAAAACGTTTTGCTACACCGAGGATAGAGATAATAAAATGTCATTAGAAGCTGAAATTGAAATCTTATTTTTTTCCCAGGTGTACCAGACTAAAGCGATACTTTGTTAGAAACTAAACGGACTAAATCCTAGTCGTCGTACTTTCTTCTTTTTCCACTGTCTTTCTAAGTAACAGAGAAAAAAAATAGTAAGTAGGAAAAAACACGAAAGGAAAACGTCTCTAAGGTAAAGCTCTAAATTACAAATTTCTCGTGTCTGACGCAATAAACATAAATATATATATATATATAAATATAGGTACACATATGTATATCATTATTAGAGGAGAAATAAATTAACTTTATTTATTTTCATCCCCCATCCCCAACCTTTTTAGGGATCATTTTTAACAAAGATTATAAATAAATTACTTCGATGTACCTTACTTGTATCTGACGAAATTATTGTCTTTTATAAATGAACAATAAGAATCAGCCATTTTTTGTGCAGAACAGATGTTTGTATTTATCATTTTAATTATTAAATTTACTTTAAACAGAAAATATTTTGGTCCTTGTAAATAATTACCCTCTAGTACAAGAATTGCGGCTAACAGTAATTTAAAATTAGTTTTTCAGTTGTTTTTGATAATAATCCGAAACGATTTGCCATGCTTTTGGCGCCATGAATCCTTCTGGTGGATTTTCCCCGGACTTTGCTAAATCTGAAATAACGGTATATTAATGTTTATTAGTACTGTTTTTTTATTATTATTTGGATGTTTCATATAAATGCTTTTATATAAATCTTGTATTTATTTTAATGCGATATTTCATATTTTTAATGTAATTTACATTTATAGTTGGCAATTTAATTCATTTCTTTTTACATTTTTTTAAATATGAAGCGAAATAAGAAATTGTTTTTTAAAATAATTTCATTACTAATGATTCATTTCTAATGATTTCATTAATAAAGTAGGCAAGATAAGATATACAAATTAATTACAGGAAGATTTAGAAGAAAATAAACACGTACATGAAAAAAAATATAACTCACTTCGCATTTTAGTTCCTGATATGAAAATAAAATCTTGCGATCGTTCTGGCTCGAAGAAAGCCATTTTTCTTTTTTTATTGTCGTAAGCTGCCACCCTGAACGGTATGATTTCGAGATTCTGAAGACCCGGTGCCATCGACAGTACCCTCGAGCCGTGCGTTCCATCGTACAGATTTCCTAATTTTACATTTAAAGCACCGTTGATTTATCACGATAATGAAATATCAGAATTCCTCCAATATAACAATAAAATTACTTCGCATATAAATAAAAATAAATATTCGCAATAAATCAAAAATAAAAGCGTACGATTTTTAATCGGGACAAGGGACAAGTGAAATTCGTCTTATCAGAATATTACCGTCCGGGGTTTTAGATTTGTCAGGATGCGGCAAACCCGCGGGATCACGACCAACGATGAAAAAATTTGCCCCAGCCATCATTCTTCCTTTGGCGTGCCATTGCACCTAAAATAAAAATCGCAAATTTTAAACAATTCTCAAATTTAAAATATTTATATCTCTTCGAAATACTACGCTCCTCTTATTCCATCAATTTTAATTGTTGATTAATTTTTTAGGGAAATAAATAATACCTCCGTAGGCCCAGCATAAAGCATCGGGCTTGGAAAAATAGCGAGGATGGTGTCTTCGTGCAATACACCCTCCTCGAGAACACTTTGGTGTTGGTTTATTCGAACTGATAATGGTACGTCGTCTTCTTTCGTCCATCCCCCCAGAGGATGCAGTAGAAGAACTGGTTTCTTACAACCACGTTCCTCCACGAGGTATCTTCTCGTATCCTGGTATTAATTTGAATAATAATCACATTAAAAAAGAAGAAGAATAGAAATTTTTGCGCAGGAAAAGGATTTATTGGACTTTCTTTAACCCTCAACTAGGTTGTTATCAAAATAATGGAAACTTAATTAATTTTGCTTCGTATCGAACCTCCTTTAAAGCAAATAATTTTATCTTTTATATTATACTTGAAATTTCTTGTTTTCGATGAAAATTAATCAAAAACCTGCATTAAGAGTGCGTGGCCATTGTGGATCGGATTTCTCAACTGGAAGGCGAAAACAGCATCCGCTTCCATTTCTCTGCACTTTTTACGAATTTCGTTTGGCGTGAGCCTGTACTTGTCGAGACCATCGTTCCACCTAATCCTTTCCAGAACTTCTAATTCTCCTCCAACCAGCCAATCACCCGATTCGTGGATCATTCTGACGCAAGGATGTCCAAGGTCGTTTGTACCAAATTCTCTGCTACACCTGTTGCAATGTTTCCAATTTATTTCACATAAGAGGGGAACTGGAGAATCTTTGAGAAATAAAAGTTTACTGAAAAAAACATAATCGAACCTTTCTTCTTTTCGGTGAGCAAAAAATTCTGGTCTCCTCAGAATTGCGATATCTTGGCCTTTGTACTTCAAGGTCAGTGCCGGTGCTGTAGTATAGCTTTCCTTTTGCTCTGTGCTAACCGGAAGCACGATAGGTATCGATTGATTAATCACGTCCCCATTTTGTTCGATAGTTTTGAAGTGTTGACACTTGAAAATAACACACATACACACACATTCTATTTGTTATCTCGTTAGAAAAATTTACCTCTATTCTACAACTTTTTACCTTTACAAACTTAGTGTTTCATAATTAATATCGTCCAAAGATAGAACTCGTTTCTCAATGCTTAAATCTCATGCAATTCGTTAATCAAATTTTAATTACGCACTTGCAAATATTGGTACTCCGTCATGAAACCTGTGAGCGGAGTAGCCCAACCTTCAGCGAGTACTTGAACCCATTGCAAGTCAACCTTAGTGATGTGGATACCTTAAATTGAGGATATGGATTTGAGGAATTAGGGAATTATCAAGTACTATATATCAAATGGAAATTGTTTACATAAAAGCTTATCTCTTTGTCAATTGGAAACATCAATTTGGAAAAGAACTTTCTCTATCCTATCTGTGTGTATCGTAGCAATTTATGAATCTTTGACGTTTTGCATGTGAATTATTTTAGCCGGAAATGTCACAACATTCTATGACACCTCCAAATCTTCATATTTTCGTAATTTCGTAAACAAATTACATGACGTCAGAAATAAAGAACCATCCACGTGTTCTTCAGCCACAGCGTAGTAGCTACTTGCTTGTCCAATCAACAAAAATCAACAAAAAGTGGAATTATTTTGCAAAGCAGGGCAACAATTAAAATGCAAAATACAGAATTAAGTGAGAAAAAAATTTGCAACGTACTCGGAAGATTCTCCGCCTCATTTCTCGCCTCCTCTATCCTCCTCTCCTCGACAAACAGTTCCTGAACCTGCTCTCGAGTCTTGGGAAGAATTGCCTGGGTCCTCAACAACTCGATCACCATTCTCGTCGAGGTCTGCAAATTATGAAGTTCCGTATCCACGATGAGATCAGGAGCTTTGGGCGTTTCATATTCCTGTCCGATGCCTGTGAAGCTTTTAATCATCCCTTTTCTAGCTTTCTCGTAGAGGCCTTTCACGTCTCTGGCTTCGCACGTCTCCACGGAAGCTTTCACGAAGATCTCGAAGAACTTTAAGTTAAAATCTTCGTGTATCTTCCTCGCCAGCCTCCTGTCCGCCTCGAAGGGCGAAACGAAGCTGCAAATGGTGATCACACCGCAATCAGAGAACAATTTTGCTACTTCAGCAGCCCTTCGCACGTTCTCTTCGCGATCTTCTTTCGAGAAGCCCAGGTTCCGATTTAATCCGTGACGAAGATTATCGCCGTCCAGGCTGTAGGCTGGCAGTCCCTGCAAAAGCATGTTTATATGATGCTGAAGCGTTTAAAAATTATGGTCCGATCGAGAGTCTGGCAATTTGCAAGTTTCGAGATATGGCAATTTGAGAATTTGTAACTTTGGAGGTTTGGCCGGATGAAAGAAAAAGTTTACTTGAGAAACCAGGTAATTTTCCAGCTCGAACGAGATGGACGTCTTGCCAGCACCGGACAGCCCTGTCAACCAAATCGTACAGCCACGAAATTCTTTGAATTTTCCACAGGCTTCCCCTCGTCTCTCCCTCGACACATGGTGTATTTGTTTGATCACATTCGTCGCGAGAACCTGCAAATATTTCAACGCGGGACGTTTCAAGGCGACGTATCTTTTATTTGCTGTTTGAAATTTTCAAGTAAATTAGAAGATCAATGCACTTTATCCGATTTAGAGTCATGGAAATATTACTGAAAATAATTAATTCGACGGTCGATTATTTTACATACGACTGAAGAAATTATTAGAAATACGTATGTTATTATACCCGATTATTCTTTTGTGTATTTCGATTTTCCATCGAAGATTTCGTATATATCCCCATTATACGCAATATTTGATCATTAAGTTTCGTGCAACGATAAGGATCTTATAAAATACTCGACGATTGATTCCACTATTTTTAAATGTTCACTGTGCAACGATCTATCCGACCAATTCGTTTCTCTGCGAATGAAATAAATTCAATTTAATAGCGACATCTAAAATAGAGCCAATGGCGTCGTTTGGATGTTCGATTTTCTCACTCGATAAAGAACACTATCGATTGCTATCTATCCAGGCGTGTAGTTCTGTATCGACTACGCGGCTGTCGAGCATTTTTGTCCAGCGAGTTCCGTCAAACGAGAAAGTGAAAAGGAAAGTTGGGTCGGGTGGGGATCGGAGAATTTCTCGCTCTACGTAAGATATTTCTCCGAGGAAATGAGTGTTTTAGGAAGCTCATCAAATTTTAGCTACGTATTAAGGTGGATATAACGTACACGTAATTCAAGTTTAATGCAGCCTACGCTATCGAGCCTCAAAGTTTCCACATTTAACAGGTAATCCTCTTCATTTGTTATTTATTTATTTCATATTTCTTATTTATTACTATATTTTGTCGGAAGCTTAATATACGACGTGAAACTGTCAGGAATATTATATTGAAAAATGGCAAAAATGTCAAAGGTAAAGAAGCACAAACTACGTAGTTCGATGAACTACTGAATGAATGTAAGTATGCGTGCGCATAGATATGACGCTTCGTAGACGCGTGTCTATGTATAAGAAGCGGAGGTAGCGAGTTCAGTTTGCCCAAAAAGTTTTGTTTCTTTCTTGGCACGTGCTGGCGTGCACTCTCCCGCGCTTCCGTGTGCTATATTTTTGCCAGCGACTGTACTCGGAGAAATAGCTTGAAGAATATCGGAAATGGGAAATCGCAAAGGGAACTGAACTTTACGTAATACGCTTTACTGATACTTGTCCGCTTTACTTGTTTACTGATACTTGTTGTTGTTTACGTTTGTTCACAGTAGAACGACTATTTGAGATTAAATCGCCCTTCAATACTCAGACGTTTTCGGCTCTAATAAAATTACGCTTTCGTCCTTTTTATCAGCATTTGCGAAATGCCAAGATGATTCGCGCAAAATGAAGAGAGGGTAACCTGTTCTTTGCTCCTCGTTGATTCGGAAATTTAATATAATTTTTCCATTACGTAACGCTTTCTTTGCGAACTTCGTTTGGATACAAGTATAACGTAACTGAAAAAAGAGACAACATTTTGAAAGTAGTTGTATTATTACAATTACAGATACCGGAAAGATAAGGCAAGTTACTTCACGAAATACGAGCCCACCTGTAAAATAAGAAGATCATTTGTACAAGCAAACACAAGATTTACCAATTACGTAACGGTTATTAGTAGTTTCATTGTAAAAGACTGTAACACAGACTTTCTAAAACTGAAATACTATGAATTATCTGTTACTTGAAAGTACGCATCGTTAATTATGTAATTTAAAGGGTCGGCCAAAATTTCATTTACCTATTAAATGATAAATAACAAATTAAAGAAATCTTTTAATATTTTAGTTATGAATGACAAGACTAATATTTCGGTCGTGAATAAGAATTCAATTTCTTATTTAAATAAAAGTCATCATTTCGCTCGCTCAGATATCATTCGCGGTTCGTTATACACGAAGTTTTATACACAAAGCCAGAATCTTTTCTCACGCTCCTCTTATATTCTATATTTACATATATATATAATAATAATATAATAATATATACATAATAATAATATGTATAATATATATTATTATTATAATATGTATATATTATATATGTATATATTATTACAATAATATCTATAATATATATCATTATTATTATGTATATATTATTATATTATTGTTATTACGCATATTTAATATATATTGTTATTATTATATTATTATTATTACATCATTATTAATATAATATATATTAATATACATATTGTATATGTATTATTATATTATTATTATATTATTATTGTTATTTTATATACTTTTATATAATAATAATTATTATTATTGTCATTAGGCTATCGTTAAAAGATTATTATACGTATCAACGTATAATTACGTGTATTAATCATGTCTACATCGCTTAAAGTAGATTGGGCAAATGAGGCTATTGATTCAAATACGAAGGCGCTACAAACGATTTTAGAAATCATCGATTCACACGTGGGTTGCACGTGCATTTTTCTTCGCAAATAGAAGAAAGAGAGAACGCGTGAAGAATAATTGGCGACTAGTTTCGCAACAATGTAATTAGCATATTTTCGTAAAATACGTTGAAAAAATGTTTCGAAACTCTGCTGCTGATCGAGCAATAAAAAACAAGGCAAATAGACTCGGAATATCCGTAAATGATTTAATTGCCAGAAATATCATTTTATTTAATTTTTATTTGTTTAATGTCAATGCGAACGCGACGATACAAACGCAATATATTCGGTGTACAAATTATTTTGTTTCTCAAGGAAAGGAATAGCTTTGTGATCTATTTCTTGCTATTAATTTTTCTCATAATTAATTTGGGATGTTGCAATGAAAATTATGTTTGTTAAATTTATGATTCAATGAGACAAGACTAGATTTCAATTATTCGAACTATATATAGTTCACGTTTATCCTAATTGCTTCAACGACTGTATTCCTGACAGAGCACCGTTAAATTCCTTGTTATCTACGTACCAGTAATCTTATTCATCATACTAATCACGTTTATGCACTGTACTTATGTACTATGGAAAGTGAATTATCTAATAAAAGTAAATATTACGTTTTATATATGTTTATAACATACATGGTATAATTAATAAATGATGTTATAATTGTATTATAAATTATTATATAATTATATTATAATATAATTATATCATTATATATATTATTATATATAATTAAATAATTAAATATATGTTTTATAACAAAATATTGTAGCATGTTACGATGGGTTTAAATTGAAAAATCCTACAATCAGGGGAGTCGCGCAAGGTGCGTGACTTAAGGGCAATGAAAAATTGCTGCTTGCGAAAAGAAAATACAAAGAAAACAACGCGTAATAGGCGAACAAAACCTTCAACAATCGCATTGAAAAGCATAGAAAAAATGGCAAACTACTTTAGCTGTAATACATCTTAAAACTACAAGTAAAATGAAAATAAAAACGCAACTTAAACATAGACTCTTAAACGCATTATCAAAAAGTAACGACAATGAACTGGTGTTTCATCAACGCAGTATAAGAATATATTTCCATATCCGTTCGATATGTTCGCACAAACTTCGACTTGTTTACTTGTTGAAACCGTTGGTTTGATCGATCGTTCCGACAATTGTTAAACGAACATCGCGTCAATCAAAATGTTAAGCAAGAAATGCTAGGTATCGTCAAATTAAACGATAAGTCGAGCAGGATCAATCGTTTGACCCGCCGAGATCATCAGATATCGCGTCAATGGACTTTTACTCGCGGGCAGTTTATACTGGCTAGGAGTTAAAACAAAGGATTCGCAAAACAAACAAGGAATAAAGGATAAAGAAAATTAACGAGTAAGAAAAAAGGAGCAACGCTTTGAAATAGAATTATAACGTGTTAATCTATTCCTATGTGGTATCGAGCAAGAAAGCAGTCCCTTGTCATTTCCTATTTTTTTTTTTTTTCATGTAACTTCTTGATAAAGCAAAACTCAAGAGCCTATATTCATATAACGTTTCTTTCTTTCTATTCTTAAGTGAAGATAGAATATGCTGGTTAAGCGTTGCGGAGAAAAAGCTGTCAAATATTGTTTATTGCTTAATTCGTTTCCTTAAAACGATGCACAAATTGTGAATATTAGAGGCAATCCCAATTGCTCAGCAACAATGTAAATCTAAATACGAATAACTCAAAGAGAAAGATCTAACGAAAACTCACGCGATTAGTTTTCCCATCGCATCCTTTGACTTTATTTTTCTGATCCATTCTTGTCCAAAAAGCTCCTCTTCTATTACTACTATATATATACGAATATATATATATATATATAGTATTATTCGAATTCAACACGATATTAAAATCGAGTAAAACACCAAACTTTCATTCAGAAATCTCTTGGAAATCTAAAGAATTAACGATAACGACTCGCGTGGGTGTACTGAGTACCTGGTGACACGTGTTCTTTCATATATCATCGGCAACACGTCATATATGTATTGCTCGTGAGAGGGGAGAAACGACACGTTCATACTCTCTTGCTCTGCCGTTGCTTTTTTTCTTCCACGACCCTGGATAAAGGAAAAACTCGTGCCACTGGAAAAACTCGAGGACAGCGAAATTTCTCGTTTCGTAATTGAAATAGTTCAATGATGTCGGCGTCTAATTTTCAGTAGTCAACGATGTCTAGAAGACAACTTGTAGGTTATCATAGAGAAAAGAGTGAAAGTTATGTAATGAGTTGAAATTATTCCGATTTTTATTGGGATACCAATAATTGACGTCAATAAAACGTAAGGTCACAGTACCTCTCGTTCTGTTCGTCGGCAAGTGGCGAACAAAGTTGCCCACAAGTTTGTAAGTTGTTCGAACAAGTTTGGCGATCCACGATGCGATGCGTTTGAGATTCTATCGAAGCTGGACCTGATCATTCCGAGGTCAATTTTTCCGAAGGTATGTAGAAAATAAGCTGTTACTCGAAAACAAAGTCTATGCTAAGCTATGTTTATACGAATTCTTCTTATTTTATCGTGCTAAATCATCGTTGTTACGAGACAAGCAACAGGTCCGGACGTTTATCGAGTTTCGTTCGTAGATATTCCATGTTAGAAATATTCTGATTCGATGTAAACGCCGTGCCAGCGTTTATCGAGATTGATAGGGATAACTGACTGCAACGAATTGGCCATACAACGTTGTTATGAAACAATAATTATTAAATTGTTACAAAGTTTCCCTTTATTTTATGAATATGAGAGGAACAAATTTATTAGTTTTAGGTTATTTGCAATAGCTAGCAGAAAGATTTTGAATTCGTTACGGACGTACTATAGCTTCGAATCTTGTTCCTATTCCAGGTATTGTGGAATATCGATATTCCACGATTGGGCGTTGTTACACGTATAATTCGTGGCAGATTGTAGCAATTACAGTTTTCTTTCATGGCTGTTCTGGGAACTAGATTGTGTGGTTACTTGCAGCGTGCGTTTTATGGTTCACATTAGTGCAAGTTTAAAACTCAGTTAATATTCCATATACATGATACTTTATACACTGTATATATTAAACTTTGTACTCACCTTTACGAGATTATATCTATTAGAATTTACGTAATACCTTTAACAAATAAGCCAAGCAAGGACGATGTCTATCTACTGGGGTTATTAATTAAGAAGACTTCTAAGTAGAGTTTTCCAGTTGCCATACTTTTTAATCTTCTTTAAATTTTTTATTTCATTAGTATCAATGATACCCTTCGTGAAAAGGTATAAAGTTGCTTAAAACTTGAATTGAACATCGGAAATAAATTTCTTTTTTTTATATTGATTACCGAAAAGCCACAACAATCAAGGTACCACAAGTAGCCAGCAGCATCGATCTTCTTAGAAATAATTATATAATGCAATAAAAAATGAGATTATTTATTATAAAATAATTATATCAAACGTACTTAAAAAGAGTCTCAATAAATTAGAATAATTTAACAGTATTTTACAGTCTTGTTATTTACCTTTTCGCTGCCCAATTCCACAAAAGTTCACGAAAAATCTTTAAAAATCGAAACCGCAACAAATTTTCGAACATTCCTAGAAATGACCCCACTTTCAATTTCTCGAACTCCTGGATAATGACGTCATGTCCAAAAATTCCAAAAAGTTTCGTATGTCTCTTATGCTATTTTATTCTTCTTAGTACTTATTATATAGTTACCATATACTTACCTTAATACTTATCTTAATACTTGCCGATTTTCTCGAAGCTTTTCGTCATTCTTTATAAACTTGTTTCTTAGACCAGTGAGAATTGAAAAGGATTGTGAAGGATTGTGAATGGAAGGATTTTAAGCGATTAAACGTTTTGTTCATTTGCAAAATAAGGTTAAGTTTTATTTAATTCAATTTAGAAATTTACGATAATTGTACAGTTTTACAATGAATTCATAGTTTTCTGTATAGTACATAAATTGTATAATCTACCCTATACATATACATAACAAAATTCTTCACAGTTGCGTATACTTCTATATGATATCTGTAATTCTTTTTCTAAATTTATCCGTGTTTATTGAAAAAGTGCTCGTTGTTCGACTATTTATTTCGTATTAAATGTATAGACTAAAACGTCACAGAAGTTGAGTCTCGTAACTTCGTTTTTCTTAGGCTTTTTCAAGTTTCGATGGTTGGCCGTATCAAAAACCTGTCCAGGAAATGGAAGTTGTTCTTAGTGGGGGCAGGGGGGAGACGTCATAAGCGGCAAATGGACGCAGTCGTCTTAGTTTTATAATAATTCGATTTCGTTGTCCGACCGTGAAATCATAACAACTCTTCTCATGCGAAAGTGACAACGAAAAATGTATGCGTGCTCGTGGTGCACTAGTGCTTCGCATTTACTAAATAAGACAGTCTATAGCTTAATCTTTTAACAATAAGTTTTTCTTGAATTTAAATAATTGTCTTCGATACAAAATGTTGCCAGTTGGGCCTGCGACTTAATGTTTCCTGAATTATCATCTGTAATCTTGTTTAGATTTCTAGAAGTTTTGGAAAGTATAAATTGAATTTCAGATATTAATCTAATTCAATACTCTAAGTTGTGTTTTTTAGTTCTGAATCGTAGATTAGATTAAGATACTTCCGTAACTGGTCCTATAAAAAGAAAAAGGTAAATTGACTTTATTAAAATAAATGCATATTCTATGTGGGAAACAGAAGATTTAACAAAAAAAATATTGTAAAATATTGTAATGTAGTTGATCCGAGAAGAGAGGAAGAGGGTTCAATCCGATTCAGCTTTTTGAATCTTCGCGCATTTCTACGAGCAGTGCGATTTAGCGTTCCATGGGCACCAATCCACGTACTTTCTCCCTGAAGAAAAACCCAAAATCAAAGGTAATAGCAAGTAACAGTAAATATTATATATATGTACATAATATTATAAACAAGAATATAATGCAAAAATAAAATTATATACGATAAATTAAATGTTTTAAAAAGTTTAATGTCATGAAGAAGGAAGAGATGAAGATGGAAATAAAACTAGATAACCAGTTAATGATAACTTCAAGTCGATGAAGAAAGTTTTCGTTTAGGGTTGGTATTTGTTGAATCAGTTGAATGTTAAGACGTTATTTACGCAAAGAAAGTTGGATCTGTTGTTATTGTTTTATCAATATATTTAAATACGTAATGTCGACGAAATCCTCCGTCGATTTGCGAGCAGAACTCGCTGAATTAGTGAAAAGGAAAGCAGAAATAGCTGTGAGTACTGAAGCAATCGTCAAACTGTGCCTCCTGTAATGTATTTATATTTTCTTATCAATTATATATTTGGTATAAATGAGACTATTGTTATTGTCACGAGATAGAACAATTTTATTTACACCCAATTACCACCTTAAACTTCTGCAATAAATTGTTTGTATTGTCTTTTAGATATTGTTAGGTTATGTCGACCTCTGATTTTTTCGTGTTAATAATTAATGCTTTTACTTTCTGGTTTACTTATATTCCTAAACTATCACTAATGTAAAATATTAATTGCTTGTGACTTTCTAAAATGTACCTAACCTCAATAGTTAATTTTCATGTTAGTGAGTATATTCATTATTTGTATTTAGTATGATTTGGCACATTATATGTTTTTGTTTATTTATCTGATCTATTGAAAAATAGAATAATAATTCTTTTATTTTATTTCATCTTTTGTTTAGTATTAAAGAAAATCTCTTTTGCTTGCGTATTATAACACACTTCTGTATTATTTAATAAACTTGCATATTGCTGATACTTCTACCATTAAATATATCTTTTAATGTTGTATAAAATAGTTCACACTGTGTTATATTAAAATATGAATAATGCTAATGTTTTTATTTAATGTTTCAAATCATATTTGTAATAACATATCAATCTCCTTGTTAACATTATATAATATATTAAGAACAAATTTATCTAAATAGTAGATTAACTAATTATTAAGTTTCTCATTCTTACCTATGTTACAGAAATATATTGAACATGATTTAAATGAAAGTAAAATAATATAGTTATTGCGATTATTGCGTAAATTGTTATCTTAACACGAAAGAGAATCAAAATTTAAATAAAATTTATATAAGCGTAATTACTATCTTTTTTAGAACATTAATATTACACTTTTTAAATTAAATATTAATATTAATTTGTTTTGTGTCTTTCATGAGATATTAAAATTTTACAGGATACTCTTGCCAATTTAGAACGCCAAATCTATGCATTTGAAGGTAGTTATTTGGAAGACACACAATTATATGGTAATATAATACGTGGCTGGGACAGATATTTAGCCAGTAATAAAAATACTAACAGTAAAGCAGATAAACGAAATAGGAAATTCAAAGAAGCTGAAAGACTATTCTCAAAATCTTCTATTACCTCTATGGCTGTTAGTAATCGATATTTTATTTTATATAGTGTTATACTTTATCAAAATAGACAGAAATGTATTGTTCAAATTATTAATAAAAGAAAATTCTTGAAAAGCTATAGCATCTTAATAAAAGTATATATCTGTACACAGAAACTATTAGGTTTAATTTCAGTGTCATAAAAATATAAGCTATAAAGAGAAACTAATCGCACGGGCATTTTTAAATATTTATATCGAATGTACTGTTGATAAATCAAAAGTATTACATTTTTACAGGCAGTCAGTGGACTTGTTGAAAACACCCAGGAAAAAAGTAAGGACCTCAATGGATATTCCTGAGATAGTTAATTCTTTAAAGAAAAAAAAAAAGAGTACAACTGATTTTTCATCCTATCCCTCCTTCCAACTTTTCTTTTTATCCTCTCCTTGATAATGATTCTTTTTAGTTTTTAAGTTATCCTTGATTGTATTTCTTTTTCTTTTCAATGTATTGATCAGACTGTCTTCCAAAAAAAGAAAAAGAAAGCGTAATAAATATCGATTATCGCAAAGTGCAGTTTATTGCACTAACGAAGAAAGAAAATTCAAAGGATATTCGTTTTTGCTCCTAATTTTTGTGAAGTAATTCTTTTTTCTCGTGTATTTAAGTTACAAATAAATTTTAGTTCATTTTCTTGATCTATTTTAATAATAATTTATTTTTGAACTTTTCGAAAGTAACTTTTTATCATACGCACTTTACGTATTGATTTTTCTCTGTCTGTTTTCATCTACATTCATCCTTTTCTGTATCTAATTACAAATAAATTTAATGTCTATTTCTCTTACCTGTTTCGAAGTTTTATAAAAAGTTATTCCTCGATTTAACAATTCTATCTGCTACCATTGTCTTGTTCTCCGTGTATGTCCGTAGTAAACTTGTAATTTGCTTTTCTCGTACATGTCGAAAGTGTAGAAGAACGTTAGCTTGAGCATTGTTATCTTTATTTTCTATATTTATCTTTTCTCTGTATCTAAGCTTTAAATAAATCCGTGTTTTCTGTATTAATGTGGGTATAACAGAAACATTTCTTTTATACTCTCAATATACAAGATAATTTTTAAAGGTAATTGTTCACAGTAATGCTTATGAAATCGATCAAAATATGGTAAAGTAACAATTATTTACATTTAAAGCGTGTTGTTTCTTTCACTTTTATGAGAACATCGTTCTTACATGGTATACTTTCATATTACATACTTGCTATATTTGCTTCTAGATAGTCAATTTTTTAAAGTCGCAGAATATTAAAGAATTAAAAAATGTATGTTTTGATCGATTAAACAATTTTACACTTTAATTTTATCTTATCGTCTTATTGTTAGTTTCTAGTTTTATTGGTATTTTAATGTTTCCTTGTTAGTGCTATAACTCTAGTGAATGTTAATTGCGATTCAATCTTATGACTTGTATGATACATATGAACGTTATATGAACGAAGAGTATTGGCACTATAAGTATCAATGGTAGTATAAGTGTGAAATTATGGTGCAGAACGATTCTTTAAATAGAAAACATGAAATAAAGATTTATTTCAAAAATAGTTAGAGAAACAATAGTAACATGTAAATTAGAAATCCTATATCCTCGATGTAACTCAGATATTATAAATTACGAATCACCAACTACTTGAACCTAACTATTACTACTACTACTACTACTATTACTACTACTTCTGCTACTACTACTACCACATTTGTGTCTTCCAAATGTACCAATACTCTCTCTCACGCGTAGCCTTCGAAATTTCTCGATCTTTCCAATAGTTTAATCGATCAAGCGAAGGTATATTTTCATTAAACGTCACTCACGGTTAAACAATCCTTGACTGATTAATTGTTTGACGAATAATCGGTCAATCTGCATCTGGATAAACCATGCACAACTGTCGATCGAGTAATCGACTAATTAATTCTTCAGTTCGGCCGATCGTGCCACGTGCCGATCGGGGATCGCGGTTTTCCCATTATAAACTTGATTCCAGTTGACCGGTACAGTGAATCGGAGTCGCAGATCGGCAACAGCGGTAGCGAGGACAATTGCAGCCTCGTAAATTCTCATGGAACAGCTGCCAATAGCGGCAGTAGCAACGGTAATAAGGAGTCGTCCGGGAAAAACCACTCTGTAACTGGCCAGTATAGCCAGAATGGATCTATCGCCTCTTCAACCGAGATTGCTAGACAATTTGCGAACGGGCACGCGAGCAATGGCAGCTTAGAGCACGTCTCCTTGAAGGAAAACACTGGAAAAGAGCCTTCGAAAAATAAATCTGGGAACAGCGCGAAAAAGAATAGCAACAAGAGATCCAGAAATAGGTAGAATAACCTCGAGCCGGTGTAACCTCTGAATAGTTCACGTGAGGACTATCAATGGAACATTTCTTCCTTCTATTCTCATTCGATTCTGTCGATGTATCAGATCTCACTGTTTTATACAATAAATGCACCACGGAATACTGACTTTTTATGGGAGAGTGTACGTTACAGGCTTATCGTTAACAAATAAGAGTATTAGGATTAGTAAGTGAATAACAGTTTGGGTAACGAAGGGTGTCGTTTTACCATCCGGATAGGATTTCTATTTCTGTTTCCATAAAGACTATGATTGTAAGCCAACGTATATAGTATTGTACAAAGATAAATTTCAGGTTTAGAGATGAAATGATATCAATCGTCGATTTATTCGGTTAGTTGAACAGTATGTATTACGCTTAAGAGATAATGTAGAATTATGAAATCTTTAGTTCTTACTTGAGATTTTATTCCTTGTAATTTCGTGTTTCACGACAAATATCGAATCTGTTACCATTAGTTAAGCTCAGTCAAATTTTGTCATCTCCGCTATTTAAGCGTTATAAGAGATATCCTAGTAATTCATATTTTCTGTCCCAATTTTAACGATCCGATAGTTTGTTTTATAGAAGATTTGTATTAGAAATAGTTGGCAAATTTTGTTACTTTTGTAATATATAAGGTTCCTCGAATGATTTTAATACGTATATAAAAAAATAGCATAATATTTGTAGCTGTAGTGAAAATAAAACTGATAATTGCACAAAGAAATGAAGTTGGATAATCAGAGTATTATTTGTAATCGCGTCATATTAATTTAAAGGTTCAAACTGTTTGTTTATTTTTCTAAGTAAATTTTATTTTTGATGATACTTTACGTAATATATGTTTATCTATCCTCTGCGAAATATGATTATTCACACTTGTAAAATTAAAATTTTAACAGAAAGTATAACAAAAATTGAAAAATATTTTTTGTAACCACTGTATTTAAATAAAGCATTATTAATAAAGGATTTGAAAGTACCTAATTGAATCATAGACCTGTAGCGTAAATTTTCATTTTATTTTTTTCGACACATTTTTTTTTCATACTTTTAATTAATCAACGCTATATATTCTTATTTGTAAAATTACAGATTTCTATGTTCGTTTATTAATTAATTATTTATTTATAAAATCTTATACAACGGAGTATTTTTCTATATTTTTACTTTTTAAGTCTTGAAACGTCCATTTTCATTACCATTTATTATATTTTTCTTCCTTTTTATACGTTCAAAATATTTGCAAATATTAAGAATATTCCATCGTAATTAAGTACAATTAAACAAAGGAAATGAACGCTTCGAAATTTTATCCTTATCAAATCATGTATGAAATATCGTTTTAGTACGATTTAAATAAAATATATATACATTACTCGTTGGAAAATTTTTATCATTTTATCCGTTACTTTCGAACTCTTTTTTTAAATGCCTTTGTATTGAACAAAGAAGAAAAAAAACAATAATTTTCAACATGAATTTTTCTCAAATATTTTGAAGTATTGTTTCTCGTTAGAAAAATGTAATTGGATCAAAAATGATCGGAAGAGCACAGCAGGATAAAAACTAGATACAAATTTTTATTCGCAGAACATTCGATTTACCTTTAATGAGGATTGGAAATAACAGTTACCGGTAGAAATGCTTTCAAATTACTATCTTTTTTCACGTTCTTTGGGGGTTCGTTTCTGGTTACCACTGCGTTGAAGCCATTATGGTCATCAGCCGTGTAAGTGACTGTTCGAATTGAACCATCCGCTTCTACCACAGAATATTCACCCTTTACCGTGTCACCGTCTCTCTCTTCCCACGCTGACTTAGAATCGCCGGTATATCCATCCAGGACGCCATAATTAAACGAGTATCTTGGATGAGCCTACAGAAAAATGAGATTCTATGTGAATAAGTAAAATTATACTTCTTGCGTAAATAAGATTATACTTCTTACATAGTACTAAAACTTCTTATCCTGAAATAGAAAGGTTTTTTATTTTATAATATCATAAGTTTGTATGGCAGTTATACAGAAAAGGGCACACTTTACCGAGTCCAATGATAGTTAAATATGTTACATTATAGAGGGCAACATTCGGAATAACTTTTGCCTATACATGTTACCACCGCTTCGCCTTCGTTTCCGAGATATTCATGGAAATCTTCGATTAAATTTAGTTTCCGTTATGCTTCACCCTGGCATATAGCTGGCCAAATTTTTACACAGCCCAACGTTAGCGCGACTTAATTTTTATTCCATACGATTTTGTAAGTGTATCATAAATTCCAGTGTTAAACTCAGTGTTGATCTTGACAACATATTTCAAGCTCATTGAAATCGCTGATGCGTGTCTTTCTCTGTATAATTATCGTTTTTATCGTAATTCAAACAAACCTATTATAAATAACGTTGCTAAAAGTGTCCTTTACAAATTACCGTGAATTCTGCTTCTTTTTCATTTTTTGTATCGGTCGCGACAACGGCAGACGCCGTTTTAAAAATCGGTGGCGCAACGTATACCAATGATGACGTCTTCGGCAATGGTCTGTACGAGATCGGAGTGGAAACTTTCACATAAGTCGGAAGTATTGGTTCTACTTTGCCTCCGATTGATTTAAGGGCGCACGCCACTGGCACTGCTGTCCCACTCGCGGAGATTGCATCGATTGGCGCGCAAGGAAATCTTCTAAATATCAAACAACCGTTTCATTATATAAGATGATTCTAAAGCTTGATGAATTGCTAGCGGCAGTAATGAAAGTTTATAAAACTGTAATGGATTATGAAATCTTACTGTTGTAGGACACCAGCAATGATCAGCTTCAGAAAACAACACAAAATCACGATCTGTAAGAGAAAGGAGCAAATTGGAAAGGAAAATTTGAACAGAAAAAATGGAAACATCTAAATATCTTCGTTATTCGCGTATATATGAAAAAGTTTCTTAGATGAAAGGAGTACAAAGGTTCGACGAAGTAAATATAATGCCAAAGAAAAAAGTTTTCTCGCGATTACTTTTAAAAATTCTTGTTTTAGTGTTCATATGTTTCATTTTTATATTCGTATAATAATGCGATATTATAATATAAAACGAATTATAAAAATTCAAATTCGATATGGTACGTTTTTTCACGTTGTCCGATTGATCTCAAATTTTACGAAAACAAATTCGTTGATCGAAAAATAAGATGTATTCTAATATACATACATAATATGTGCGGGAGCGCTAAGGAGTTTAAAAAAGTTTAGAAAAATGTTTAATATCTTGGAAGTATAAATATGCGCGAAGTTGCAGCGAAGACACCTAAGAATCGAACTATCTATCGCGCATGCGCAGATTAGATTTTCATTGCACAATGTCTATTGCAGTCTTAAGGAGTGCCGCTATTCACATTCAGTGGTTCTCGAGTAACGTTTTGAAATAAAAAGCAACCTAAATCCCAAACCTTCGAAACGATTGACCAGATGACTAATAAATCAAAAAAGCAATGTAAATGTTCCTTTAACTATAAGAACGCATATCATAGGTCGAAAGAAGCCGAGTCGAACGTGGGAATTGATATTTATATACGTTTCTTGCCAATTGTGAACCGCTACATTAAGCAACCGCACTTTCAACTAGCAACCGCGGGGCCACGAAATAAAAAGTGACCGATACATTTATAAAGATTTATGGAATCGAGTCTTTTTAAGGTAGAGAAATGCATTAAGATTACATAAGTGCGTCAAAAATTCCTTTTTTTATGTTCTATTATAATCGTTATTGTGACTTGGTTCTTTTTTTTAAATTTGATAAATCAACTTTTTTTATATCTTGTTATAAAAATATTTGTACATATTCCTTTAAAATGTTTTCTGCGCATCTCTTCTCAAATTTAAAACGATTAACATAAATTATTCGAAATACAATATGTAAAAAGTTTTATCGAAATAATTTAATACTTAATATCTATTATCTTTTTTAAATTAATTGTATAAATAGTAATCTTCATTTTACCTTGTCGGTAACACTTTTTGAAAACTGCGACTGCATGTTTAGAGAACTATAAAATCAGCGTTGTGTAATGAAATTTGCACCAGAGATATACTTCTTAGATTTCTTCCTGATTTCCCATTAAAGATTATCAATAAATCACATTTTTCTTTTTTCGAAGAAAAAAATATTCTTGATAATTAATTAATTACATACACATAGAGTCTTCTCAAATATTTGCAAATATTTGTACATGTGTATGCACTTATGAATAGAACTTAAACGAAATTTTAAGGTCTACTAAAACTTTCACGGCGGTCCTTCAAAGAATAGAACATCAGCATCCAGCTCATCTTTATATACGGCTTATACAAGGTGTTAACAATGTTAAACGATTCTTTTCGATACAAAAGTATTTGGTATAATTTTCAATAATTGAAACAATATTTTCAAACAAATTTTGCCTTTTATTTAATTACGGATAGAATAATTTAATTGTTTTGATCACCCTATATACACGAGAAGTTTTATCTATATTGTTCATATCTTTATGTAAATAAGAAAGAAAATCTAGACAACATTAATAGGAAAAATGAAATTAGAAATTTTGCATGATTTATTCTTTATTATGTACAAAATATGGTAAATGAGAATTATAGATACTATGATTCTTATAATTTAATTATGTATATGACTAAATTATTTCAAACACCCGGTATGTACGAGAACGTTCACTTACATTGTTTGGGTCTCTCTTGATACAAGGGATGCGCAACACGCAACCGTGGGAACGTCATCACCTGTTGAAACTAATGTTCTTAAACTACCAATGCAATAGCAATAAAATATTTACAATCAATATAATAAATAAAATATTTACATAATATATTCAAATTATTTTATATGTTTATCTTTACTCTTAAATATCTATTAATACTCAAGTTTGTACTTATAACTCGTTATTCGAATTGCATAGAATAAAAATTTTTATTTGATTATATATCAAACCAACAGATTAAATAATACCTTTTGGATAGAAAATAGATTTTCTTCTTCTAAAAAGGCGAATTTTCACGATTATTTACGTAATGTCAAACTTCAAATTAAATAACGTTTCTTAAAATTAAATAACTTCCTTCAAATATGTTTGATAATTAGATAATTCCCATTTACATTCTGGAAATAATTTTGTATTATAAAATACCAAAGATAATATGAAATAAAAATATTAATATTTTAGAAAAATTTCGATGTTTCTTAATTCTCAAGTATTTTTTCTATTTTTAAAAACACCATGTGCTTTACAAATTTAAAAGAATTTTCTGTATATCAGAAATCTTATAAATTTTTATATTTTTTATTATTTACCAGAAATCAGTCTAGCGAAGTTAGATTAAAAAGATGATTAAGGAATGTAGGAAAAATTTATTTATTCAATCTCTTTTGATAATTCTTCTACTCTCTGTCGTGCAGCATCAATTTGCTCTTGAGTTACAGTTGGTTCTAGGCCATACTTTTTTTCTTCTTCTAAAATATACTCCAAGTTTTTAGCCTTTTCAGTGAAAAATGTCTTTTGCTGTTCTTTTAATTCAGCTTTAAATGTATTTAATTTCTGCTGAATAATATCATCGCAGTAATTTTTAATCAGTTGCCTTAGTGCATTTTTTCTCGATACTGGGCCAGGAACTCTATAATCAGTTAAAAGTTAAAGAATGCATATAATAAACAATTTATTATATACAAAAGTATACAATATCATACTCTGGTTGAGATACATAAATAAGATTCAAACGTTCGAGAACCCATTCAAATCGTCTATAATCCCATCTTCGCAAATGTGCAAGAAGCTTCTTTCTTTTATCAATTAATTCTTTTAGAAATACTTTGGTTTTTACATTTTTTGGATACTTTTCTATATATTTTTGAAGATATTGTATTTCACTAGTCATTGCAGCAACTGAAATAATTTATTTTGTTTGAATATATAACTGGAAAACAATTAGAAATTTTTATAAAATTGTATGTGGTAAATTACATATAAATCAAAATTAACATTAATACTTTCCAGAAATTTATAAAATAAAAGTATATGTACTTCTAACTTCTGCGGAACCTCGATCACAAACATGCCTCTTCACAAGTCCTATCACTCTTTCTCTGTCTAGATTTTTAAATTCTTTTTTTGGTTGAAAATCCAAAGTGAACATTTTCTTTACAATTTCATCTGCACTGCGTTAATAATTGAACAATGATTAATTGTCTATATTAGTTGGACTCTTATTTTGAATAAGACATAAAAGATAGGCATAACTGAAGAATATATATTTTTTAGGATACAAGAACTTTAATAAATGTAGTTTTTATTCATCTTTGTGGGATAACAAATTATCTTCTATATAGAACAATACAAATGTATAGTTATATTACTTACTCTTGTAACTCTTTCGAATTCTGGTAATGGGTTTTAATATCTGTAGATTTTACAGATACTTTTACTCCCAAATCACCGGTTTGTCGTGGATCTATGCTCGGGATTTTGACTGGACGTGTCCACTTAATTTTATAATCGTCGATGGTTTGAGCCATTCCGCGACTCAAATAACCTCCAAACATATATACATTGTTCACTCTTGTACTTAGTAATTTACAACAGTTTATTAGCGAATTCATATTTATTTGTAAACTAGGTATTACAAACAGTCAAATTAACTACAAATTATAAGTTAATAAATATAAGATATACAATTGCTCAAATATTGTCATTACAGACCATACGCAAATAGAACACGCATTGCGCATGAACATGCACATTAGCTAAAAGCCAGTTTCCAATCAAGAGTTCACATCTTACCGTGATGTTCTAATTGAAGTTATTTTTTAAATTACAAAGAGCGAAGTAGCTAGGCATTTGTATTTAAAATCACGAATAAAACTTTTAAAAATCTTGAATTATTTACATAAATATTTTAAATTCATGAAACTATTACAAATATGTATGTAGATATTCATTAAAATTCTTTTGAAAGATTTACATTGTTACTAAAAAACTATATTGAACTACTTGACTATACTAGTATTTTTTACAATTATAAATACATTACATTTTCAAATCTTTGTAATTATTTCTTATTGTTTTCATACCCTCGTTTTATATGAAATTTGAATTCCCGCTTTTAAAAACTGTGGTTTGTACACGAGCAGTAACAATGTAAATATGTTTGCGTGCCTAGATGTGTTTAGTATTTATATTATTAATTATTTTATCAGTGATTAATATAAATTTACATAAATTCATTTATTGTTACTATAAGTTACTGTATTTCCAGTTAAAATTTTATGAAAATTTAATATATACAAAGGTATATAATTAAAAATTGTATTGTGGAAAGGTATATAATTAAAAATTGAAAATACTATGTATTCTTCTAATTTATATGATGTGTATTAATGCAAATCAATGTATATTTTTCTATTTATTAAGCATTAAATATGAGTAATTTCTTTACATAAGTTGAGTTGTTGAGGGATTAAAAATAAAATGTAGTAAAAAATCACTATATTTACAACATCACTGTGTGATGAAAGTATACAGTAGTTTAATTACACATAAAAATTAAAATAAAATTATTTACATAAATTACTTTTATATATCAATCCTGCCTACAATCTCAAACCATTGTCTTAATGCATCACTTAACACAACAGGTAATGTATCCAAATCTCTAAGAATAATATAAAATGGGAATGGGAAATTATCCATGTAGGAACTTATACCCAATAACTTCCCATCTTTGAAAATTGGCATTCTTATATCAAGTATTGAATCCTAGAAAAAATAATACAAGTGATAAAGAAAGCAATTTTGAAGACTATTAGTGTATAATTATAAAAACAACATATAGATATTTGAAAAAGCTTATTTAGTGTCTTCAAAGTTAATGAATTATTCGTTAGATGTCTAATAGAATTTAAAGATTATTCATTAAAAAGTTCAAATTATATCATTTTGTTTAATTATAAATTTTATTAAATGCTCACCTTATTGAAAGGATTATCAACTATTATGAAAACAAGGAAAATATTCAACAATTTAGCTTTCCTCACAGCTGCAGTTACTTTTTCTGTCCCTTCTGAAAATATGCCTCTACCATCGGATAAGATGGTTACCAACTTCGCATTGTCAGAAGAACTGTCTTGAGATGTGAACATTTCCATTGTGAAATCAAGCAGTTCACCAATCATTGTCTTCTTCTGCTCAAATTTCATTTCTTGAATTAACCTAGAAGAATGTTTAACTTTAAATAATAATACATTTATTTAATTTCCTATTATACTTACCTAGCACCGCTTTCCTCTGTGAAGTTTTCCCCGAAGGGATGAAGGATATTCACTCGTTCCCCGAAATTGATAACAGCAAGTTGGCCAACCTCCAAATATGTCATAGCTTTGCCAATCAACGAAAGGGACTCAAACGCTAATTCCTTTGAATGATTATCAGCCATACTACTAGAATCATCGATAGCTAACACTATTTGATAATCTCTTTTTGATGGTTTTGTGCGTCTCAACCAAATTTTGTCTTTTCGAAATTCGCTGGCGATATAGGGAATTACTTTTCTCATGTTTATACGCTTGCCAGTTCTATAGTCGCCTCTTAACCGGGAGGTTAGTGTAGGTTCTAGTACCAATCGCAATTTTTCTGATAATTCCCTAGCAGCTGATTCTGTTAGGGCACTTATCGAACTCCAAGCATTCGCTGCTTCTATCGAAGATGGTCCTTGAGACCACTGACCTAACATATTTTCGATTTCAGTCCTTCTTTGTACAATATCATCCGTGGAAAGAACATAGGATTCCGATTCCAGCAATTTTGTGTGAATAGTGGATTCGTTTCCTCGTAAAACACGACTTGTTGCCACTGTTTCACCTTCAACTTCACCTCCTATTTCAAGTTGTTCCACATCATCTGATTTTTCACCCTTGACATTTGTGGATTTGTCTTTTTTCCTTTCTGATACTTTCTGAGGTTGTTCTTTCTTTATTTCTTCTTCTTGATCTTTCGATTCCGGATCTCTATGCATCTCAATGTCATTGTCTTCCAATTTATCTTCCATCTGATCCTTTTCATCTAAATGTAATTAGGTAATTAGTTTAGACTATATACAGAATATTATCTTTAACTTATTGTTACATTAAGTAATATCAATTTTTGATTTTTTATAGTAAAATAAAATTATCTTCTAAAAATTGGGGAAATAGCAGGGGAACAGCAAGTAAATAATTAGATTTTTTCAAAAATAAATAAGCTTGGGAAGAAATTTACCTTCTTCTAAATTCGACGCTTGTTTTTTAATTTGTTCTTCAGTCGCAGCATCAAAAACGTAATTATCAAATTTCTCTGTATTCTTAATATGCTCATAAGTTTCACTTTCACCGCCACCTTCATTTTTCTCTTCTTCTTCTTGACTATCTAGATCTTGCTGCATTGGAGTGGTTTTTAATTTCTTCACTGAAGATTTGGTATCATCATCAAGCAAACTACGATTTTCATCGCTTTCACCTGGTTTTTTTCGTTTTGAAACAGGTTTGGGAGATTTCTCCTCGCCAGAGGTAGGAACATTCTGTTCTTGCTTAGATCCAGAATGTCCTTCGCGTTCTTCTGTTTGTGATTGACCGGTTCCTTCAAAATAGAAAAACATAATTTAAAAATATATTGTGTATAAGATTTAAACAGTTGCAAACTTTAAATCTTTTAAAATTTTTACAAATATTTTATGTAAACTAAAAATAGTTACTTATAATAATTACTTTAAAGTTTCAGAACATGTAGCAAGATTACCTTTATCTTTTTTATCATCTGTACTATTTTCTGTAGGATCAATTTCCATTTGTTCATCATTTGATTGACTTTGTACCGCGTCTCTAGAGCCATCTTTCCTTGATTCAATTTCTTGCGAAGCATCAACTTCTTTGCTTCCCGTGTCAAAACTAGGTGGTGCCTTATCTTCCTCTGTTTGATTTTCCTCTATGTTCTGTTCTTCTATATCATCTCCTTTATCCTCTTCAGGATTTATAACATTCTCATCCCTCTTTTTATTAGCATCTGCATTTGGATCTTCTTCTTCTTCTTCATTTTCTCCATCACTAGAATCCTGCTGATTGTCCTCTTCGGAACCGTTTCTATTTTCAGATTCTTCATCTTCTTTCTCTTCTGGAATTTTAGATTCCTTCATCTGATCAATATCAAAAGGATCTTCTTCCTCGCCCTCAGGATTATCCTCTTTCATTTCTTCATCCAAATTAATATCTTCTGGAAGTTCGAAAGGTTCTGGTTCTATTTCTGGTTGATTTTTTCCATGATAAGGATCAACCTGATCCTCGTTTACTTCGGGCTCTTCAAATTCGTTGATCTCTTTCTTTTGTTCTTCTTTCCTTTCACCATCGGGTTCTTTTTCTGCATTTCCATCTTCATTCTTGTTTTCATCAGTGTCTTTTGCGCTTAATTCTTCTTGTCCAGTTTTTTCACCAGTTCCTCTCTCCTCTTTCTCATTTTCTTTATCTTCATTTTCATTGTCTTCTTCTTCCTCTTCATCTTTCCAAATTTCTTCATCAAGTTTCTCTGCAGTTTCATCAGTTTCGCCCATTTCTTTGTCGAGATCATCGTCTTCTTTATTATTTTCCTCTTCTTCACGTTGTTCAAGATCTTGCATGTGGCCTTCGAAATTTTCTGACATCTCTATACCCTTTTCTTCTTCCTTTGTATCCTTTTTTTCATTGTCCTTCTCTTCTTCGTTTGTGCCTATAGTTTCTTCCAACTGATCCTCCGTTTCAATCCTCTCTGAAACATCTTTTTGACCTTCGCCTTCAGCCAATCCCATTCCTCCCTCGGCTGTACCTTCATCTTCCTGATTATCTTCAGGTGCATCCATGTTTTCTGGTTGACAAAATCCATTTGTTGCTAAATCCAGAAAGACGTTTAATTGAAGATAGAGGAATTTGCAAGTTAGGCGGAAAGATGCGACTTGTTCGTGAAGATAATAGTGAAGAAACAAAGTATATTGTTCTAGAAGAGGTAGATGTTGCAGAAGTGATCTAGAAAAATAATACAAATCATTAAACTATTTTTAGATGTTAAAAACTGCATAAAATTCTACATTGAGATAATAAAATAAAGATCCTCTATTTTTAAATTATTTTATTATTTACTTTTACCTTATAAAAATGTGGAAGGTCCACAAATGTGATGACAAAACTTACCTTATGCAATTATTTGCAGAATTGACATCACATTCATAAATAATTTGTAATAATTCTCCAAGTATTTGTGATATAGTGTTCAACCGTAAATCTGGAACAATCTTCTTCAATGGTTCTATTAATCCTTTTGTCATTAGATCCTCTTCAAAATCATCTGTAGATTCTTTCTCAGGATCAGTTGTTTCTCCAATAGACTTCTGACTATCTTGAAGTTTCTTTTGAATGACAAGCAGAATTTGTGTAATCAATTTATCTAATTTAGCTCCATATTCTTCTAAATTTTCAGATTCAAAAGATTGTTTTATCGCTGAAGTAAATGTTGATTTGAATAATTCAATACTTTTTTCAATCTTTTGAACTAAGAAATCTAAATTTTTACTGAGTGGATGATCGAGCGTAAAAGTACACCTAAGATCAATTAATTTTCTTTTGATTTCATTGATCTCTTCGTAACTTGTTTGCAGAAAGTCAACGTGCTTTTGATGAAACAAGAAGACTTGACTTGATTTCTCAATCTTTCTTGAAGTTGTGATCCACGAATTTAATTTATTTGCCATATTTTTTATTAAATTTAAGCTATGTTTCATAGACGCAATTGAAGTTTTCGAAATATTAGCCTCTTTTAAAACAGGAACCGCAGTTTCATTTAGATCAAGAAGATTTTCTTCTGCGAGAGATTCCATTGGACAACTCTCCAAGAAAATTACAATTTGTTTCATAGACATTTGTAATACTTCTAATAATTCCTGGAAATTGTTTATGATGATCTGTAAGTTTCTCTGTGCGGGAATATCAAGTTTTTCAAATTCTACGATTTTGGAAATATTTTCTTGCATGTTATTTTCATTTGAAGTCTTTTCTACAATGTCTTCTACCATTAGTGCAAGATTTGACACTTGGATTCTAAATGGAAGAAATCGTTTGAAGAAATTTGCAATCGTTTCTTTTTGGCGATGAGCTAACAATACAAGGTGAACTGAAAGGCCGCGACAACGTTCAGCATTTTGGATATCTAGATTACTTTTTCCAGAACTTAATATACCATCAAGGAAATTCAATTTAATTAAAGATTCATAATAATACTTGTTACAATCAGACCATTGTTCGAGTAATCCTTTATCTACATTTACACTTTTGTTTTTGAATTCAAAACATTGTATTTCTTGCAGATCTAGAGGCATAGATGTGAAGTTTGTAATTTCATTTTTTCTATTTTTCCAAGTCAAAATACCAATTCTATATGAAATTCCAAGTCGATTTAATGCTTTGAAATAATTTGTCAGTGCCAACTTCTTTTGTTGAAGCATGCTCTTTAACTGAGCTTGTTGCTTGCCTTTTGTCAAGGTTTTATCAACTTCCAAATTTCTCAGTCTTTTGCTTTCTTCGAGACTCTCTCCTATGAAAGTTTCAATATCCTTTCGAATTTGAGAATAATTGTTTCTTTCAATAATATTTTCACAGAACTGACGAGTTTTGTGAGTTAGTTTCTCAATCTTTTTTAGTTTTCTTGACTCCAAATTGATTAAGAAATCAGATGGTCGGAGTTCTCTTCTGGAACCTGTTTCCTCTGTCTCTACTTTTGTCTTCAAGGTCAAATAGGATGCAACATTTAGTCGTAAACCTTTTTGGAACTCTCTGACAAATTTGTGCAATGTTCTACGTGTTTTTTCAGCAGTGTTTTTCACAGACCAGTAACTTATATCATTCCATCTTGTAATCTTGATGGTATCTTTCAATTTCTTAGCTATAGGTTCTTTTAAAACTTTTATCTTATTTTGAACATCATTAAGAAATTGGCTATAATATAAATAAATATTCCACAAAATAGCTAATAATTCTTTCTGTTTTTTTGTTTCTTGGAGATGATTAATATGTTGATAAAAAAGGTAAATTAATTGAAGTCTTGTTTCAAACTCAATCAAGGACGATTCTATCAAGAAACGTTCTAAACTTTCAACCACCTTTTCTTTTGAAACATTATCAGATTTAGTTGCATCTTCTAATTTCTCAGTTTCATCTAACTGTTCAACATTCTCAGTATCATCTGTAAGGTACTGATCTATTAAATTGAACAAAAAAAACCACCACTTTGAAGCTTCAGTTTTCAAATCATCTTCAAGTACTTCCAATGAGTCCCTCCACCTTGAAATCTCAAGTTTCCGCCAACAAAGAATCTTTTCACCAAAAGATACGATAAATTCTGCTAAACTAACATCGAAACGAGCATTTTCTTCCCACTGCTTCATCTTTGTTAGCAATAATTCCACTCCAACCAAAAATCTAGATAAGGAAGAATCGATGGAGAAACTGAGAAGTCTGTCAATTATTAGTTTGATCGAATTTAAAATGGGATTTTCAGGCCATTCTTTTAGAAATCCATTGACTCTTTCACAAAGTCTGTCAAAAAGTGGTTGACACTGCTCAATTTCTGGAATATTAGGGTCTTTATAGAAGTCATAGACTTCTCGATCACTACTTCTATTATCAAAATTGGATTTTTGTGAGATTAATACGTTCAAGCAGCATACTAATTGAGAGGACAAATTTTCAGACCAAGTTTTCACCGAGGATCCTAGCATTTCAAATCTTTGTATTAGAGGTTCAATGAAATTTGGTTCTACATTAGATTCAGAAGTTCCTAAATTATTTTTAGACCTTGGAGAAATATTCATTGAAAGAGTTCTTAAATTTCTATCATCAGAAAAACTTTTCAAGATATTCCAGTGGATTTCTTGAATTATTCTAGCATCCTTCGTAGATATCAATTCAATAAAGGATTCCTTATCAGTGGAGATATTTTCTGGAAATTTTTGAAGTTCTGAAAGGTCCTGTTGAAAACCTGGGATTATTTCTGCTAGCTCTAGGAATTCCTGTTGATGGCCTGGGAACATATTTTTAAAATCCAACTCCTCTTCTTCTTTCTCAGACTTTGTTTTAAACAAACTTTCTTTTTCTTTCGTCTCTTCTTCCCTTTGCTTCTCTTGCTCCTTCCACAAGATTCTTATTTTGAAAAATATTTTGTTTAGTTCCTCCCACAGGGATTCTATATTATTTTTAACCAGAGACAAATTTTCAAGCTCCTTCAATGCAATTTTAGCCATTGTAAATCTGTCTCTCTGAATAGCCTTTGATTTTGACTGTTTTGTTAGAATGAACACTAGTTTTTCTGAAGAGCACAGCTTCACTAAGTTTATGTAATTCTCTTGACACAGGCCAACTACAGGAAAACGCAGCAAGTTATAACAGATGTCACTATTTACGTTTTGAAATTGCATGTTTGAGAGTTCATGAATTAAAATTGATATTCCATGATGTAAACTGAAAATTGCAGACATCATTGGGGAAACAAAGTCAGGAAAACCAACCAGGAAATACTTTTCCAATTCATGAGAGAATCTTTCCAGTGATTTCTTCCAGATTATAGCTTCATGCAACTTTTCTCTATGTAAATCTTGCAATTCTCCTTTTTTAAGTTGTTTGGCAATGTCAATCAATTGGTATTTTTGTTTTATTATCGATTCAAACGAACCTATATTGCTAGAAAAGTTCTCTATCTCTTGTCTCAAATTTTGGTACTTTAACATAGGTCTCACTGCCTGAAAGTTTTCAAAGTTTTTTGCTTTGTTGGATGATATTTTCAAATGATTGATTCTTGATGCTTTTTGGGCTTTCGACATAGAGGTTCCAAGGATAATAGACTGTAAATTTTCAATACATATTAAATGTTCCAGTTCAGAAATATTTTTTCGTATGTATTTTGATTTCAAGGCAATTTTCTGAACTGGATCAATGATTTCTAGATCACTGAAAAGAAATATTTGTAGATAGCCTAAGGTTAACCATCCAATTCCTGTTGTAATGACATTGTTTTCATTTTCTAATTCTTCTTTGATTTTTTGCAATGAAGTTAGCGTATAAGTTGGTTTAAAGGGCCTATATCCTAAATCATTTTGTTCTTCCATGACTTTTTCCATGACAGACAGGTAATAATTTATGAGAAATCGTAACAGGATAGAGTCGTTGTTGGACATGTTGAATTCATCCGAGTTTAAAACCAAAGAATTTTTCCATAACAGTGTCTGAATCGTTTGCAGAAGTTTCTTTTGGTTCTTGTAATTTCCAAAATTGATTAATTCCCTTTTGCTTCCAGATTTTGAATTTAGAAATAGTTCAAAGATTAGGTTGCAGAGGGCTGATTTGTTGACGAAGTTTGTCTGAAAGTTGTATAATAAAAATAGTAGATTAGAAACTTAAAAATAGATTAATTAGGTAGATTAATTACAATTTAATTTCAATTTAAGAGTTAAAATATATACATTTAAACGATTATAAGATATAAAGGAATTACCAAATAATTAAATAAAAAGAAAAATACCTGGGAAATATTAAAATCGTCTTCCGTCATATCTTCTTCGTTATCATACCAATGTAAAAGAATATTCGAATTTTTAACAGCAAAAGATCTTTCCGCAAATTCCTCGACAGAGCAGAGCAACTCAGGGAACAAAGAGATCCTTCGTTTAGTTAGCATCTCATTAGCATTCAGAGCCTTCATCAAACTGATCAAACGCGTCGGTATCGTTGGAACTTGCTCGAATTTTCTAAACACGCTTTCCTCGTAAATTCTCCCAAATCCTCCGCAAGCTGTCTCAACAAAATTTCTCGATTCTTCCAAGTCCGTAAGATTCTCAGAAATTTCATTGCTCTCGTTCAAATTCTTTTCAAAACTTCGACGTATTTCCTCTCCAATATCTTGCGCAAATTCGTCGCAAAATTTCCTCTGGAAACGATACGCGAAAAACAAAAAGAAAAATTCGTAAATTGGCCATATTTTAGCTTCCACGAAATTTTTATTCGTTCTAACATCATTCTCGTTGATTTCTTTAACTTCTATAATATTTTTGGTCATTTCTTCAATTTCTGCTATATCACTGATTATATTTGCATTCTCTCGATTATTTACAAAATTTTCGACACAAATTTCAGCGAATCTCTTTCTGAAGGCCAAATTTTCAGGGGATCCAATCGTGACGATTTTTAATTTCGTTTTCAACGAATCGATCAAATCTTCTTCGGTGATTTCGAGCTTTCTCGATATGCATCGTAATTTTTCATGGAAAGTCATCGAATTTTCGGAAAAATGAGGCGATGGAATGCACAAAACCTGCCGGACTTTCTTCCGAACTTTCCCAAATTTATCTACGTCGATCAACGAGTCTAGATATTTCTTCGAAAAGTCTGACAGGTCTTTTTGCGTTTTTGAATCACATAATTTTGCATCGATCAGCGTAAATAGTTTCCTGATAAATTTCATCAGCCATTTATAATGGATTTTCAGAGACGAGGAGATTTCACGCGGTTCGAAGAATGTTCCTTCTAATTTATTGATCAATTTCATCTTTCCCATGTCATGAAATCTTTGGTACCATTTTAAACCATCTCGCAATTCTACGTAGTCCTTGTCGTTTAACGATAAGTTTTCGTTCTGAAGTATCGTTTCGATGATCTTTTCGGAATGTTCACAAATTTCTACGAATTTCGACATTAGTGGCTCGTTCTTCAACGTAGTTGATATTCCTCCTATGAACAGATAGGAAATATTTAATAAAATGGATTATCGAAAACTTATATGTACAGAATGATTTAAATATATTTTTATGTATCTCTTTATAAGAAATTTTATATGTAAAATATAATATTTATATATCTATATTATATATAAATATATAATATTATTATTATATTAATAATATTATAATGACATTAAATACATATAATAATATTATGATTATATTATATTATAATATATACTATTATTATTATATAAATATAATATAATATTAAATAATATTATAATATAATAATATTTTATATACAAAATATTAAATTTATATATTTATATTATATATAATATAAATATATTAACATTTTTTAATAAATATAATATCTTAACAAGTATAATATAAATAAATTTAAAAATATTTATATTATATTTATATATAATATAAATATATTTCTTCTTCTAAATTCTACTACAGATCTCCGGAGAAATTGCGTAAATTTCTTTCAAATGAATGTAACAGTATCGCAATAATTTATATTACAATGCATATTACATAACAAATATTAGAAATATGGAAATATTCCAAAAGCCTTTATCGACTAACTAAATGGATAATGGCACAGCCAGGAGTGTCAGGAAAACTAGCAGCTACGCAACAATAACAGAAGCACAAGGTACAGAATAGAAGGAAATCTGTCATGTGGAGAACGCGATACAAAAGCAACAGAAGACAGAAACCACGTACTAAGCAAGTGTGTCATAAAGAAATTGGACCAAGCATATTACAAGATAGAGAATGGACAGAAATAGCAAAGATAAGAAGCATCGAGAAACAAGCATGAGAGCTGACAAATTTCATAAAAGGAAGTCTAAAGCTAAAGACATTATGTCTGGAAGAGTAGATCCAGCTGTGACATCAGTAGTTTCAAAGAAACCACAAACTAGCAAAAATATTGCGATACTGAGATATACTGCAATATTAGGTATTATACTATATTACGATATTATATTTATACTGCTAACAGAAACACACACACACGCACACACAATATATATACAGGGTGGTTGGTAAATGGTGGTGCAAGCGGAAAGGGGGTGATTCTACGTGAAAAAAGAAGTCGAAAATATAGAATAAAATTTTTTTTTTCTATTTTAAATTTTTCCATCGAGACAACGATCTACAGTGAGATTCGTTGCAACGAGACGCGATAAAGTGAAGGCGTACCGAGCGAAAATTCAAAGTCGATTTTCTCGAAAACAAAGCCTCAAACGAAAAATTGTCACTCTATATTTTCGACTTCTTTTTTCGCCTAGAATCACCTCCTTTCCGCTTGTACCGCCAGTTACCAACCACTCTGTATATTCCACATACATATCATAATTAAAAATTGTGGTATTTCAAAGTACAAATATATCGCAATATAGCAATAAGTAAGACTCGGTATAATTATAATTATAATATAAATTATATAAATAAATGTAATTGCGATACATTTGTATACAAGTAACGTGTTAAAAAGCAAACGAGCACTTGTATGAACAAAGCTCGTGCCAGGCTTTCGGTCTCACACCAACAAATAGTGTACATACGCACATAAACAACGATATAACGTTAATCTTTTGCAATATGGAAAAAGCAATTCCAATAAGTTTTTAATAAATATCTCGCTTCACCTGAGCAAACAGCAGCCGAGTATTCCCTCAAGTACATCACATAATCGTGTTCCTCAGAATGTTTCTTCGTTTGGCAATGCAAAGTTATCAATCGAAAGTACAACACGATAAGCAAATTATTGGAGGACGTCGGAGGTTCGACGAGATTCAATGGGATTTCTAGAGCAGATTTCTTCCTGAATAAAAATCCCATATTTTCAACTTGCTCGTAAAGATGCTCATTTATCTTTGCCAACTTATGGAGTTTACTTTCCGAAAAAATATCCCAACTCCAGAGTCGTCGTATTTGCAGGTCATCCAGAGACGACCGTCCGTAAAAATCGAGTAAAATGTGCTCGAAGAACGCCATTGTGTCTGTGATGGGAGGTTGGTGGAAAAAATCTTGGAAATCAATTTCCCGCGGATCGCCGCTGAAAATGGGGCAAGGAAGAAATGTTATATATACCACGTCTGCGATATTGATTTTCACGCTTTTTGATTTTGTCTAAGATAAAATGAATGATAACGTCAGCTATCTTTCATATTATTTTGTTAATATTGAAACTCGTTTACAATTATACATACGCTATCGCTCAAGAGCATTCGCAGACACTCGTGTCTTTTTCTTAGAAGACGTACATGTTTTAATGGCAAAACCACAGTCGAATAAAATTGCAACGATTTCGTTCTACGTAATTGCCATAGTTTCGTACATTATAGCCAGATTAAATTGATTTTCGAAAGTCGATATTTTAATGACAAAATTATTTTTAGTTTAATAGTTTAATAGTTATTTAATACTCGAACTTAGTTTAATGACAAAGCTACAGTGAAATAAAAAACTGCAACGATTTCGTTCTACGTAGTTGCCATAGTTTCGTATATTATAGTCCGATCAAATTGATTTTCGAAAATCGACACACACGTGTAATCGCAGAACTGGTGTTTATAATCGTCTATTTCGTCACTTGGCCATTCCTCTATCTAAAAGATTCATATTAATTACATTAATATCTTATATACAAATGTTTATTATAAATATTTATAATTAATTTGATACTAGCAGATCTTGGACGAAACGTTCACTTTCTCTCTTCTCTCATTGTGTCTAAGGTATAGGTCTGTTAGGTGAGCCTTACTGAAGAGTCCATACTGTAATTAATTTGTTACGAATTAAATATAAAATTGCATTTTAATTACAACGCATATTAATATATAGGTTTTATACAAGTATTGTATATTATATTTATCTCATTTTATTATTACTAGTTTTTATGTATTATATATTACATATATATATATATATATATATATGTCGAAGCCTTTCCTTGGAAATTTTGAGAACATCCTCTAGTACTCTAACCTAGATTTTGTCATAGCTGTAATTGTTCGAGATTTGTGATGGCGAGATTGGGTTCGAGGTGACAATTGGTCGCCGAACGTAGCCACGGTCACGGGATCAACGTTTTGTCTAACGCAGGTCTGGAGTGGTTGTATGGGTTTTCCGAGAAATGTGGTTATGGCGGCATGCGGTCTCGGGAGCGGGCCTAGCCACGTGCGATGTTGCCTCGGAGGTGCCGATACAATGGGACGTACATTGTATTAATAATCAAACTCCAGGCAGAAACTGCCTAGCAACGGCGTTTGCAACTTTCTCGATGCTTCCAACGAGTGTGTATCAAACTTCAGACAGAATCTGCCTAGCAACGGCGTTTGGAACCTTCTCGATGCTTCCAAACGAGTATAGAAAACAAAATGCAATCGTACAGCGAGAAAAATCTCCGCGAGGTTGGCATTCGTGCGACTGCCTTGGAGAGTGACACATCGAGCATTTTCGACGATCGTATTTTGCGCCTAAGATTAGTTTGCGCTTAGCAAGGAGTTGTCCCGTTGACCGTGGATTCGTGTGAGCCCAAGAACGTTGTTAATAGTGTCCATTAAACTTATTATTCGTAAATCATACTATTCATTAAACTTACTATTCGTTAAACTTATTATTCATTAGACTTATTATCTGTTAAACTTATTATTCGTACAATTTATTATTCACTAACCTTATCATTCGTCAAACTTATTATTCATTAAACTTATTATTTGTTAAGCTTTGTGATAGTCTCGTATATACGTGTAAATATAATCTCGGCTTTGTGAAACGATGGCTAGTTCACGCGAAGAGTTGTTACAAAATTCTAACCATAACCCAACATATGTATACATTAATATATAATAAATAATAGGTAGGAAGAGACGTTAGTACAACCAGTGATATTCAAATAGCAAATGCATTAGTCAAGCATATCAGTATATACAGTAAACACTAAAATAAACCGTTGCAAATTTTAATATGTAATTTAGATCTGTATCCAATCGATTCCATAGAACGTTAGTTATAAGTATAGTTTTATAAAATTCGCACATAATTATGACAAGTGGATCAAAGTGTCTGGACACTTACGAGCGATAGTGTATATACATATCTTTATGTAAATTATTTTATTTATCATTTATCTACACTTTGTTTTATTTATCAAGCGTAGGGTATCGCATATAAAGTATTACAACGAGTGAAAAAAATAGCGAAAGACGTCAACTATTTTACTCCTCCTAACGCTACTTTGTCGCTATAAGCCACATTCGTTGACTTGCCTTACCTGAGTTTCTCTAAAGTTAATTTCAAAAGGAATCCTTGTTGCTTGATCATCGCCAGTCTTGCGTTCTTCCTGAGATCGCATATTCTCAAGGTCATTGGATTTAGTTCACAGCACAGACCAGGTTCCTCGTCTCCGGCAGTCTCTGACAAAAGCTGGTCGACTTTTCTCAAAGCTTCGTGCTTCGACTTTGCGTCAAACGTGCCACAAAGTTCACGATACGAGTTTCTCAACGACTGTTCGAAAGCAAATCCTTTCGACATTTGTTGGACAGTGAACGACGCCGCTTGCAACATTTCGTTTAGCTTGTACTGTTTATCGAACAGGCTTTCGTGAATTTTTAGCAGCAACCTTTGATGGCTCACGTTTCCCATGCCACAATTGTTTAACAAAGACATCACGTCTAAGGGATTGGCTAGTACAAAGTGTTGAGGGGTCGGCACGCTGATTTCTACGCCTCTGTTTCTCATCGCTCTGTAACAACACGCAGAAAGATGCTTTTATACTGGTTTTATGTGGGGCTGTCGCAAAAGCTCTTTTCCTCCTATCGTTGGACATGTACTTTTCTAAAATTACTACGGTTTGCTCGGAAAATATCGTTCAAAGTGAATCTTCCATCTCATTTGTCGAGTCGAAGCTTTTTACTACGAGGAAATTTTGTTAATGAAAGAAACGAATGGTAATGATGCAGTGCAGAGTTTGCAGAGCACAAAGGACGAGGTAGAATATGCCAATGAAATTGCAACAGTTTGTTTCGGGCGGCTGGAAGATACGCGCTGCTTAGCGTTGGTGGAAAAGAACGCCCACGCGTCTTTGCTAATTCCAACTGTTTTCTGGCGATTGCTATCTCAAGTTTACCTTAAGGGGGTATTCTGGTCTAGAAATTTGAAAAAATCGGAAATTTTTTTTTCATATTTCCAAAGTTTAGACATTCAAGAATATACGCTTAAGAGGATTTTTCAACATTTCAATTATTTTATGTATTACAGCCATTTTTGTGACGCGGCATCTGCTTCGGTCCGACCGGAACAAATGAGCAGTAGACGGTAGACGTTGTCCGAGTAAACTTGTCTCAAAACTTTAAACGCGTTTTTCTCGAAACTACTTTTCTCGAGTTGGCGTGCACGATATCTCAAGTTCTAACGAACCGATTTATTTTAAATTTGGTCTGAATATTCCTTATATACTCCTCTATCGTCCGGACCACGCTCAGCTCAAAATCTTTAATATTACTATTTTTTAAACGTTCGGAATTGTCAAAAAACCGTGCGAAATAAGAAATTTTTTTTCAAACGGTCGTCATTTTGTGAAAAAATGTTGTATTGACATTTCCAAGGTTCAGACGATAGCGGCATCCATACTAATTAAGAATCTGTTCGCTTTTTTTGTTTCAAATGACCAGAAGGGTTGATATCATGCACGCCACGACACCCCATTTTTTTGGCAGCATCCACTTTGCCAGCTCGTAACTTTTTAAATATTGAGTTTTTTCAGTGAATTTCTTACGTAATCTCGAAATATCAATAAACAAATGCTAAAAAGGAGGATAGCAAAAATATTTTTTGTTACGCTTGTACAGAGCTTCAAAAATCGCTCGAAATTCATGCCTCTAGACCAGAATACCCCCGTTAAGCTGGACAAATTGTAAAGTACAGATTAAATAATTAAAATAGAGAAATAGAGAAATAGCCGCGAAATAGCTAGAATTCAAGTAAGTTTGTACTAGTTTGATTAAGAAAATTTCCTCAAAAGCTCGACTCATTGGACGGTATAAAATCCCGGTTGATCAATATGTTCCGAGCAAAGCAGAGAAATTTCGGAAAAATAGCATCACAAGGCTTTGGAAGCGATGGAAGGCAGCGATAAATCAGAATGAAACATATATAATTCGATAATATTGTAGAGAACATGAAATATCGTACACCTAATGTCCAACGATAAAACGACAAGAACTTTTGGGACAACCCTTGACAGAACTTAACGTTTCTAGTGCCGAACAACGATATATCGTTGTTAGCAACACTTGCGAAAAGGGCCAACGACGATATATCGTTGCGTGTGCGACGGCGCCTTACTATTCGCATCGCGAGACAATTTTATCTGAAAATAAATTTGTAAAACGTTATAAATGGTTGAATTTCTCTGCGGAAGCCCTGTGTGAGATGTTCTACAAATTGAAAAAATTGCTTATGGGTTTAACTTTTTGTTATATTCCGCGATACTTGATACCGAGACTGTGTATACGCCAATGCCATAAGATAGAAATCCGATACGGGAGATTTGCTCGAGGTCGTAGTCACAGGTTTCAAATGACACTGTTTAGAACAGAATATCTTCTTATGTTTCACAAAATAATCTTGCATCGACAGGGTACATCGAGAGTACAATTTTTGGCGGGCCTGTGCGAACATCGCGCACAATTTGTTATCTGTGCAATAAAGAATTACAGGGTGTTTACGTTAGCGATCATCGATGCTAAGTAAATTATTTGTATGAGTAATAATAAGTAAATATTACACATTTTCAGTAGCCAGATAACTATAAATGTTTATATAATAACGTTAGAATGTTATTTCACTCATGTTGTACTAGCTCACTTGTTCTGAAGCAAGTAATCCTGACGCCTATTGCGCATCATGGCATTATCATTTAGTTTTGTATCTTAATATTAGAAATTGTGTTCCATATAATCGAGAATGCAGTATTTATACTTTATACTCTACGTGTTCTACATCAAACTATGACCAGACCATGATTATTCTTATTTGCAAATACTGTGTTTATAAAAGAAGACTTTCTTCACTTTTCCTAATGATTTTGAATAAGTATTATCATTATGATTTTCAACAAATTTTGAACCACAATTGGCATTAATTTATTCTTCCTTTATTTCTAAGGGCAGAAGCGGACCTTCTCTCACAGGTGGTGTTTCATACGGAGGTTCCACATCAGTAAATAGAAGACATGACACGCAACCACTTATCGCTGCTGGAGTCCACCATACTTGTGTCAAAATCGGTAGCACGACACCAGGTTAAGTTGACCATTCCCTTAGGAGAAGCAGCCGCTGCATGTGACTTTGACTGACTGTCTATGACTAACGGTCTCGAGCTTCTGCTCATTTCCCTTTATATAGGTTGCCCCCTAAAGAGAAAGTTTTCTTTCGGGGTGGGGGAACGATTCCTTTTTTTATGGAAGGCCCTTGCGCATTTTTCCAAGTCCCAGGGTTTGCGGCAGATGATGTGGCTAATATACACGCTTAACCCCTGCACCTTTCTTCACGGTCATGTACCGCTACATTTCGTTCCTACATATGTTCCTTTATGAATTTTCTCAATATCATTTTTACCTTTTTTGCGGATTATCAAATTACATCAAATTGGTTGGGTATTCCTCGCTTAGGTACAATCCTTTCGTTCGGAAATAAAAGGGTTATTACTTACCTGGATATTTCCCCGTGACGAGGATCCATAGCGAGGAACAGCCTGAAGTTCTCATGAGCTTGCACGGTAAACACATTTCCACCTTCATCGACGCCTTTCTCGCCGATCGTTAGAGCGCCGTTTGGTTCTAGCAAGCCATTCAATCGGTCCAAAATTGCTGGGCTGCAGAGATTCACCTGGTCGAGCAGTAACCACGTGCCATTTTGCAGACACTGCAATGGAAAATGGAATTCCCTTATCGGTTTCCTTTGAAGCTCAACGCTTTGATAACAGATTTCATAGAAGCCAATCATTCACCTTATAAGATTATAAATGACAATAGAAAATTTGTATTAAAAATAGACAGAAAGCGAAGAAACTATCATCAAAAGCGAAGAGCCATAGAATATAAGAACAAATACAAATGGAAATTATTTTATAATGTTTTTAGTGAATGCAACAAGTGTAACTTGGTAAATAGATGTTTTGTAAATAAATTATCTGCGACACAAGTGCTCGATATAGTAAACGTAAATTTAATTAGGTCGATGTAAATGAAAACTTTAGCCAGCTACATATGTAAATTTACAGCTAGTTGGTAGTTTTTGAGGTTAAAAAACAAATCGCCCAGAATAACAAAGAATACTACAGGTTATTAAAAATAAAATATAAAATAATAAAATAAATGTCTCATTATGTATTATTGCGTCGTTTAGAAATATACACAAGAAACTGCAATAAGACGACAAAAGCAGAGCAATAAACTCTGCATACAGTGAGACATACGAAAGAATTTTGAATTCCACAGCGATAGAACCAACAAACTACCTGACCTTAATGTATACCACTGTCGATAAAAAGAATTATTGGACAGATTAACCGGCGAACTAGGTTGAACAACGGCGATAAGACAAGGAATGAAATATAAATTGGAAGAGAACGTAGCATGTCAGCTGTGCAACACCAGAGAAGTAGAGACAGAGAATACAAAACACATAAAAATGAGACCAATCACATTGAGAAGCAAGGAATGAACGGAAATAATAACAAGAGCGATCGAGAAACAAATGAAAACCGGCAAACTTTGTAAAGGAAAATACGAAGTCGAAGACCTTCTGCATGAACGAATAAAGAAACGAAAGAAAAACGAACACAAACATAATACCAATGACTGACGCACAGAAGACACATAGTAACACATACAGGTTAGTATCATAGTAAACTAAGATGTAAATGGACGAAAGTAATTGTACAAACAATTAGTTAAATAGACAGAAACCTCGGTACAACGAAGGAATAAAATTCCTCATCGTTCTTTATCTTGTAAGGGCACATGAGTCAAAGGACGATGCGAATCGAGAGCGACTCGTGTTGTTGTTTTGCCTTGGGACATTGGCACCATCTTGACGTACCGAACGTAGCGATAAACAAACTCCGGGCAAAACAATGTCGCCGCTACGGGCAACCGTCGATCGAAGTTAAATTTAAACTTTGCGGTACTCCCCCGACCAGTATAAATAACCGAGCACGATCGTTAAGACAGTCAGTCTTTGGAGGAGTCAGTTATCAATTAGTTAATCAATAGTCAGTTAGTGAGTATCGAGCAATCTTAGAGCGATCATCATCGAGCGAACGACGATCAACTGTGTACGGCAAATAGTTTGAAATATATTGACTACACTAAGCATCAACTCGTCTCATCACTATATACACCAACACGATTAAACGTACTCCACAAACTATTGGCTTGGCAACTACGTGATTTTGTCAATGCCATCTAATGGCAAAATTCGCAATCATTTAGTTGCCAACCCAATAGAAACTCGTAGGATAATTACGCGATGCGCGTTATTGAAACACAGAATGAAAGAAACAAAGAGAGAGAATGCGAATATATAACTGTAGAATATGAATCTAACACAGTTTTCTGTGCTTTGGTGTCTAAATATCATCGTAAGACAGTGTGTGAACAGAGAAAAATAAAAAAGAAAAGAACTGCTTACCTTCACCAACACGCTGTCAACCCATTCGAATTTTCCACCAGCGTTCAAGCATTTGTCCTTCTCTACAGCAATCGATAGATCGGTCAGCTTTTTCTCGATCTCGTGTAATTCCTGTTCGCAGGAAACCTCGAGCTCTTTCATCGCTGACACCAGCTTCGATAATTCTTTCGTTTTACGTAGAAACTGCTTGGTCTCCGTCGACATGGTCGTTTCCATTGTTTCCTCATCCCCTGAATCCAAACAAAACATTCGTAAACCGAAAATATTTCGCTGGAACGGAGTTTGGCAAAAAAAAAAAAAAAGAGGAAGAAAAAGAGGAAAAGAAAGAAAATAAAAGAAAGGAAGGCAGGAACGACGTCGATTTCGTTTCTAGAAATGAATTAACGATGGATATGTGGTTTAGCTATGCTTGGTAAATTTGCCTCTCGACTCATTAAAGGTCAGATCTCGATAAGCCTAGTCTGGACAGCTAAAATCTCGTAATGAAGTATCACGGTGAAAGTAAAAGGAAAACAGTGATTCATGAGACTAATTCTGCGAGCGCCGCGACGTTTTAAAGACGTTTACTGTTTAAAAGTTACCAACTTAAGCAGAAACTTAAATCCTCGCTTTCCTCGAGAGTGCGAGTAACGAGGAAATAAATTTACACTTTATCAGTTTACTTGGTGGTGATGCGAAGCGAGTTTCGGATTAATATTATTCGCAGATTTTCGACTGATTATAAATTAAAAGGCGAGCAATTTATTAGCAGGAAGAAAGCAGGAAGTTAAACAGGAACAAATAGAGAAATTCTAAATTATTCGCTCGTCATTAAAATTCATCCGCAGTGAACGTAGAGACCATTGCTGCCAACGGTTAATTTCAACAACAATTTTACACCACTTTCGTCACTACGCTGTGTTCTATGACGAAAATGACAAATCAGTCGAAACGATTTATCATTAGAAATTATCTTCGATCTTTACTCCGAATGAAATTTGTTTTAGTCGAATGAATGTATGTTAACACTTCACTGACCGCTAGTGATTCAACAGCGTACGCACGTCCGACCGGCAGCTCAGGCGCAGATTCTCCTTGGCGCTGGCTTTGTTTCAGCTTAGACTCTCCAATACCATTCTTTTCGTTCATTGCGAACGGTAAGTTTTTCAAATTGGTATAAAACTGTGGGAGCTTACAAAGCAACGCAACTGGCGCAACTGAGCAAGGTACCTTAGCACTAAATAACAAATTACTGTTCAAATAATGAGAAAGATTATCCGCGACAAAAAGCCGATTAATAGGCTATCGGTTGGTAAGCGTCAACGAGAAAAAGCCGATTAACAAGGTATCGGTCGATAAGCGTCGGCGACAAAAAAACCGATTAATCGACTATCGGTCGGTAAAGTGTTAAAGTGCGAGGAAAATTTGTAGAGCTAACGTTTCCGCCACGTTTTATATTTAAAAGGCATCGGCGATTGCAAAGATTCGTACGAATGGATAAGAAGATTTACCTGTAGATAAATGTCGAACATTTTCCAAGAGAGCATGGTAACGGGCTACCTCGTTCAAGTTCTCCTTCTTCAACTTCTTTCTTAAGATGCCGATCAAAAGTGTCTGCACACGTTCCAGTAATTCCTCCAAGTGTCTATCGTAATCCGTCTGCAACAAACAAGTAACACGAAATGTATCGACTGGAACGATACCAAAGAAAGTAATATCCGATCCGACATACGAAATCGGTAAACGTTGCTACAAACTGCGAAGTTCAAACGACGAAGATCGTAATTTTTCACCACCGTCGCAGCCTGTAACTGCAACGAATCTACGTGTTTCGTGAATCGATGAATCTCAGCGTATGTACGATTCTGACGCTCAATTTTCATTACAAAACTCGGATAAAAATTTGACTGCCAAATCTGATCGATAAAAATGTAACTCTTATCGATTGTAGATCTTTTAAAATTCTCTTTACGCGTCGTTTAGTAAATCGACCGTAATATGGGTTGGCAACTAAGCGATTGCGGATCTTGTCATTAGGTGGTATTGGCAAAACCAGCAATCACTTAATTTCTAACCTAATAATTGAACTTGTCAAGAAATATCAGGTTGTTCGGCGCGACTTTGAAAAAGTTACATCGCTTTAACGGGTGTCTGGTGGATAATACGAGCAACAGTAAGAAGAAACACGAACTAATAGATCAGCGGAAAGAATATACGAGCGGTTAAATATTATAATGCGAAAGTAGAGTTTCCATTGGGCAGGATAAGGTACTTAAGGTAGAATGGTACCTTCCTTTACTCTCTAGAAATTGAAAAATGCTTCTCCGCTTCCTTCATTAATTTTCTCCGCTTGCAGCTAAGTGCCTCTCCTCTATAATTGTTTTCTTCCTTTTTGCTCAAGCCACTCATCTCCGATGAACGAAGAAATCAGGAGGGGACTCAACTTTCCATTAACATCTCTGGTCACGCGAAAGGCTAAACTCGTTTCCATATTCGTTTCGATATTCACGACGAAGCAACTTTTAATTCGCGTTGAAACAGAATATGCAAACGTTTCCTACTCTCGTCCATAATAAATAGCTCTGCTTATTTTCACGATTAATCAATTTTTACGTTTTTAACGAACGAACCGATTGCTTTCAAATCCTGCGAATTTTTTATTTCCTATTTTTTTGTTTAAAGTATAAATATTACATATATTTTACACATATTTGTATAATATTTATATATTTAAAATATAAATATAACACTGGTAAATGCGTATGTATTTTTTCTATTTATTTTTATATTTAGAGGAATATAAGAAAGAAAAACATGCCGTGCGAATAACATGAAATTTATTTCTTTATTTCTAACGTTTTATCGAACAATGTGAAATTCTTAGGTCCGATCAGGAGGCGTTAAAAAATTATCAGTCAGAGCTTTGCTTGATAGTAAATTAAATACTGATATATATTACGATATTAAATTTTCTTTGTTGCTACATTTATTTGTTACACGTTTTTCCTTTCTCTTTTTCTATTTTTTTCCAAAGTTTTCGTTTCTCTTATTCCCCACACACTTTCGTAATATGTTTCAATAAGGTTTTTTGGCCGCTAGTACGCGCGACAAGTTTTAATGGAACGACGAAAAAAACGTTAACGTAAATTGTCGTTAGAGGGAAATGTTAGCGCGGGACGTCACGCATTTCAACTTCTAACGTTGTTTTCCTCGTGCTCGTCTCTCTGCAGTGTCCACTGGAAACGGGATAAACAAGCAGTAGAACATCAGAGGGGGAAAAAAAGCAACGATAGGGGAAGGGAAAAACGACGGCTGTTCTATAACAGAAGAAGCAGCATGGAGAAATGGAAATGAAAGAATCAGGGAAAGTCGGAATAAAGGTGGAGGGAATACAGAAATAAAAAAAGTTGCCGTATTAAAAAATAACAGAGGAAAATATAATCTGGAATATTCTGCTCGAAGATATCTCAAACAAAACCGGAGGAAGCGTATTCTTTTCTTTTTTTAATTGTTCGTAGTCGCAGAATACAACTGTAATAAACAACCATCTCATTGTATAGAATTTTCAAATTTTACAGATTTACAATAAGAATTGTTGGAAAACTAATTTTTCACATAATCAATAGTATCTTGTGTCCGTATTCGTAGTAGGTGGTGATATTTCTCCTGCTAATGACCATTTTATCAAATTAATGGCTCACAGAATCGTCTAAACCTGATTTGTATTACGATTTTACATACGCGTTCGACGAGTTTTTATTTGACAATTCTAACATCCCTCGGAAGGTCCAGCGTACATCAATAGGAACTTAATGATATCTGGTTTGTCGTGCGGGCAAAAGGACGATTCTTGCAGCAAAAATGGACACGGAAAAATCCATACCATCGAGGTCGACCAGGACGCATCAATCACTTTGATTCGACCTCCTGAGGATAATACCGACGAACATCCACACGGAAAGACACTCCCCTCTTCCCACGCTCTTCATTTCTTATATCTTTCCTTCGATTCGTTGAACAATCACTTGCGTTTTGTCTGTGACACGTGTCATTTCCATCCAATAGCGTTTCAACTGATTTGAATTTGTTCCCTCGCGAGCTGTTGTCGCATGAATTTTACGAAAATTCTGTCTTCATTTTATTCATTTCAACTCGCATGCACCTGTGTGCGTTACGATTATACAAGGTGGCCTATGCAATTTGAGTACTATGCAATTTTTTAAGGAGCGTTCAGACGATCGATGTTACCGTCGATTTAGAGTTTTCAACGTTGTCACGCGGAAGAGAGTCTGTTTCGACTAACACGTTGACAGCCGCGTCACCCGTATTCGGGTGACAGCAAAGGTTCCGGCAGTGCTGTGTCACCCGTACTTGGGTGACACTTATTTGACAACTTGCGAAGGATCGTCGTAAGTATTTGAAAAGATACTCCACAGGAAGTAATAAAACTATTGAATTATTATAAAAGTAATACGAAAATGGTTTATTAAGAAAATTATTTGGAATGTAAAATTTTCAAGCATTCTATACATAGCTGAGGTTGGTCGGGACAATTTCGACAATAAGTTGTTGTTTTCTTTAAATTCTCCCGTGTCTTTGATCGTTCCGTTCGACGTCTTTTATATGCATAACATAGTTTGCACGCGCGTCTAATGCTTCTTCCGGAATCATTTTTCCGAACGGCGATATTATGCTGACTCCGTCGAAGACAAGGACTTTTTGTATTTTCAAACAACACTAATAATTTTCCAGCTGATAATTCTCTAAATCTTCTAATATTTACGTCCTTCCTTGTTGCAATTTTCTGGTACAAGTAAGTTTATTATTTCGTCATCAACGAACAGCTCGAACACATCATATGGATTAACATCGCCAGGTAATTGCCTAATGAGGCCGTCTGTCTCGGGAAAAGGAAATGATTTCTGCCAACCACTAAATTCATTCCATTCGTCAAATTAAATTGTACTTTCCTCGGTATCATCAGTTCTTCTTTCTTCCTCAATGATCAATTCTTGTAAAATCTCGTCAACAGCATCTTCGTTATATTCACTATCATTACGATTGCACTTATCAATATCCGAATCAGAATCAGACGATGTAATTCTATTTATATTTCTATTTCTAGGAAATCTGATTTCTTCCTTATCGCTGCTATCCGAATTTGTGTAAGCCTCGTAAAAGCTTTTCTTCTTCACCGCTATTTGACTCACTAAGAAATAAGTTTTCCATTTTTCTGTTCGACATTGTAACGAATTAGGGCAGAGATTTTAAGTTATTTAAAATATCGGTGGAAGTCTAGCAGAATACGCTTGGTACAGCGCCACTCGTGGCCTGAAGGAGATTTCGTTGAAAACACGCGCGGCAGTCAACGTGCTAATATGCGAATATTGTCTCAATACAATGTTGAGAGTCCTTGATATTGGTAATGGTGTTGTATGGACGAACTTTTTATACAGCACGCACATTGTGCTGTATTTATTTGTATTTTTGTATTTTGTATATTCATAGAGTATTTTTTATACCGGTGCAGATTTCAAGATTAATTTTGTTATTTCGAATGGAACCTTTTATCTGTAAATATGGAAAAATGTTGAATTCTGAATAAACAGGCATTGACTTTTATTAGTCGTAAAGCTAATAACTAATTGAAAATGCGTAATATTAAGTTGCAGATTCAATTTCAACATTCGAAATGATATCAATTGATATTAATAAATACAATGATTAAATCTGTGGCAATTATTTAAAGAATTACGAAGGCACTTCGCCGATTTCGATGACATTAAAATGTGTTTCGTCAAAGTGGTCAATGTCGTCAAAATCGACGAGATGTGTCCTGGTGTAAATAATTAGCGATATATTAACACTTAGCCAATCGAATAGGGAGATCTCCCTTTCTGACTTTAACAACGCGTTTTCCTTTTTTTTTTCTTGTTACTATCTACCTGGAATTGTTGCCAATTAATTGCGCCACTTTTCTGCTTTTATAAAGTACAATATATAATAAAATACAGCAATTTAGTGGTGTTAAACTTAATTAAAAAGTTACACTATCAGTTATAACTAAATAAGCTTATAATCGAACGATACCACACTGTAAAAAAAATATTAAAATGCATTATGAATTTTTAATTTCACCTTCAACACGTCTTATTTATCTTCAGTCATTTTTAATGTTTTTAATTTTACCTATATTTTTGTATACTTTTAATATATGCTTTTAATTTCATGTTTTGTTTAAACAATATGTGAAATCGTTAAATAAAATCATCCAACGAGGAAACTGCACTCTGAACATTATTTTAACACTTTTTTTTTCTCGAAAGAAACTGTCAACTTATTATAGGAAATAACGCACGGCACAACTTTTAAATAATAAAATAATCAATCGCATATTTTCATTTTTGTATGTAATATAAACATGAGATTATAGTCGAACAGATCATCCTCACTTTCAATTTGCTCATCTTCGGACGTAGAATTTCGTCCGTTTGAACATTTCTCGCTTTGGATTCGCTCGTTTTCGGACTTGGAATTTCGTCCGTCTCAACACTCCTCGCTTATATTTTCTATGTTTTTCAATAAACGCTTTCTCACTGAACGCGTGCACATATTCTGGGATAGAAGAAAATACAAAACTAACGTAGCGAATATTATGAGATTTGTTCGCTCCTTGTCGTATTTCATTTCTCGTAGGCTTCGATCTGTACTCTGTGACTCTCGAAATGATACTGCCTTTAGATTTCGTTTAGCTATAGAGAACTCATCACGCAGCGAGTATATTCTCGAGAAATATTTCTCGAGAGTGTCCGACAACACTCGGTTGTGTTCATGCGTCACCTCACAAGGACTCTGTCGGACTACTCAAGCGCTTACGACGAAGCCAAACACATACCGCGTTTAGATGTATACAACTATAGCTGGTTGGATGTTGTCGAGTTCAGAGCTAAGGTCCTCGGCAGAGAACTTTAGAAGAAGATGTAAATTTGCCGACCGGTCGCGGTAAACAAGCCAGGCGATGAATTTTCCTCGATAAAAAGAAGCAAAAAGAAGAATCGAGAAATTGATTAATCAGATAACAGAAGAATTTACGTAAAGTTAGACGAACGAAAGAAATAACAACGAACGTACAATTTGAAATGAAATTTTGAAACCGGGTCTGGTAAGGACACACAAAAACAAATTGCATATTTACGATAAAAATTGTACACTGACACGATTTTGTATGGTGACTAAAAATTTGATCGGGGAGTTGCTCGCATTAGACGAAAGAACCTTACTTATTATTCTACGAGAGTTCGCGGCGGCAGGTTTTTCGGCAATGCTGAGCGGAATGTCACGGATTTCACGAAAATTGCTTTCGAAGGAATTTCCCTTTACGAAAGTTTGAATCACCTGGAATCCCCGGAGATCAAGCTATGAATCAGAAATCACGCGTCAAGAGACAAAGTAAATAGCCTGCTAGCATCGCCACCTTAAAGCGTACAAATAGAACGGTGGAACATCCATTCTCGTGAAAATCTCGCGAAAACTGTATTAAAAGCTTTCCTTCCACTCTGCAAAATCCTTCATTCTATAGGAAAACATATTCGAGATTCTTTGAATTTTAAATTGCGCGATTAACGATACGTACGATTTTTAAAATGACAAGGAAAAACGCCTAATTACGATATGCTGGAATACGAAGGTCACAAGAGAAAATAAATTAAAATTCAATATGTTGTTATTAAACTACCTACGAAGAATCACGCGTTTAAGCAGACAAATGCGACAGAAAAGAAAATGTAAAATCGAAAGTTCGTCCTGAGCCGATAGGCGAAGAAATAATAACTGGAAAAATTCATAAGAAATATGGAAATTTGCATTTGCGCCGTTATTCCACCAAATGAATACCGATTATCGATCAAATGTCCGTAAATGAATTCTTTTTTCCAATTTTTTTTCCAACTAAATATTATACAATCAACCGTTCAACGTATGATACTTTGAAAAAACAATTTCAACAATCACAGGGTGGGAAAATGGCGACCAAAATTAGTTCAATATGGCGCGACTTAATAGAGTTGAACAACTCTCATATAGCGCGAACGTGTCCATCACACAGTTTTGTTCGGCTTCGACAGTGCGCGAAACGAATTAACTGCGTTGTGGAGGGGTTGACTGTTCAACGAAGCTGCATTTTCAATATAATATTTTACAATATTAAAGTTCAGCTGGATATTTCTCGACAGCTATTGTATCACACGTGGCATTATCTATGCTCAACTCGCCACAATAAAAAATGTCATCGGGAATCGATGCTTGCGATAACGATCCAATAAAATTATAGCTCGTACGTTGGATCTAACGCTTTTCATATCTCTTTTTGCGGGGAATTTCGAGAGACAATGTTTTGCCAAACTGTTTGAAACGCGAGAAAACACGTATCACGTTGTTACCACTATTAAAACGAATATTATTCCGACGACACATACAGCGGCTGCACAAAGTACAATATTTCCACCTGCTTTTATTTCTCAATGAAGCGTCTCTATCAGACTGGAAATGCTTTGTTTTCATAATTTCTCCTTCGTTTTCAAAATTTTCCAGTCGTGTGAAAATACTACAAAATGATACGGAATTTACCATACTTCGATCTCATAATCAGATCGGTGCATATGAAATGTCGTTTTGTACAATAAAATTTTCATTACTTCGTCCGAAATATCGTATATTTAATCAAGATATTAGATCGTCCGAAAAGTTTTCATTTTATAGTAACAAAACAGAATGGATCATACGTAATTCAATAAAATAATATGAAAGAACAAATATCATTTCCTTATGGAACAAAAGAAACTTTTCGTACGACGTGATAGAATCCAAATCGACGTTAGGATTCAACTAAAAATTACATTTATAAATCTGCTTAAAATAATCTACGCACGACAAAGTTGCTTAGATGGAAACGTCTTTAACCTTCGCCTAAATGCTAATTTTATTTTTCCAGAATACCTCGTGACACTTTTTCCAAATGTTGGAAATGTTCACGCAAGAAAATTACGTGGATATTCTGATTAATGTCACGATAACGAAGTTTCATACATTTATTCTAAATCTCTTTAAACATCGAACGTACCGATTCGTAATAAATTTCCTTTTATTTTATCTAATTGATACTTAACGATAGAACACGATTAAACGTGCAATATTAATGCGGCAAATTCAAGCTTCAAAGAAACGTTTCATACGCAGCTAATTGCATCTGAATACGATGTAACAAATACAATGGTGTTTCCATACTTTTTGTAGCCTTTGTTGAATCGTTTATGGAGCGCTGCTACGTATTGGACATCCACTTTAATACGGCAACATGAATTTTCCACGAATATTCCATCCGGAAGAAGGAATTTCTTCGTTATTTAGACATTTGCTTTTAGATTGCGCACGTTCATGCGCAAAACTGTATAAGAAAAATGTACGGAATGCATACGCAAAAATATTCGAGATGCACTAGAGATATCGCGTAGTAATTAAAATACGTTTACAAAAATTGTCTATGAAACGTGCATATACGTGTTAACTTGTGGCAGCACTCGGCAACAATGTATATCAATATGCCGAAACAAAGTGCCTAATGAGTCATCAATATCCCAACGGTCCTTTCGCCGAATGTCCGAGAAGAAGGCGTGCGTGGCAACGGTGCGGACGCCTAACAAACGTGTGGATAGTGGGGATTTGAGGGGCGACAAAAAGAAGAGAATCGAATCCGATCGACAGTTAGGTTCGAAATAGGAAGCGATAAAGTCGACTTGTAACCGGGCAGCGAGATTGACTAGCTAAACCGAGAGCGATACGCGACGCGATCGAAAGAAGACTCTTGTTAATAAATATGTTGTTGACCTAAACACCGAGTAATTATTTAACGCGCTACACCCAATAACACCTCAAACTTTTTCGTCGTTAAATTAAACCGTTAAACATGAGCAAGTGTTACAGTACTTTCGAACTATAGAGATTAGGATGTGAAAGAACAACGTAGGGCTAGCCAAAGTTTCGGCTGGACGTGAGCCGAAGTGTCCTGGAAATTACCGTGTAATTTGTCTATATCGTGCAAGGGAGGAAATAAAATAGAAAAATAGAAAAGGAGAATAATAGAAGGAGAAAAATAGAAATGCGTGCAAATGAAGGTATAAGATGGATCCAGTGAAGTATCCAAATTTTGTTTCGTGTTAAACCCAAATGCCGAGTTCCGTTTGAATTGATTCAATGCCAAAGTTATTCAGTTGAGAAAAACAGATAAACGATAACCAAGTCGTTATGGAAATAGTTAGGAATAGGAATAAAAAAATTGCAGGAAACTAACGGATACGGAGGAGCGTGACAATATGAACGCGACACGCAAGTAACAACGCAGTCGTTATTTTTCATAATTATCCGGCAAAACGAATCTGTGGAAAACAAAAGTTGTGGAGCGTTAACGAGGAGGATTTTCAGTCGATCCAATGGATAATGACATTAGCTCTCTGTGCTGTCGCATTATTTTAATGGCAAATTCTTTATTTCGTTTCTCTTTCGCCGGTGTATTCAAGAGCTTTTTAAGATTTAACGAGGACGTGGCCGCCTTTCAATTTTACCGGTGCGAAAACAGCAACTGAAAAGATACAAAATATCGCCCCTGACCATAATTCCCTCTTCTCTGTTTAGTCGTCGTCGTCGTCGCCAAATTTTCCTACCGGTAAATACCACTCAACAGAGTGCGCAGGATCCAAGTGGCGGATATTTTTGCAATTATTTTGCTGACTTTGCAAGCACAGTGGCTCTTTATTTTTATTCTCAGTCCAAGTAGGCGTGTCTGGTCAAATCTGTTTCTGTTTTAGTTTCCAGAAGAATGGCTTGAAATATAAAATATTATACTATATTATTATACAGAACTTTCTCATTTAATAGATTTTTGTGCTGTCTATCTGCCATTTTGCGCTAGCGGCTACATTTTAGGCGAAAGTTTCAGATACGCCCTTTTTACCGAACACGGCAGAGTTATTTTTTAAAAATTGTTAAGGTTAGGGTCTGAGTGAAAATCGTGGGAACAACGAGTTTCGCAGATGTAAATAACATGGTATGCTTGACATTCTAATTTTTTCGGTGGGGCGTGAGCTTCTCTGGCTGAAAATACGCGTTTCCCGCCCTTTTCCCTTCCCACCATTGATTTTCTACGGCACTGCGGAGACCGCATCTCTTTTATCTATAGCTCAGAGACAACATTCCTTCTTAATTTGTTCCGAATCACAGGATTCACGATCATCCGACGTTTATCCTGCGCTATTCAGACACGGTTGTTAGCTTTTTCCAGTGTTTATCGAGGTTTTACGTGGGTAGTCCATTTAATTAAAAGAAATTAGTTTCCGGTAATTTTTTAGTTCGTTTTATTAACTTCTCTATTTTTTTCTCTCTTTTTTTATTTCAGGAAATGAATGATACTATTTTATTCCATGCCAAGTATATTTTGAACTATTAAAAAAAAAAAAAAAAACGAAGTAAAATAAAAAAAACAACAGGCAAGAGCTTGTAATTAAATTCCAGGAAAAACGCGAAACAAAATCAAAGTGCAGATCCAAGAGAAAAAATCAGAAAAAAAAATCTTCGTACAAAATGTTACATTGAAATGGATATTTTGAAACATCAAAAGCGTGAAACTCGAGACGCCGTTTTCAACCATGTGAAGACAAATTAAATCCAAAAAGAAAAAAAAGCGAAGAAAAGGCAGAAGCAGAAAGAGAATTGGTTTCTCTTGCTAAAGCGTTTAAGAAAACGGTAATTATACAGAAAAAAGGGGGAACATCTTCCCGATTTCAATGGGCCTGAGATATGCTGTCAAGGACGACACTGTGAACTACTTTTTCCTACACACGCAGCCACAGCTCGGCCCTCGTTTCACCGAGACGTTTTCAAAAAAACTTCAACGAAATTTGAGTTCCATTACGCTTCATTCTGGCGTATGGATAGTCGTTCAATTTTTGTATAGTTCGACCTAGGCTTAACTTATCGATGCTAATCATCTTCAATATAAATAAAAAAAAAAGATAAATCAATGGGTTGTAGATTATTAAATTTTAATTTAGCTAAATGTTAGTTAAATGCTAGATTAATATATTGCACAACGTCGGCACGACTTGGTATTTATTTTATTCGCTTTTGTAAGTGTATCGTAAATTCAATTACTATCATTTATTATTATACGCTTCTATATCTAGAAGCTTATATATCTATAACTGAAAACGTTACGCGTTAAGGACATTTGTAGACATCTGCCGAGTCTAATTTATTAGTACGTGACGAACAGACAGGTAAGACATAGTATAACATTTCATAGATCGATAGATTCACTGAAAATTATTGGGTTGGCAACTAAGTGATTAGTGCATTAGTGCATTAGCAACATTAGGTGGTAATGACAAAATTCGCAATCACTTAGTTACCAACCGAATATTTCACGTTAACGTTATCCAGTAGCCTACTCATTTGTCTCTTTTATCTATCTAAAATGGTTTTCTCTCTCTCATTAGCTAGTTAAGTTTATATTGGATTATGTAAGAATGTGCAGCCGCCTACTCGACAATCCGACGTAATCGTGACGTAAATTGTATCGAAAGTTTCCGTTGATACAGTTTTTCCACGAAACAAGCAACTGGTTTCTCACTGGAAACAGACAACTCATTATCTTTCCATTTGAGGTTTCTTTTATTTGATTTACCGACAGAGTAAGAGATCGCAGAATGAGTAAGCGATCCGTGAAGGCGAGAAGCCATCAATTTTTATGATCCAACGAACAGTGACTCGTTTCAGTAGAAGGCCAATGGAATACGTACAATGCTTCCTGACTCTGGTTTAGCAATCCTCGCGTGTTACGTGCTGCTCAACCGATCGCTTTATACGATCCGCCGCTATCTCGAGTTCCTCGCTCGTTCTCCGTATTCTCGCTTGTCCCGTTCGAGAACAAAGTGAAGCCGAATAGCACGCCAGACTCGTAATGAGCCATCTTGTCGATCCTGAGCGTGCGGCTTATTTGCCTAGGCAAAATTGTATGTCAGAAAATAAGGTCGCAAGCGACGGTAACATATACAGTAAGACAAATGCAAGTTCGAACGGTTCGATATTCGAACAATTCCAATTTGAACGAACGTGTCAGGGGAAATCCAGCTTCTGAACTTGAAGGAAAACTGGAAGTTGGAGTAAAGAGACGGACAGTTGCTTGTCGTTGTGTAAGCGTTACGTTGTTGCCTGATCTCTCTGCTCAGGCCCGGATCGGAACAGCGAAATACAAGCCGAGAAGAAGAAAGAGAAACAAAGGTACGTTCGTCGTTTCGACGCTCGTTCTTGCAGTCGTCGGTGTAGTTCTTCTGTGATTGTCTCAGCGAGCGTACTAAATTTGTTTTCTTACCATTTATTAATACGAACTTTAGAGACAGGTACTTGCAATACTTCATATTGAGAACATGTCGAATGCGAGGGATCGATTCAACTTACGCCATTTCAAATGGGACAGTTTAATTCGATATTCGACCAACTCGAAGCTCGAACCGTCCAGCGTCTCCTGGAACGGATAGTGTCCGATGTTGGAGGATCTACTCTATGCAGAGGAAAGTTGTCCGGAATGTTGATCTTAGCATGAAATTCGTATTTGAAGGTAATTGAAATCGACGAGGCGTGCTCTTTTGTCCATAATTACCAAGGAACGTCCGCGTGAAAGCAAAATTAATGTTAATAATATTATATATTATATATTTTATATACTTTATTATTGACATATATAATATATTTTATGTATTATATTTTTATATTTAATATATAAAATATATTATATACTTTATTATTGACATATAATATATTTTATATATCATATTTTTATATTTAATACATAAAATATAGTTTAATATATATATTTAAATACATTACATAAAATATATTTTAATGATATATAATATTATAATTAAAATATATATATAATTAGATTATTATAATAAAATATATAAAATATATTATACATTTTATATTTTAATATGTAATAATATTCTCTCCTATGTTATTACACTGTATCTGTTGCTTGATTTTATCTCATATTTCGTTATTATTTTCAGATTCTACGTTATTCCATTGTTAATAAATATTTTCCAACCAAGTAACCAGTTGCAAGCTAATCAATTTTATCCGATGGCTAGAAACTCAAGTCTATATTTCATCAGACATCATGATCTCTACCTATGTCACAAAAGAGCGAATTCTTGGCAGACAGTTTCGCGTCAACAGCACTCGCTGGGTACACGTGAGAAAATTTGTCAGGCTGATTCATCGTCTTTCGTTCTTACTCTGCTGCCAGCTATTGTAAGAAAGTGCCTCTTGTCCGTTGCCAAAATCCATTCTATCTATGTCCTCGATCCTCTTATTATTATCCTCCTGTTTGATAACAATAACGTTATTATTTCATAGAAAATTTCCAACTTACAAACTTGCCTCTCAACTCGGTTCCTAAATTTAAAATATTTGAACAGTTTGCAATGTAAAAAATGATGACTGGATGTTCTCCTCCCGTTTAGCACCAAAGTTGGTCATCGTTCAAATTGTTTCGAAAAAATATTTTCTTATGATAATTATCCTAAGGATAAATTCGTACAGGCTGAATATTTTATCTGTGGAATAATTACTTCTTATCCACGTTATTTATTATCTATGTTATTAACAAATTATGTTCTATATTTATTCGAATAACGAATAACAATGGGAATAATTTTGTACAAATATACACAGACTCCAATACGATTCTTATTGTTAATTTACCAAGAAACAATAAGCTTACCAATTTCGTATCTAAAAAATGTTAATTATAAAAGCCAATGTTGCAACTGGACAGTGAAGCTTGAAAATATATTTTCGTTACCAATTTTATCCTCGTTTATATACATATAATATATAATTTTGATTGAAATGAAACTTTTATTCAGATAAATTTGTACACGAATAATTTCTTGTTCGGCTAAATACTTGTACAATTGAATCTTTCTTTTATTTTTTATCTTTATCCATCACTTGTTATTGGAACAAAATTTTCTCCAATATTGTTTGGCGTACACCAAAATAGTATTTTTACTACAAGCATTGGGGCATTTACGGTTTATTGATTTTCCAGTTACAACGAAGCAGATGAAATTTTCAAGAATTCGTCGTTAAATGTGCTGATTAAGGTGCAGCGTTAATAGCCCATTTTAGGAAGATTAATGGGCTACGTAAATTGCTACGCCATTAGACATCGGTTAGCTAAATGTGATTAATTTTATAACAATTTCATATATAATTTATTTTGATTTAAAAACGCCGGTAGAATTTGTGTAATTTTGATCCTGATACTCTTTTGCTTCTGATTTACGATGACTTCAAATCGTCGTTAATTCCGATAACACAACACTCGATCGGAAGAAAGTAGACAGTAGAAAATTCGTTTCCAATTGGAGAAGTCGCGAGCGAAGAGCAAAAGGTAATCTGCCGATGCGTAGGATTGAAAAACGCGGACTACCGGCCGAGTAACAAGGCAAACAGGGAAACGGAAACGAACCCTCGAAAACTTCATTTCCTCCGGAATGAAAATTAATTAATATCTGGCTCTTCCGCGTAACGAGATCTCCATTATCGCCTAAATACGAGTGGCTGAGGAAACTCGATCGTCTTCACGGTTCTCGTTGATCGCTCTTTAATTATTATCAATTTGTGCGACACTTCAGCGTGTCGATTACTTTGCTACATTTTCACCATATTATTACATGTATATACGTATAATTCTATGAAATTCAAATTACCCGCCAATCGACATTTTTATTTCTGCTTTGTTTCACCGGCAGTCATTTGCCAAATAGAATATTGGGTTGGCAACTAAGCGATGGCGGATTTGGTCATTAGATGGTATTGACAAAATCCGCAATCACTTAGTTGCCAATCTAATACATCGCGAGAGAAGAGCAGTAATTTAGGACTTGGACAATCGATCCTCGATTTCCCAGATAAAATTTTTAGTAGATTTGTTATTAACTGTTATTGTATTTAATTTCATTATTCCCAAAACAAACTCGATTTTCCAGAATCGATCGTCTGATTTACCCTAAGGATTTACGTTGTTACATATGTGTGTGTGTGTGTGTGTGTGTGTGTGTGTGCGCGCGCGCGCGTGTGTGTGTGTGTGTGTGTGTGTGTGTGTATACACACACAAATAAATAATCCATATTTTTCAGGCAAGAACAAACAATTTAAAGAGAAAGTCAAACAGAATTTTTATTCAGAATAATCGCCCTTGTTTAAAAATCTCTGTAGATTTTGTGTCGATAAGTGCCAGTACATTTGAACGCTATGAACAACTGACGGTATTTCATATTTCATTGTTATGTTCTCAATAATTTTTATTGAATAAAAGTTGAAATATTTATAAACTAATAGTACGCAAAATATAATAATATTTTATAATAATAATAATAATAATAATAATAATAATAATAATTTTCGACCATGTTCTTTCAATGATTCCTACGACTCAAACGGTTAAGTCATCATTCAGATTGCTGATGAATTTCGCTTCGAAAGAATGCCATGATCTTTTCACTCGATAAAGTCGTCCAGCTGAGGAAGCACCGTGAAATGGATACACCGGGTGATACTGCGTAGCTTCCCATCTAAGACTCGTTATGATATCTGATTAGTACGAGAAGCAATTTCACGCCACATTTCCTCCTTTTTGCATCTTTCTCATCTTATGCAGATGATTTGAATTGCATTTCCTTGCATTAGGCCGGGCTGCTCGTCGAGCTGTTCTCGCGTTTGTGCCGAATTCTCAGCTGGTTCTGGGCCTCCGGAGCGTTGCTCGTCGATCAAACCGAAGCCTTTAACACTTTGATGGCCACGTTGGTCATTGGTGACCGGAACGCTTCAACTTCTTACAATTGTAAAAATTGAATGAAAATTGACAGTTAAGGGATTTTGAATATAACCGATAGATAGAAGATATTTTGAAATAAAGTGCCCCTTTGAACAATTACACACCTTAAAAAATGTTGAAAATGACAACGTGAGTTCGTGCTTGCCAACCATATGCAGATGCACTAGTTACAATAAATAGTAACTAGAAGATAGTTCTAGATACAATCGATAGATTTAATCGACAGGTTTAAGATCTTCTTCTATTTTTATCCCTAGTCCATGTAAGAAAGTGCAATAAAGGTTTTTCGGCTCAGAACGGTGTGCTAGATTTATTCAAAGAATAAAATAATAGCTATAGTGATCCTACCTCTAAGTACAGAAATAGCAACAAAAATAATCGTAAATGCTGCTTTATAACCATATAACTGAAGTTAGAAGTGTGAACACACCTTACGTTTCAACAATATATTCAGCACGTTTTGTTTACGACGAAATAACGAAAGCGAATGGTTTGTTGAAATAAAGGGAGTTATAATATGTCGCTATCAACTGTCACCAAGGCGCCATGGTGGTCATCCGTGACACCAAGAAGATAAACGGTCCATTGGGGAAGAATGTTGTCTTACATCATGAATTTCTTATTATTTTGCCATTATATGCTTTGAATAATAAAAATACTCCTGTGGCGCCCTCAGCGAAACATGTGATTTCGGCGTAGCGGTCAAAGTGTTAACACTAGAACTACCACACTAGTCAAAATGGCTGTTTTTACAATTTTATAAACGTGTTAACCCTCGTTTAGATATCATAGTCCCAGATGGATTAATAATACCAAAAATATACTACATAACATGGAATTGCTTCTGTAAGAAAGTAATAAATCAATAAATATAAAAATATTCTATTAGGTATTCTTTAGAGACCAGTCATTTTCACTGGTTTTGGTAGAAATAGCTTCGTGTTAACTATCGGTAGTTCTAGGGTTAAACCGTTTAAAAGCGAAATGCACACACATCGTACGATAACGATACCTTTACTGAGAACCCGACAAATTCACTCGCGCACGTTCTTTTCAGCGTCTTTTCCGCGTTGGAATTCGTAAATAATACGGTTGAGGCGTAAGTGTTGTCCGTGATACTTGTAGATGCTGGCTGTAGATGTCGTTGATGGGGTATTGCTATTTTTCTTCTAATTTAGATACGTGGAAGAATAATCGGACTCCGGTCGCCGGGATTTGAGAACCCGGGTCCCGAACGTTCGTAACCTAAGGCGCTAACCGCTGCGCTGCCGTCGTTCGACGCTAGTTAGTGTCGAGTGGTGGTATTCGCTGTTGAGTGCCGCCACACGGTTATGCGCTTTGTTCGTTGCCATTATTGACGTTTACGAATTGATTATTTCATTGGGATTACGTTGCACTGATCTTCGGCAAACGGAATGTCATTTCTAACAGCAAAACGCGTGAACGATACATGAGCGAACGAGGGTGAGAAAATTAATTAGGTTTATTTGAATTGCTCATTTGTACGTCTGATAATTATTTTAAAAGGAATGTAGAAATCACAACGCATGTAACGACAAAAAGGGACACGCGAAACAGTTGTCGATCAAATTGAAAATAATTTATATTCGGTCGGTTAAAAAATACATATAATGGGCCAGATAATGGCGAAACGTGATACGATGTACAAGACACGTATAATAATAAAGCAAAGCCGAGCACGTACAGTATTTCGGATTTTTATTTCGATCTGCTGAATGAATGTACGCGGTGTACCAAAAATTATTGGCTCATTGCACGCGATGTATTCGCGTGTAAATGAACGAGATAATAAACAGCGAAGGGAAATCGTGCTCGTATATTACTCTTTTCCTTCTACGCTCTTTTCGCTTCATTCCATCTTCTTCATCCATTACAACAGCTAATTTGTATCGGTCCATTATTTTATTCCATTCACTTTGTTCACTCTGAAATTATCTCTGAAATTCCGCATTATTCTGTATCTCTATCGACATTTACGTTTATTTTCAAATAACGTTATTTATCTTATTTACGTTGATATTACCCTGTTTATTATCGTATTTGTATCGATAAATTGAATATACAGGGTGGACGATATAAAACTGACTGATTCTAATTGTCACCAGCTGATTATAACTTTTAGAAAAAACGAAACACAGTGTTTTAAATACAAGTCACTAATTAATATTTGGAAATTACGTATGCAATATAACATCAGACAGATGTCGCCTCCAGACGTTGTACAAAGTGCAGCCCTTTCAATCGCATCTTTCGCTGCGTTTCACAAGTTATGTTGGCTATTGTTTCTCCAATAGCAACTTTCTTCAACCGCCCCATAGTGTTCCCTTTATCGACATACGCTTCGCGTTTAAGGAAACCCCGTAAAAAGAAGCGCAGTTCAATCAGCTGATCGAGATGGCCAACGTCGTCATGTCGATTGTCACGTAAACTTAAGGGTTGGTTGATGAAATAAAATAGCTGAGTCGTGACACAACTATTAATTTTGTTTCAATTAAAATTTATTATGAATTCAGCAATCACACTGTGTAATACACACTGAATTAACATAAATCGCAATTCACTCCAACCACGTTATGTAACACTTAGTTACACTGATACGTTAAGGGCGTATTCTGGTCTAGAAATTTGAAAAAATCGGAAATTTTGTTTTTCATATTTCCAAAGTTTAGACATTCAAGAATATACCCTTAAGAGGATTTTTCAAAATTTCAATTATTTTATGTGTTACATTTTTGTGACGCGGCATCTGCTTCGGTCCGATCGGAACAAATGAGCAGTAGACGGTAGACGTTGTCCGAGTAAACTTGTCTCAAAACTTTAAACGCGTTTTTCTCGAAACTACTTTTCTCGAGTTGGCGTGCACGATATCTCAAGTTCTAACGAACCGATTTATTTTAAATTTGGTCTGAATATTCCTTATATACTCCTCTATCGTCCGGACCACGCTCAGCTCAAAATCTTTAATATTACTATTTTTTAAACGTTCGGAATTGTCAAAAAACCGTGCGAAATAAGAAATTTTTTTTCAAACGGCCGTCATTTTGTGAAAAAATGTTGTATTGACTTTTCCAAGGTTCAGACGATAGCGGCACCCATACTAATTAAGAATCCGTTCGCATTTTTTGTCTCGGATGACTAGAAGGGTTGATATCATGCACGCCACGACACCCCATTTTTTTGGCAGCACCTACTCTGCCAGCTCGTAACTTTTTAAATATTGATATTTTTTTCAGTGAATTTTTTACGTAATCTCGAAATATCAATAAACAAATGCTAAAAAGAAGGAAAGCAAAAATATTTTTTGTTTCGCTTGTACAGAGCTTCAAAAATCGCCCGATATTCATGACTCTAGACCAGAATACCCCCTTAAGTACGCCACTGTTATAAGGGTGGAGACCGGTAAAGATATGTTGACTATTCTAAGGATACAGAATTAGTGAGTCTTACTGACGATACTGTGTCTCAGTAAGGCTAGGGGTGGGTGTGTCTGAGGACACGGGACTGTCGGATTTGTTGATGACAATTTTGGTTAAGGAAGCGAGGGCAGTAGACAGCGTCTCCGATTGGATAATAAGACGGTTGGTGGACCAGGAAGGGTTTTAGTCGCCCTCGCGAGAAAGTTGCTAACGGAACGTACCAGATGTGAAGAAAACCAACTTTCTATGCTAACACGTGGTAGACAATAAACGTAGAAGGAAATCTAAGACAAGAGATACTCGCTTGGTCCGAAGGACCTCAACTATGAAAATTCCAAGACTCCTGGTGGGTACTTAAGACTATTGAGGGCACGCGTCAAGGATGTGCAGACATCTGGGTGCCATCCTATCCGCGGTGTGTGGCCTGGTCTCTAATGTGAATTGACGTTACACGATCACCGTCATCGACGGATTGCTTTGGCGTAATGTTCGATGCAATGGTTGCGTAAAAGCGGAACAAAAAATAACGTAACGTAGAGTAGCGGAACTTTGAAATCAGTCAGTTACATATCGTCCACCCTGTACATTATATTCGAGCACAAGCCGAAAGAAAAATAAGACCGGCAGGAAGAGAAGAATGGCAAAGCAGTAGAATCAGCGAAGTATCACGATATACAGGGTGGTTGGTAACTGGTGGTACAAGCGGAAAGGGGTTGATTCTACGCGAAAAAAGAAGTCGAAAATATAGAATACAAATTTTTCGTTCGATGCTTTGTTTTCGAGAAAATCGACTTTGAATTTTCGCTCGGTACGCGTGCACTTTATCGCGTCTCGTTACAACGGATCTCACTGTAGATCGTTGTCTCGATGGAAAAATTAAAAAAAAATTTTTTTTCTATATTTTCGACTTCTTTTTTCGCGTAGAATCACCCCTTTCCGCTTGTACCACCAGTTACCAACCACCCTGTATAAATGAAGAAGAACTATGCCAAGTATGCGACAGGAAAAAGTCAGAATCGATCGAACACATCCCGAAAGGCTGTGCAACGTATAGTGAACCGACACTAAAAATACGCCGACATAAAGACAGCAGGCAAATTATGACAGCGAACGCTGAAGACCATGTGAAACGATTGCGCTATTTCGTGCAGGCTGCGCTAACAATTAGTGCAATTTGCTTAGAACGCCGAGACTCCGTTCGGGTTCGATGTTGGTATAATAAATTTCAATAATAATTCAACTAACAATCTTACTTTTTGTAGCACCTCGTCCAGCCTTAAATTTCGTCTCTTAACCGGAAATGCTTCAGAATACTCCGAACTAGACCAAAGTTTCTAGACAACTGCACATTGCGATAAGAGTGGTATCAATATATTTTCCTATCGATTCGCCAAAAACCAAAGGTAGCCGGCAGCGTTGCGGGTTAAAAGTACGGAAGGAAGGTTCTATTGAAAATCTGCGAATCGTACGGAGCCTAGGGTTCCTGTTTCTCCACGTAAATTGTTCTTGAAATTTACAGCATCTTAACAGAAATGAGAAACAATTGGAATAATTTTTTAATAATAAATCTATCACTTGGTAGCTCGTCGACTGTCAGGCAGATTACATTGTGAAAATTGAAGAAACGAATTCTCCTCATCGTCGTTAAAATAATACAAGCCAACTTCCAGTAGCTAGTTATAAGTTTCAGAAGCTATCGTTTGATTTAAAAATGTTGTCATTCTGAAGCTCTTCGCGCGTGGTAAGTATCTTTGCAAATTGTTGAAGATACGATAAATATATCGACGTTTTGATTGAATCGCACCAAGTGTCTCTCATTCTTCGCTTATGACCACAGACGATTTATATTTAACACGACATACGTGGCAATAATTTCTTTTGTTGCGAGGATCCATTGAATGTTAAATTTTGATTTTAAAAGTATTAATAATATAAAATAAATTTTATGATGATTTATCAATTAGTTAGATTTATATATTTATATAAAATGATTTAATACTAAATATTAATAATAATTTAATAATAAGATTTACTAAATTAATGAAAGTTAAATTTAGGAAATAATTTTAATAAAGATAAATTTTGTGCCAGCAATAGCGGTTAAACTTCATTTGTAAATTAATTTTCTTAATTGATATTTATTTATTGTATATAAATTTAATTAAATTCCTAACGTAAGAGCAGTGCCAAGTTTTGCGTTTCGATGTATAATACGAGTAAAGCCCCATGGCGAATGACACGCACAGATACGCGAAATCTACGACTGACATTTGAAACAGATGGTCCGCGCGAAATTACCGTTTTACCATATAAATACATGCCATAGTTCCATCGGTTTCTTTATTCGCCTAATATCTTTTGCTAATAATCTATGCACGAATTCCCAACCATTAATATCGTTTTCCTTTAGTTATTAGAGTATCAAGTAGGTCAACGATAAATTGTTTGAGCAAATGCTACGATATTCGCCCCGTTTTACCATTTCTTCCGTAACGCTCGCTATAAAGTCTCTTCCCTCAATTATTAATTTACGGCTATTAGGTAAATTTTGTCCATCGAATAAATTGTTATTATTGCGTACAGAAGGCAACAATTGTGGTGTAATTATTTTAACTACACTCTATGTATATTTAATGTAAAATTGGCAAATATCATTTACAGTGTATGGTATTAGTCGAGTTTCGTATTATTCGAGGCTTAACCTGTTATGATAGGATTTAGCACGCGGCTTATGCTTATGGCGTAGGATTATGAGAACATCAGCGCACTACCATTAAATGCGTTAATTTTCACGCCAAAAAGAATTCCATCAACTAATTTAACGACTATTATATTTATACTACCATAGTTAAAAAACGAAGTTATTCCTAGGTCGTGTGATCTTTCAGTTTTCTACAAACTTAACGAAAATCGAAAATCGTAACGTTCAATGGATAACAGAAAAATATTAAACAAGTTCGACCGTGAATTATTGCAAATCTCTCATAATTTCGTAACTAAAGTTTACGTAATGGCGAATAATTGTTACTCCAAAGCTGTCCTAATTTTGTCATAAGCTGTATCCATAAATCGAAACTACATACACAGAAAACAAGCAGATAATATCCATGTTATCCAGGACATAGAATAGATGTTGTGACGTCGTTTCTACGCAAGTTCGCGTACAGTCAAGCAGGATACAATGTTCGGCAGAAACTGCCTATTAAGGCTCTTGCTTGTATACACAGTTTCAGCTGCTGGCCTGCCTGTTCTAGATAATGTAGATACTGCGGCCAGATTCTACTATTGGTTTGCTATAACATAAACCAACGAGTAGTCTCGTATATTGCATCCAGCAAAATCGTCCTTTAACCTGTTAGCTGGACCATTTCTTACTCGTAAACTACTCCTGACACGCGATTTACCATTCGAGAATTTAGAGCGTCGAACGACGTACTGTGAGCACAGTCACGATAATTGTGTTACCGTACAATCACGAACATTCGTTTCATTATTATTAATTTATTGTTATTCCAACAGGAGATCTTTAAATATCTGGTACCATGGCGGAGGAAGAACTTGTTAATCGTCAACACGCGGCGAACCTAACCTACCTTACGCGGTTTTATTTTAACCTGTTCGCGAATACTCGGAATCGGTAGGATGCGCGAAATAGCCCTTTTCTTCCAATGTTAACCGGATATTTAAGGTGTACGAGTGAAGTGGGCCACCCGGTATATATGAGGCGTGCAATTATTTTAACTCGTTCGCGAATACTCGGAATCGGTAGGATGCGCGAAATAGCCCTTTTCTTCCAATGTTAACCGGATATTTAGGGTGTACGAGTGAAGTAGGCCACCCGGTATATATGAGGCGTGCAATTATTTTAACTCGTTCGCGAATACTCGGAATCGGTAGGATGCGCGAAATAGCCCTTTGTTCTTTCAATGTTAACCGGATATTTAAGGTGTACGAGTGAAGTGGGCCACCCGGTATATATGAGGCGTGCAATTATTTTAACTCGTTCGCGAATACTAGGAATCGGTAGGATGCGCGAAATAGCCCTCTGTTCTTTCAATGTTAACCGGATATTTAAGGTGTACGAGTGAAGTGGGCCACCCGGTATATAAGAGGNTGCAATTATTTTAACTCGTTCGCGAATACTCGGAATCGGTAGGATGCGCGAAATAGCCCTTTTCTTCCAATGTTAACCGGATATTTAAGGTGTACGAGTGAAGTGGGCCACCCGGTATATAAGAGGCGTACAATTATTTTAACTCGTTCGCGAATACTCGGAATCGGTAGGATGCGCGAAATAGCCCTTTTCTTCCAATGTTAACCGGATATTTAAGGTGTACGAGTGAGGTGGACCACCCGGTATATAAGAGGTGTGCAATTATTTTAACTCGTTCGCGAATACTAGGAATCGGTAGGATGCGCGAAATAGCCCTTTGTTCTTTCAATGTTAACCGGATATTTAAGGTGTACGAGTGAAGTGGGCCACCCGGTATATAGGAGGCGTGCAATTATTTTAACTCGTTCGCGAATACTCGGAATCGGTAGGATGCGCGAAATAGCCCTCTGTTCTTTCAATGTTAACCGGATATTTAAGGTGTACGAGTGAAGTGGGCCACCCGGTATATATGAGGCGTGCAATTATTTTAACTCGTTCGCGAATACTCGGAATCGGTAGGATGCGCGAAATAGCCCTTTGTTCTTTCAATGTTAACCGGATATTTAAGGTGTACGAGTGAAGTGGGCCACCCGGTATATAGGAGGCGTGCAATTATTTTAACTCGTTCGCGAATACTCGGAATCGGTAGGATGCGCGAAATAGCCCTTTTCTTCCAATGTTAACCGGATATTTAGAGTGTACGAGTGAAGTGGGCCACCCGGTATATAGGAGGCGTGCAATTTTAATCAATGCACTCAAATATCGCCGAAACTAAGCGAGATCCGCTTCGTTTTTCTTCTCGCCGTGTTTTACTGTTTCAAGCGAAATCGATACCAATGTCATGTGTATTTAGTCGATGAAAGGATACCAGACATCTCAATTTAGAAAAACATGCGAACAAAATTTTGAATATGAAACAGCTGCATAGCGTATAGATCTTTTAATCAGAAGCATTAGTTAGTTGCATATAGAACACAGTTTTCTAACTAACACAGTTTCAGGCCGATGTCGGTGCGTTCTTCGACTGCCAATGAAGCTAACTGTTGGCGAAACGTGAGAAAATCTCTTTCTATTGGATGCGGTCTGGAAGCCTGAAAAGCCTGGTATTAGACGCAGCGTGCAGCGTCCTGAGTTGCGAAAGTTCGCTAATAATGTTAGTGGAATTACAGCGAAACAGGAGGACCGAGATCGCGACTTGGCCCGAGAACCTGATTAATTCTTCATTTTTGCTCGGTGAATCGTCGTCGTCGTGAACGTTAACCCCAGAGCCTACAGTCTAATAATAAGACGTTCCAGATGCCTGTTCCGCTGAAAAATATCTCTCGTGCGCTGGTATCCTACGTGCCGTTAATTTTTCACGTCGACCGAGCCAAGAAGAATATTTCGAGCCGCGAGCCCCCATTCTAATTCACTTGGTGCCGTTTCCACCTCTTTCGGGACAATCAGAGACCCGAGCAAAAAGTGTGATCCCCTCGTGTCAGCGGCGGAAGTAACGCCGCTGGCATGTGGAACTGCGCGCGATAGATCAAGTCGATCGGTCTGATAGCTTCCGCTTGGCCTTCTTCAAAATCCACGTACAGAAATTCTCCCATCCAACTGAATTATACAACGCACATGCAAATTTTCTCTGATAATTGCTCCAACACTTGCACATGTATTACGTCCTGGCCTGTAACTTTGTCTGTTCTACGCATCGGAAATTTACTCAACGCCTAAAGAAGCTACAAATCGACGTACAGAAATGTTCTTACCACATCAAACAATGTCTGTCTGTGAAGCGTTTCTATATAAAATTGTAGAACGTCTTATATAACGCGCGTACTACGTACGTACATAGAAATTTTCTCTGCTAACTGTTCAAATATTTCCACGAGCCACTGCAAACCAAGTCGACGAGCAACGGCGAAAGCACGCAGCCCGAAAATCGTACGTATTCACGCTGTGGTATCCTTAACAAAAGCGGATCGGCTATAACCGAAGGCGTCAGAATTTCTGGCGCAGGACGACGTCGGGTTCGAGGCCCCGAGTGCCACTCGACGAACCATCGGTATCTCTCTGCCAACCCCACTTTCCCACCCCTAAAACGCGCTCGCGAAACAACACCGAGAACACGCTCGAAATACGCGCGCGCGTCGATTCCACCGAGCGGACGCTTCCGTCGTCCCAACATCCCTCCCTCTCTCTCTCTCTCTCTCTCTCGGCCTGTGCACCCTCAGTATCAGGGGCTCCATCCACTCGGAACTCAGTGCTCTCTCGCACCCCGAGCCGAGAGTACCGCAGGAGGCCAGAATCGCGATCTCTCGCTCTCTCTGTATCCTCGTTCGTGTCTATTTTCTTTCTCCTTATCCTCTTACACACCCTCGCATTTACATACTCACCTTCCCACACGTTCCTATCTCTCGCGTTATCGTATAATCAATTACACATGTAAATATATATATATATATATATGAGCCGCTTAGCTACGAAATCGGTTAACTCCGCGAGGAAACAAATTGAATTATATGAGATAAGCATCGTTCACGCACCAGTGATTTGCCATTAAAATGCAAAAAGTTTGAGAAAGAGGAGTTAACCACTTTGACCTGCGGACGGCTCGTACAAATATATATATATATACACACACACACACACACACACATGTACATGTTGTACAGATGACACACGGAGACAAAAGTTTCATTGACCAGTGAGAAACGTGGTGGCGGTGGTGAAGACCGGTAGTGGTGGCAAGAAAAGTGGTAGTGGTTGTGAAAGTGGTGGTGGTTGGTAGGGGGTGGTGATACTTGTCGTAGTAAATATGGTGAATTTTCACGGAGACACACCCCCGGAGAAGACGTGACACTAGGGGGATGAGAGGACCGGTGATCAGGCTCGCGGTTGGATTTAAGTCCCGCAGCAAGCGACTGGTTCTTAGACTGGACCGGGTGAGGATCCCTAAGAGAACGAGTTTCGTCGCTTCTTCTCTTTCCAGCAACACGCCAGATTGCGTGGTTATCTGGGTTAATGCTTTATTAGCGTTTTTTTTCTTTTTCGTTCAGGTTGCGTAGCGCCTTGTTAATTGGGACGATCAAACGCCCATCCACCCATTTTGCAGCTGGTGCTCGCTTTTAGGCGCCGCGTGTTTCTAGGGAATTCCGTGCACGCGTTCATGATTCACACGTTCACTCGCGTTTTCCTACGTTTTTACCATGATTCATAGAATACACTTTTTCAACAGCGCGGACGACTTCAGGTAGAATCGCCCTGAAACCATACATTTGACAAGAACTGTACCTTCTATGGCGAAATGGGTCTCGATCTATCGCGGTTCCCAGTATTTTCGCCGAAAATCCGTACAATTTTCAAGATGATCAACGTTATCAGTCGTTCTGGGCTGATTCAACATTCATCGCCAGTTTCTTTTGTTTACCCTTTGATTTGGGTGGCGTTTTATGCGACTCCACGCACGCGCCAACATCTAAGGGAGTTGTTGACGGCTAATTTCATTTATTGTTAATTTTGCGTATTTTGTTTGAGGCTCAATTTGGATGCTCTTGGTATTTCTGAGCGTGTTCCGATGATCAGTCCAGGAGAACCGTTTACCATATTTTGAGAAACATAGAGTGACGGGATGATAGATGTTGGGCTATTTAAATGTACAGTATGGGACTATTGAAATACGAGGATGTGGAAATTTAACACATGTCTCTGATTTATCGTGGCTCATATCGTAGATCTGCTAGAACCACGCCACTTTCAAGGATAGTCAGTTTTATACGACTGTTACGAACAATCGTCGTAAATGGTACAATTGAATTATTTTACAAAAATGTCTGATATGCAAATTCTTTCAATTTTACTTATATCTCTCGACAATACGTATCCGAGTCTTTTTTTCTTTTTCTTTGATTCAGAGACTGTGTACATGCCTAAGGCCACAAATTACTGTTGCTTGTAAAGCTGAGCGTAATACGAGATTTTGTTTGGTCGAGAGAACGTTGAAAAATCTCGGTTCGTTAGGTGTTTCGTAATTAATCGCAAATTCTCTTTCTCTTCGGCTGTGATAATAAAATACCCGGTTGATTACAGCCTCTTAGAAACTGTAACCGGATTTTGGAAAATCAAGCTCCGCTGCTGTTTCGAACGCCGACTGCAGCAACGGCGTTTCTACTTTAATAGAATTTTCTATGAAAGAATTTCCACTGAGAAGAAGGATGACAGACGATCAGCGTTTTTCACTCTGCCACGAGAAACGTAATCGAATTTTTCCCTTTTCCGTGAATATAAATCATGGTTGATTGGTGTTCCATGTTGTAAGAGATTTCTTTTTCTCAGTTAATTCCTTGCAGTAACGTTGATCGTTATGATTTATATATTTATAGTCAAAGTCATTGGTCGAGTTTTATAACTAAAAAAAAAAAAAAAAAAAACAAAATATTGCTTTGTTTTGGAAGAACGTAAACCTTGGAAGAAAAATTTGAAAGGAATGTTCGACAATTTCACGATATGAAATATCGAAGAATTTGTAACGTTGTTATAATTGAAATTTTATAATTTTTATAAGTAGAAAACATTGCAACGAATGTAATTACACGTTGTTATATAATGTAATTATTCGTTTCTAATTTTTCTACTATTCCTTTTCACGGTAAAAATAATAGTTTTAGTCAGCTTTCTTGCTACCTGGCTTTCTGTACGTAAAAGTAAATTTCTCTTCTCATTCTGGTTATCTGGCTGTGATACTGTTCCTCATTTAGATAGCAGAGAAGGAAAGTCCAACGGTATATATTTCTACGTAAAATGAAACGCTGCCTCTTTCATCTTGATCACGATTCTTTCTTCGACTGTCGAATGCTTGACACGGTTTTCGATATTAAACCTAATGAATATTGGAAAATTCTCTCGTATCGATCATACAAAATTTCCTTAAACGATCGATCAAACATTGTTCTAACTGAAACGTGTTACGCTTGCTTCGCAAGATTAAAAGAATTTCATTTTTTCGCCTGCGAAGAACGAAGAAAAGGGAACGAGATTGAATTGCCTTTGGCAAAAACTAAAAGCTCCTATTTAAGGGGCAAATACCAAGGAAAGAGTCTTACGTTTCATAAATGGAAAAGAAGAATGGAATAAGTCGATTTACCCAGTCTTACGTGTGCAGTAAGAAAAAAGAATTTATGTATTTAGAATGAAGATACCTAGTATACGCTATTGTTTCGAATTCCTGTGGAAGCTTTTGTTACGACGGACCATCGTGGGTTGTTGACTTTGCGAAATGAATTCCCACGAAATACATATTAATCCATATTAATTAGAGATTGGAATATATCGTTATGTACATTGCAGGCAGTGGCAAACTGCGGCTCTTCTTCTTGTTAAATTACGATCAGCCAAATATAACGACTAAAATTCTTAAAAAAGAAAAACTGATATTTCGTTTGAAAATTATTTTACATTCGTTGAAACGAGCATAAATACGAACATTATCGAGGCTACTAATAGTTCGAAACGAAAGTAGAGTTTAGGGCTCACGAAGAAAATTATTTATACAAAACCTATCATCACTGTATTAATTTGTAATCGATGTTGAAGCAACTGTCTGCTTTATTTGATACTATGGAGCAAAAGAAACAAAAAAAAAGGGGTAAATCCGATTACGAGCCATGGAAATGGAAATGAAGGATTTGAGAAACGCCTGAATTCGCAAATGGGCCTCGTTATCCTTTTTCTTATTTCCCTTTCAAAGTATTCAACGCCATACAGAGTTGGACCAAGGTTCGATTGGTTTTTGACTTGGGAAAGTGTGTCATCGCAGGTTGAAACGCAGCTTCAGACCTTTGAAACAATTTTCCAGGCCCGCCACAAATTCGATTGCAAGAGCACTCTGCGCTAATTAGGCTTCAAATCGAACTTAAGAGAGCGAGCACGCGTTTGTCATAATTAACCCTTAACTAATAATCGTGGCGGCATTAAGCCATTAGGTCGTTGCCACTCGATATCTCCGAGCTTCAGCCATTGTGTGTTGTTCCAAGGAAGCCGATGGAATTTGATGGGCCGTGCCAATCTTTCTAGTCTATCTTCTTCTGAAACTGTTCCACGTATATTGAATAATTCAAGAATTTATTTCCAGACATTTCCTACCATTATAGAATTATAATATATTTATAATATACATTATAATAATTATTATAATATATATTATAATAAATGTTCATTTACATTGGTATACGTAGAACGATTAAAGAAATTGATAGTATCTGTTGGACGAGGGAATTTCTTGATCGATGGACGATGATATTTTATTATTTTTTTAGTAACTAGAAAGCCAAAATAAGTTTAAAGAGGGCTAATCGAGACGTAATCGAATGTACGAAAATATCGATCGTATTATACGAAGTGTGTGCAAGAGAATTTGAAATAGGCTGACGCGTTTGAAATGCACTTTAAAATTGGAATTAAAATAAAACGGTGAAACTTCCGCAATTTATTTGAAAGTTTTAAGTGCCCAGCCAACCCTATACCCTTTTACGCAAGTTTTCATTTTAAGTGAATTAATTCAGCAAGCCGAAAGCTTTGCATTATTTCTAGTAAAACAGAGCACGTGAAAGCGCTAACGTTCGAGTACATATTTCGCGAAATACATTTCCATGAAAAGCAAAAGGCTATCGAAACGCGAAATTTTCCAACTTTCCGATAATCAAGTGACTCTTTAGATTTTGCTTCCAACCTAACCTAACCTCATCTAATCTAACCTAGCCTTATCTAACCTAACCTAACCTAACCTAACGTAACCTCATCTAATCTAACCTAGCCTTATCTAACCTAACCTAACCTAACATAACGTAACCTCATCTAATCTAACCTAACCTTATCTAACCTAACCTAACATAACCTAATCTAACGTAACCTAACCTAATGACAAAATTCGCAATCACTTAGTTGCCAACCCGATACGTCATCTTCCATAAGTATTGGGACTAAGTATCAGAAAATTTAAGTCTAGTTTAAATCTAAACAATCGTTAAAAAATTATTCTGAGAATCATAAGAATTATCATTTCGTCCGAGTTATTATAACAATAATCGTCAACTTTTGTTTCGATAGTAAAATTAATTACTTTTCTATCTATTTCGATTAGTTTTGACATTTATTTTATCACTTCATTTGTTGTTATTCAGTTCCATGCACGCTATGAACAATTTTACGATACAGACTCAGATTTTCAATGATTTCTTGCAATTTTCTCATCAAATTCATTTTACACTTTTGACAATTAAACAATTTTCGGGAACAATATACAGGGTGGTTGGTAATTGGTGGTACAAGCGGAAAGGGGGTGATTCTACGCGAAAAAAGAAGTCGAAAATATAGAATAACAATTTAAAAAAATTTTTTTTTAATTGTTTCATCGAGACAAAGATCTACAGTGAGATCCGTTATAACGTACCGCACGCGTACCGAGCGAATATTCAAAGTCGATTTTCTCGAAAACAAAGCCTCGAACGAAAAATTGTTACTCTATATTTTAGACTTCTTTTTTCGCGTAGAATCACCTCCTTTCCGCTTGTACCACCAGTTACCAACCACCCTGTATAATTACTGTAATTTATTGTGTTATTGAAATTCCTGTAAATGTGTTGCATTTTTTCTATGTACAGATATGTTGGATTATAACTTTCTATAAACACAAAACTCTAATCGATTGACTACTTGCTTTTGATCATTTGGGCTAATTGTTGCGTTCTACGTTTCTTACGTCGATGCATATTAAATATCGTTAAAATTAAATTCTCCAAATTGTTCAATTTTTCAAACTGTTTCAAGGACTACTTTGTTTCGTTATTCTAAACCCGCAAGACTGGATTTTAAAATTCGAGAATCTTAAAAAGGAGCTATTACGATCCCTACGTTTCTAAATCTCTTGAAGACAATTTACGCGTGAAGAAACTGCTCGAGTGGATTAGGTCTTTAATCTTCCCCAAATGCTAATTTTACGTTTCCAGAAAGCTTCGTCGCGCTTCTTCCAAGTTGAAGTTCGCGTAAGGAGATCGCACGAATATTCCGACTGTACGTGAACGTGACGGTAACCAAGTTTCACGTTGCTGTCCGAAATCTTCTGAACATCGAATGTACCGATTCGTACAGTATAGTAAATTTAATTATAGTAAATAAATTAAAATAGTAAATTTCCTCGTATTTAAAAAGCAACTTAAAAAGCAAACTTAAAAAAAAAAAAAAAGGCGATAGTTCACATGTAGCAGTCTAATGTACGAAACCTGAGAAATGGCCTAATAGCGGCTATAATAAAATAAACTTATGAGAGAGAGTGGAAGATATAAATGGAAAATCATTTCCCATCTGATCCATAGTTTGCCAACCAGACGAGCTGAGTATGACGAGCTCGTTAAATAAAAACTAGTTAAATAAGAAAAAGTTTATCTGGCCGGTTGATTAAGTTCTTTCTGCCGAAAAAGTTTCTCACTTAGGTGTGTTCATCACTGGGAAAACGAAGGCGAACTCAGCGAAATTGGAGGAACGATAGGATTCTTTACACCCTGTGGGTCTAATAAGCGAGGAACGCCATCAGATGGAGCTGGAGGGCGCAGTCGAGTGGCAAGAATGTGATCTTGTCTCCTATGGCGTAGAATATCGCGCAGAATTGCTCTTTTCCATGCATAATTAAGCCGTCGCTGTTAGCGATTTTCCACAGTTTCCATGTGTATTTTGACTTTAACATCGGTCGGTAAACAGTGCACGTTCGTCTAAAATTTGTATTTTTACAGAGAAGAATAATTAATTTTAATAATTAAATTAAACGAGCAGATGCAACTTGAGCAAAGAATTATTTCACTGTGGAAACGTCGTAAGCAGGCTGCGGATAATATTCATGCAAATTCGCGATTGAAAAAAATAGAATCTCTGGGACCTGTTACGACGAGCAATATTTTTTAATTGCAACGTAATTTATTTATGACACATTGAAGTATAATATATTTCAAGATTTATGTATTGCTCTATTACTAGAAAATTCCATTTATTGTTTTTCTAAAATTTTAATAATATTCTGTAACACGGAGTTAGACGAGCAACCTTTGCACCCAACATTCTCAAGAACGTCCACGAGGAAAAATAATTCTCCGTTAAAAAGTAATCTGATATTTCACCGACGACTAACAGGTTCGACGACTAACGAAAACTAAAAAAAAAGGGGAACAACAGGAAGGTTTAACGGTTTATAGACGACGTTAGATAACACGGACAGGAACGAAACGCAGTTAGCCATGGAAATAACCGAGCCATTCGAAATTCAGAGCGAAGACGCGACAAAATTTATGGGACGAGAATTACAACCTTGTTAGAGTTAACGTTGCCGCTTTTACTGTCGCTGTTTTGCCAAACATTTCCACTTGCACCAACGTTCCAGCACATTAGAACGCTTTAATCGATTTGCAGTAACGCTGTTTCAATTTTAACGAATCGTACAAATTAGTTGAATGAATTAATGAATAAAGTAGAGGCAGTAATTACTATCTTTGAACCGAATCATTTGCTTACATTATATTTCAATTATTTAGTTTTCATAATTATAATATTTTTAATACAGTTCATCTCTCTTTCTGAAGTTTCCTCACATTATCTGCTTGATATTAGAAATATTCTACAGAATTTACACTATATTTCAACTATTTAGTTTTCATAATTATAATATTTTTAATACAGTTCATCTTTCTTTCTGAAGTTTCCTCACATTATCTGCTTGATATTAGAAATATTCTACNAGAATTTACATTATATTTCAACTATTTAGTTTTCATAATTATAATATTTTTAATACAGTTCATCTCTCTTTCTGAAGTTTCCTCACATTATCTGCTTGATATTGGAAATATTCTACAAAATTTACATTATATTTCAATTATTTACTTTCCATAATTATAATATATTTAATATAGTTCATCTTTCTTTCTGAAGTTTCCTCACATTATCTGCTTGATATTGGAAATATTCTACAAAATTTACATTATATTTCAATTATTTACTTTCCATAATTATAATATTTTTAATACAGTTCATCTTTCTTTCTAAAGTTTCCTCACATTATCTGCTTGATATTAGAAATATTCTACAAAATTTACATTATATTTCAACTATTTAGTTTTCATGATTATAATATTTTTAATACAGTTCATCTCTCTTTCTGAAGTTTCCTCACATTATCTGCTTGATATTAGAAATATTCTACAGAATTTACATTATATTTCAATTATTTACTTTCCATAATTATAATATTTTTAATACAGTTCATCTTTCTTTCTAAAGTTTCCTCACATTATCTGCTTGATATTAGAAATATTCTATAAAATTTACATTATATTTCAACTATTTAGTTTTCATAATTATAATATTTTTAATACAGTTCATCTTTCTTTCTAAAGTTTCCTCACATTATCTGCTTGATATTAGAAATATTCTACAGAATTTACATTATATTTCAACTATTTACTTTCCATAATTATAATATTTTTAATACAGTTCATCTCTCTTTCTGAAGTTTCCTCACATTATCTGCTTGATATTAGAAATATTCTACAGAATTTACATTATATTTCAATTATTTACTTTCCATAATTATAATATATTTAATACAGTTCAGGATAGACGCAACATCTTTCTTTCTAAAGTTTCTTCACATCTGCTTGATATTATTCTACAAAACTTCTTCAAATTTCCTCAAATCTTCTTCAAATTTTCTTCATTCACAAATTCTACAAATTTTGTTGAACGCGTCTCTTTTCATAGAGAGAAGATGTTTCCGTCGGTGTATTACGTTGCGTATTCTATTGTATCATATTACAATCTAAATTGATCGATTGAATGTAACTTTCGTACGAGACGAATATTATCAAAGATAACATTTCAACTGAACGATAAAACTTAATCTAACAATGTCGTTGACACTGCAGATCCTCGTCGACCAAGCAAATAACGATTCTACCAATCTGTCTGTCTCTTTATTCACCGCGTTCCTGTTCATCGTGGTTGCAATGATTTTTCCGGTTTTCGTTTCAAGCCGGATCATGACGCCGAGAAAAAAAAAAAGACAGAGAGAAAAATTCGTGAAAAGGGAAAAACGAAGCACACGAAAAACGACATCGCGGTTTATTGCGGCAGCCTTCACATTGCGGCGCGTTAATACGTCGTGGAAATAACAACTTGGCAAGGTGAACGACAGAAGCAAACTAACGTTCCTCTCGTTAATACGACACGCAGCCATTAAATTCATGGAAAAGCGTTTCGCGTAATTTATGCCAGGCCCGTTTGTTTATTTTCCGATGATTTGATGGGAAACTGCCGTGTTCGGTGAAATTTAGTTCGCAGTTTCATGTAGTTTGCCATTATTACACTTCCACCGCTATCTCTTTTTTTTTTTTCTTTTTTTTTGAATTATTCATTGGGAAGTACCGTGTATCTGTTCTGTAATTCTTCAATTGATCTTCTCTTTACGGTTTTTGTGACAATTGGAAAATTTAATTCGTAACATTAATTGAGTGGATGACACTCGTGACAATGTTGTATTGTTACAACTGCTGTACTTTTGCTTCTAACGTGTTTTATTTTTTGACAGCCATGTAAATTTACCTTCTCATCTTTTAATCTACATTTGCGAAGGAAAATTTTCTGGTCATTTCCGTTTTCATTGATCTATCGTGTTCATAAATTTCCTTGCATTTTTTAACAAAGTTGGTCCACTGAAACGTCTGGACAAGCAGTCTGGCGTCGTCATTTCGCTGGATATATGTTTTACTTGTACTCTTTTTACAACTTCTCGAATATTCGACGTCGGAGATTTCGTCTTGAAATTCCCGCCATTCGTTCTATCTAACGCCATTCACATTACCACTTGTTAAATCCTTCTCCAGGTACCTTTAATGTTACTATTGTGCAATTGTTCTCACAGGTATGGACTAAAGTAGAATTAAGCAGTTGTATCTCTATAAAGAGATATTATATATAAAGTTCTTCTATTCTATATAATATACTATACAATAGATATTATATTGTATAGTATATGTACTATACTGTGCAGTACATATTATACTGTATGGTATATATACTATACTGTGCAGTATATATTACATTGTATAGTATATACACTATACTTTGCAGTATATATTATTTTGTATGGTATACATACTATATATACTACATATATACCATGTATACTATACGATATAATATACATTGTATATTATATTATATTGTACGTTATTAAATTATATGTATATAGTACATACTATATTGTATAATATATTATATAGTAATATCTCTAACGTTGACGATAGCTGATAGATGATATTGCGATAAATATTATGTTGTATAGTATACATACTATACATACTACTATATGTAGTATGTGTACTATACGATATAATATATATTGTATATTACATATATTATTCTATGCAATATAATAGAATATATATTATACCGTATTGTGTAATATATTATAAAGCAATATCTCTAACGTTGACGATAGCTGATAGATGATATTGCGATAAATATTATGTTATATAGNTATACATACTATACATACTACTATATGTAGTATGTGTACTATACGATATAATATATATTGTATATTACATATATTATACTATGCAATATAATAGAATATATAATATACCGTATTGTGTAATATATTATAAAGTAATATCTCTAACGTTGACGACAGTTGACAGATAACATTGCAATAAATATTATATTGTATATTACATATGCTCTACTATACAATATAATATATGTTGTATATTATATTGTATTCTGTAATATATTATAATTATTAATATCTCTAACGTTGACGACGGTTGATAGATAACATTGCAATAAATATTATATTGTATATTATATATGCTCTACTATACAATATAATATATATTGTATATTATACTGTATTGTGTAATATATTATAATTATTAATATCTCTAACGTTGACGACGGTTGATAGATGACATTGCAATAAATATTATATTGTATATTATATATGCTCTACTATACAATATAATATATGTTGTATATTATATTGTATTCTGTAATATATTATAATTATTAATATCTCTAACGTTGACGACAGTTGATAGATAACATTGCAATAAATATCATATTGTATAGTATACATACTATACGTACTATATATATATATATATTATACTACTATACTATATATATATATACTACTATATATATATATTATGCATACCACGCGATATATATTGTATTATATTGTATATTGCTATAATATATGTACATAATATATATTATATTGTACAGTATATTATATAGTAATATCTCTAACGTTGACGATAGCTAATAGATGACATTGCAATAAATATTATATTATATGGTATACATACTATTATACATACTATGTATACTATACGGTATTGTATACTACATATATTATGCTATACGATATAATATATATTATATTATATTCTATATCATATTATATTATGTATTGTAATATGTTATATAGTAATATCTAACGTTGGCGATAATTGAAGAGTAACGGTATGTGAGATAACGACGTGTCGGCCACGTGATGAAAAAATAAAAATATTAAATGAATAATTTAAAAAAAAAGAAACATAAGATATATGACGTTAAGCACAAAGTAAGCGGTAATTTATTTATTATCTTCCTCCACAGTATCAACCATGTACGTTTCCTCTAGCTCGAATATTTTTGACGGGAAGCAGTCATAAACGGAGGATTTAATTTGCGGTTTGGATTGATGGCGACGGAATTATTAAAACTGCGGCGTTTTTTTCTCTTATTTCGCTTTTTTCCATTTTGTTTTTTTTTTTTTTTTTAGATCCAATACCAGCCCATTAGCCTGTCGTTTTAATTGGTTTTTCGTTTACCCGTTTAATTGGTTTTTCGTTTACCCATTTAATTTGTTCATAATGTCCAGTAATAAAATTTTTGGACGAAGTAACTACTGTAGACGATAAATTTAATTTGCGGTTTAGTCGCTAATAACGGCGTTATTCGAACCGTTGCTTCTTCTCTCCTTTTATAAATTTACTCTGTTCATTTCCCTGTTCCCTTTACGTCATCTAAAATTGTATTAAACCACTTGCGCCGTGTTTCGTACAATTTGTCGAATTTCGTACGTATCCGCGTGCTCTGCAATTCCTCGAATTATACCGTCGGTGTTAGAAAGTTTTCAAGCCACGTTCGAAATATTCGCCGGAAATTATGGCAACTTCGTCACAAAAAACAGCATCCAAGCAACTTCGATTGGCAATCGTGGCTCTCTCTGGAAATTCGGTGTGCGGTTGAAATTGTTTGCAGACTCGGTAACGAAATTACAGGGGACTCGAAAGACGCGCATGCTCGCGTGCAGAACAGCGGAACCGGAAATATAGCGAAGAGAAAGCGCGTCCGATCCGCCGGGGAATTGTCGGTGATTCGATCGCGTGGGAGCTGGTAAAAGTCGTTGGTGAAACGTTTATCGCGTCGTGTAGCATCGTTACTCGCGACAAAGAGGTCTCTTTCGTAGTTGAAAATATCCTAAGCCATGGGATTCCACGGAAGGGAATAAATGGAAATACTTTTCAACGTTCCCCTTTCAGCCAGCTTTATTCTGCTCTCTTACCGAGCGCAAAACACGAAGAAACGTATTTCCAAATGTATTTTAGATTTTAGATTTCGGAGTATGGCGTTTCAAAGGAATCTCGAATATCGCTTTAAATTCTGAAGAATTTTAACGTTTTATCGGTAGGCTATTATTAAAATATTATTAAATATTATAATTATAAAATATTATTACAATAGGATATTAAAACTAACGATAGAAGAAAATATAAATTCCATGATATTTCAAACTCGAAAGAAACGACGTTTCGTGTACACCGATCTAGTGATCAAACGTTTATTATAAAATATTTTCGTAGAAATTTTTCATAAAAGAAATCACACGCAGACTTACGAATTATTATCCATGAAATAGGTTTGCGTTTATGACACTTGTAGTTTCCACCACCACCGCTCAATTTCTTCGATTGTTCGCGCCATCCATCCTTCTCCATTAACACAAATAAGCCAACCACTCGACCACAACCCCTAGCCAATTTCAATTTACCACAATAACAACAGGTGTGATAATCGTGATTCAGCCTATTATAGGAAATTTGGCCGAGTAATATACATGGAATTGCTGGCAATTATTATTTATAGCTGTTACAGACAACGTTATCGAAACTCGTTAACACTTTGACTGCCACGTTGATCATTGGTGACCGGAGCGCTTCAACTTCTTGCAATTGTAAAAATTGTATGAAAATTGACAGTTAGTCCATTTTGAATATAACCAATAAATAGAAAATACTTTGAAATGAAAAGTGCCCCATTGAACAATTAAACATTTTTATTAGAACATTAATAAAAAAAAAAAAATGAGAACAAATCTTGTATCTAACGGTGCACTGTGTTTGCATCCATATCTTTGAGGGGTAATCTACGAATATTATTATAAACACACTGTTACGCCCCGAAGCTCACTACAGTCCATATTCCTAACCGTCTCCCTTGGTACTACAACGTCGCAGACAGATCGTCTTACATGACCGTGGGGATATACACAAAGTAGGGATAAACGCATAGTTGTCGTCAAGCAGCGAGTTCTAGAAACATCGATTCGCCTTCGGTCCGTTATTTTATCTACGCAAAAAAGGTGGCATACGTGATCATAAGCGCGAACGGTTGCGAGACTCGAGCGTGGTGGGGGTCGTCTCCTAGAGAAGACAAAGGACAAAATCGAAGAGCAGTCAGTATCATACGAGGATTCAAACCGAATGCACCAAGAAGTTCAGAGAAATAAAGTGAAGATCGCTTAGTCAAACGAATACGTCGAGAAATATCATAAAGTCGAGTGGAATTATAATAATAAATTAGTTGTATCATGTTAAATCATTTGTGACGTGTTCGTTATAACTTTAAATATTGTTAAATATACAAGTTTATATTAACCCTGTTAATTCAGTGTTACAATCATTTGAACTACCTCTGTTATCCTAATCGAAACAGGGAAACGACTGATTCGGGGCGTCGATTATCAGAATCGTAGCGAGAATTTACGCCTCTCGCTGACGCGTTTTCCTCGCGATCGCGTCTCTCCGCGAACGGTACTAACACACACCTTAAAAAATAATCGTATTGCTGCCTTATAATCATATAATTGAAATTAGAAGTGTGAACATACCTTACTATTATATCTAGAATGAGCAAATACTGTTTACTAATATCTTCTACAATATATTCAACGATATATTCCGCACGTTTTGTTTACGACGAAATAACGAAAGCGAATGCTTTGTTGAAATAAACGAAGCCTTGTTACAATATGTCGCTATCGACTGTTACCAAGTGACCATCACGTGACCACCACGTTACCAAGGCGTCACGTGACCACCAATAAGATAAACGATCCATTGGGAAAGAATGTTGTCTCACATCATCAATTTATTATTATTTTTCCATTATGTGCTTTGAATAATAAAAATACTGCCGTGGCGTCCTCAGCGAAACGTATGATTTCCGCGTGGCATTCAAAGTGTTAAACTATTTGCTTAATTATATCGTAATCTTGCTGATTATATCTTCAAAACTCTAAAATATCTTTAAAATTTGAACACCTAACGTAATAACATTTTAACCACGAAACTTAACGGTTGACCTGTTTGAGACGTAAAATTTCTACGGGAGAACAAGCTTTGTTCCGTCTCTGAGAGAATGAAGGAAGCGCAGGGTAAAAAGTCTGCGTGAGATAGTTGTATTAAATTAAGTGCCGGTAGAGTGCTGGATGAAATTAAGCCAGGGAAAATTAAAATGAGTAAGCAGCCGGCAAGACGAGGCGAGCGAAAAATTCCATTCGCCACTTTATTGCCGCTGTGCTTTGTTCAACAAGCCGGCTCTGTTATTACGCTGTAACGCCGCTTCAAACGGCAATCCGGACGACAAATAGTAGGTATGCGCGGAAATTAAAAATAGCACGCGAAGCCCACGAAAGTCGATCGACTTTGTAAATTATTGTTTTGTATCGTAAAACGTAACGAATCTCCTTCGAAACTGACGAAACTCCGTTTCTTTGAAATTGGACTCTGCCGCGCCATTCGATTTCGCCCTAAAAAGAAGAAGAAGAAGAAGATCGCTGCAAATCGGCATTACATGTCAAGAAGATTCGCGTTAAAAGTGATTTTCTTACGCGTACTTCGATGTGGAAGAAGAAACGCCACGAAACTTTCTGCAAACATCAAATTAGCATTTAGGGGATGTTAAAGACATCCAGCTTGTTCAGCGAATTGTTTCAAAGAGTTTTATAAACTGAGGATTCTATTAATTAATTAATTTGTACAATGATAATGCACGGTGCAACATTTGATATATCGATAGATTTATTGGAAATTATTTCACGCCAGTTTTGCTGGATACTGTTCCAGTGCAACCCATATAAAACCCGCTTATTTGCCTTTTCTATTTACACAAAATTAAAAATGGTTTAGGATGCGCTGTATAAAAATGCAGCCGCCTACCGTAGAACGAACAAAAAGCAGCATTACGCTGGCTACACCGCAGAATTTTTATTTCGTCGCTATTTCAACTATGATAGCCGCATAACTACGTCTCTCTGTATTATGGTCGAGATGTCCTCAATAAACGAATAAAAATACACCATAAAATTTCGTACGAGTGTCGCATTTTAACGTATCGTTTAATCCGAGACTAGTCGAAATTCAGAAGCGAATTTCAGGATATGGAAACTATTTTTATACGATATTGGATCGTCCGGCAAGTTCGTTCCGATTTTTCAGCAATTTGATCGACACGAAAGATGATACGGAGAAGCTTCTCGCGAAAAAACCTGAGAGGTTCTGGAACGATGGAGCATTCGAGTTGCGTGAAAGATGGAGAAAACTGTGCAAGAAAATGCCGCCTATATAATTCGATAAATGTACATGGAATGGAAATGTAAATCGGAAGGAACTTTCCGGGCGTTCCAATACCTCGGAAATTAAAACCGACCAGCAGGGAAAAAAGAAATGCCCTCCATTGTGACATATTCGAAACTCATTGAAATCTACTAAAAAATATAGATTTTCCTAAAAATCTCCTAAAAAAAATTTCCTAAGAATTTCTGTATAGTTAGCAAAAGTAACATTTGTAGCGCAATAAAGGCAGCACGCAGACGCAAGTGAACGCAAACATACACAAACGAAGGCAAACAAACGAGGCAACACATAGGGAATATCCGAACAGCATCGTTAACTCGAAGAACCGAGCGATTTCGTTTATTAGTTAACAGCAATTCCGATTCGAACGCACCGCTAAACCACAGTAACGCGTGCTAGCCGGTTCTATCGTCACTCTATCGTCTCTCCCTCCCTCCCACTCCCCCTCTCTCTCTCTCTCTCTGTCATCGTTTATTTCACCCAAGGGAGAGCCGATGCAATCATCCCTCCAAACAAGCCGCCACTTTTCTCGTGCGTTCCTCCGGATTGCCTAATGAATTATCGAGCCACGAGCTTTCAGCCTCCATTGTTTCGATGTCCTGGTTTCACAGAGGTTATTCTCGGCTGTTCCTCTAAAACCGCGATGATTTAAGGGATTTGCTTTGTCCATGATTTCTCCACAATGCCGACACAGTTTATGGAGTAACGGTTTTGCAACGGATAAAAAGCAAGTCGTTTGCCAGCAGGAATATCCGCAGTTTGTCGCAACTAACGCAAGCTTTTCCAATTTTAATACATATAAATTGTCGATTTGCCTTCACAACAATTCAATTTCATTTGAACAGTATATTACTGGCTTATCACATATAATGTACAGCGAGCTTTCTCATTGTTGATCATTCTATGTTTCTACAGTTCCAACTGTTTCCATGTTTCCTTTCTCAAATCTACTACGTATACACATAAATACATATTGAAAGCGAAGTGTTTGTTGTAACACGTCATAGGTAAAATTTAGAAAAATTTACCAAATGTCCAGCTGGACAAATTGTGAAGTACAAATTAAATAAAAAAAAAAAAAAAAAAAAATAGGTAAAATAAGTGTTCGCGTTCATCATGCCATTTCGTTAGCTGCACATAATGAAAATATAAAATTGCGCGAGAATTCAATCCCGTTATGACGTTGGATCGAAATTGAGAATCCGCCTGAAGGATAAGCCGCCTATTCAAGTTAAATCTAAGACTAAGCAACGAGTTTGAAATTTCCATTTCTTCAGAGCAAGTTCCTGGTGGACACGATCGGTGGATTCTTATCTTATGGCCCTTGACCGACCATCGATCGCGCAGCCAATCGCCACCATCCTCTCTCTCTCTCTCTCTCTCTCTCTCTCTCTCTCTCTCTCTCTCTCTCTCTCTCTCTCTCTCTCTCTCTCTCTCTCTCTCTCGCTGTCTTAGCACGTTATCTCATTGCAAGGGATGCAGAGGGAGAGCTACCCTCGTAATTGGCCAGGGGAATATCCGTAAAGGTGTGCATCTTCGTCAAGAGATGCTTTGACCTTGTTACCCTGTGCCCTGTGTTTGCAGCTTCCCTTGCGAATTGCCTTTCTCTTCGTGGCATAAATTGTCGCTCGTAAATATTAGCTTGTCCGAAAAGTTTTTTTTCTTTTACGAGGAAATAACAGATACACCGCATTTTTCGTTTGATATTACTTTTCTGAATTAGGCGTGATCCATTTTACAGCGATAAAAGAAAATAATGTAAAACGAGAAATGTCATGCATCTGTCATTTTCTTGTAGAACGAAGGAAGAAACTTTTTGGACAACTTAACACTTTACCGACCGCTAGCGGTTCAACAGCATACGCACGTCCGACCGGCTCTGTTTTGGTTTAGTCTCTCCGATACCGTTCTTTTCGTTCATCACGAACGATAAGTTTTTCAAATTGGTATAAAACTGTGGGAGCTTACAAAGCAACGCGACTGACCTAACTGAGCAGGGTACCTGAATACTAAATAACAAATTACTGCTCAAATAATGAGAAAGATTGTCGGCGACAAAAAACCGATTAATTGGCTATCGGTCGGTAAGCGTCGGCGACAAAAAACCGATTAATCGACTATCGGTCGGTAAAGCGTTAATACACGCGTAGATAGCTGCACTTACCTATAACATCACTTAGACACACAACTTACGTGCAAGCAACATAGTAGATTAATTGTAGAGAAAATACCAATCGAAAGAAAACAAATGGTTGACTAGTCGAAATTCTAAACTCAGCATAGAAAATGAATGAGAAATATACGAGGCGATAACAAAAGCAATTTGGACGCACAGAATGTCATTATGGGGGACAGCAGCAATGAATTACATAACCTACAATCGAAAATACTCAGAACCATAGTCAACGCGCCATGGTATGTCAGAAACACGCAACATAGGACATACGCAAGATCTAAAAACAGCAAATATAAGCAACAAAATACAAGGAAATGAAATAAAAAGAAGACTAAAAAGAAAACACTCCATTGACCTTACTAAAGAAATAAAACAGACAAACTCGAAGATGGTATCCACACGTTATTTGGCAATACAATTAGAAAAATTTAGCAAATGTACAGCTGGACAAATTTTAAAGTACAAATCAAATAAATAAAGAAAAAAAAAAATAAAAAAATAGTTGGACCGGCGTGAACTCGTAGAACTAACAAAAGCGATAAATACTTGATGGTATATCGTCTTAGGAATTAATGAATACAGCAGTTCACGAAGGTATTTGAATATTTATAGGCAATTTCTTCGCGAATATATATCGCGTGTTATATGAAACATTAAAAAAGTTCATTGCCACTAGAACGAGACTTAACTGTTATGATCGAGATGCTGAAGTTCCAGACGAACGAACCTGAAAATGCACCAAGAAACTACAAAATATTCGATGTTACTATGAAGATCATACGTAGATTTTACAAAGATCATAAACGTATTTAAACTGCCAATTGTTCATTGTATCAACGATCCTTCGTATCTTCAGTGAGACGATCTTTCAAGGTCTCGTGTCCAAATACTCTCATGATCCAGTGTAAGTAGTATAAAGGAGCGTATGAGGGAACAAGTAGTATAGATAGACGTAGTACGAGCAAAGTAGTATAAATGGATGTATAAAGAAACCCGCAGAGTTTATCAGGATTTATAGCTAAATATAGCGACAAACAATATATATGAACATCACGCGTGAGTTTCGCCGTGCCACGTCCTTCCCGCGATCCAATTGTATCTTTTCCGCGTTAAAAAATATCTAGTGAACCATGAAAGTCTCTTACAAACAATGAAAAAACACTTCCCGGAACAAATCCACCAGTTACTCAAATCATAAGCAACAGAACCTTTGTAGTAAAAATAAAGGATGTATATTCTGAGGTAAAAGACATCAAGGTAGGGGAACCGCAAGGAAGCGTCTTAACCCATTTGCATTCAAGCGCGGATTAATCTGCGCGCTGCGACTGTCTTTTATCGCCAAGCGCGGATTATTACGCGATTATTACCTACGACCGACCGCGCGCAGAGATAGAGGCCACTCAGTCGAACGCCGCTGGTGTCTTCAAATGTCTCCTTAAGTAGGGCCATGATGCAAATGGTTGACCAATATTACACACACTATACACGGTCGACATACCAACAACTATTTAACAGCAAAATACTGACATTCGCGGACGACACGGCTGTACTAGTCAGGCATACTAATCCAGAAACAGCAGTCACATTATTACAAGAGCGCATCAGAAAAAATACAAAGTCCAGTAAATGCAACCGTATTACATTTACACAAAGAAAACGGAACCCATCAAATATCCAATTGTATGGCACGCACATAACACAAACAAGGCAAATTAAATACCTAGGACTCCACTTAGACACACAACTTACATGGAAACAACATACTAAATCAATTATAGACAAAATGCGAATAAAAAGAAGACAAATGTACTGGCTAACTAGTCGAAACTCTAAACTCAGCATAGAAAATAAACTAAAAATCTACGAAACGGTAATAAAACTAATTTGGACGTACGGAATACCGCTATGGCGGACAGCAGCAACGAGTCACATAAATAAACTAGAGTCGCTACAATCGAAGATACTGAGAACAATAGTGAACGCCCCCTGGTATGTGAGGAACGAGGATATACGCAAAGACTTAAAAATACCAACGGTCAAAAAAGAAATCGGCAGGTATGCAGAAAAATACAAGGAAAGAACTGCAACACATGCAAATCAACTGGCCGCTGAAGTGAGCAAAACTCTTATAGAAAGAAGACTAAAAAGAGAACACCCCCACTGACCTCACTAAAGAAATAAAATAGTCAAACTTGAAGATGGCATCCCGCTGGGCGTAGCCATCCACATGTTTTTTTTTTATTTGGAATTAATTTACAATCAATTCTCATTGAGAATTATAAATCAATTATTCTGGCGTGGTACTATAACGTGAATAATAAACGATTATCGTATGTTTGGTTCTAGCTGAATCTAATATTTAAATTTAGAGGGTAATGTCTTTTTAGCCTGCGAATCTGATCCTTCGTGTCAAGTAATTGAATAACTAGTGGGTTTTGATGGTTGTTAATTCTTATGTTATATATATTACTGAATTTGTATATTTCTTCTTTAACTGTAGGTATCTTAATGTCGCGATGTATTGTTTCGTTGGTAACATACCAAGGTGCATCTATTAAGGATCTTACAGTTTTTGATTGGAATAGTTGAAGAATTTCTATGTTGGAATTACACGCTGTTCCCCATAGTTGGCTCCCATAGGTCCAAACAGGATTTAATATGGCTTTATATAGCATTATTGTAGGACCTAATACTACAATTAGTCTATTAATAATAATGGATTGTGCAGATGTTGATTAAACAGGAAACGATGGTTGTTTAACGTGAACTAAATGCAACAACGTACTATAATTAAGACAACTAGATAGTTAATTTGCAACTCTCGTCACCACGATTCAAACGCTCTCTCTCTCTCTCTCTCTCTCACGCGGACCACATTCTCTCGACAACGCAGTTCGCACTCCCTGACTGCTCAACTAACACTGACTGTTAATTCGTCTTTCTCCCTTAGCGTCCCTTTGTCCTTTGTCTTAGCCCCACCACACACGTGTTCCGCAACCGCTCGTGGCCAGAGTCACGTAGGCCTTTTCCACGAAACTATTCGATTGAAGGACCGACGATATACTTCGGCTTTCTTGTGACATTGTTTATAGTTTAATTTACTTATAATTCTCAATGAGAATTGATTGTAAAAATTCTACCAAATAAAAAAGAAATTGTTTATGGTTCACTCGATATCTCTTAGACCTTTTGTATACGATACTACATTATTTTACTCCGCACGCTTAAATTGCAACGTCTGCCAATGAGCCAGTAGAAATTTTTTAATTTTAATTTAATCCACATGTTATTTAGCAATTAAGTTAGAAAAATTTACCAAATGTCCAGCTGGATAAATTGTAAAGTACAAATTAAATAATAATAATAAAAAGAAGTATCTCATGTGTCCAAAGAAAACGAGAAGAATTTGTTGTCGGTTTTCTTCGAACCGATACGATGACAGTCGTGTCTCGCTAAAATTCCTCTTATTTGTCAAGCTGAAAAGAAGTATTGGAATATAAAAATTCGAAACTCTTGGCAATTATACATTATATCACAATTCAAATATTCAAATCAAAATCATTCTATTAAAACAAAAAGACAAAAGGAAAAAAAAGGAGGATATTTCGTACTCTGTCTCCTCTCTAATCAGTCTTGGAACTTCATCCTTTAACTCGTCCTTTTGACGAGCAAATTGACGAAGGATTAACTCGACGCTCCTTTCGTGTGTTGATCCCGAGGGATCGGTCGTTTGCGAGGTTCGCTTTAATTATTTTTCGCGCGTCCCGCTGCGCTCACTTTAAATTAGCAGCGCGGCAACCACTTTTGCCATCACACAGTTTTTACTTCCCCCTCTCTGTCTGTCTCTCTCGTTCTTCTGCTTCTGTTTTCCACATCGTCAACATTTTCCCTCGTGAGTGTACACATTTTTAAAGTGAAAAGCCTGTTTGCAGAATTCCAGCATTTCCTCGTCGCCTCGGCTTCTCTCTATCAGCTTTCAGCCTCGTGTTTTCGGCGCACCGTTAATTAATTAAAATTGAGCCGGAATCAGTGGCAGAATTAGTCGTTGATGACAGTGAAACCTATGCATTTTTCCTTTTTCACCGCACAGTTACATGTGGAATTTCCTTTTTTCATCAATATTTAGTTTTACGATCTTCACGATGTTTCCTGTTTTCTTCTTTCTCTTCTTCTTCGTTTCAGCAAAGAGAAAGTAGACACGAATTTGGGAAAAGTGGCGCGAAGGCTTGCGGAAACGTGAATCTAACATTAAATACTCGTTGCATTTCGTTATTTTTATGATTTATTGTTTATTCGTTCAATTATTCCCCCCCCCCCAATTATTGAATTACTTGATACGTCGGACCAGATCCGCAGGCTGAAGAGACACTACCCGTTAGACAGACCTAAACACTAGATTTAATTAGATATTTATACTAAGTTGTATTTACTTATTTATAACACTTGCTTATAAATTATACTTATCTATAATAAGTATTAACTTATTATAAATAATTAGCCATGTCACTGCGCCACGCCAGAAAAAATTACTGAAAATTCTCAATGCGAGAATTGATTGTAAATATTAATAAATAAATAAAAAAAATTATTTTGAGAAGAATTTTTATTCGCGAAAGAAATTATGAAGAAGATATAAAATATAGAAATAGAATAATTCTAATAGAGAAAAATAAAGGAAGAAATACATAGATGTAGAATAATAAAAATTATGGAAGATGAAATATATCAAACAAATAAATATACGAAGAAATTCAGGGGCGAACGAAAAGTGGGAAAGAGAATTGTTTTCGTCTATCTTCTTCTCGTTATTTCCGCCGATTCAATTTAAAAACCGACTGGTTTTTTATGTGACTCCGCGCCGCAAAATGATCGATGCCACGCGAGCTGCGGATGCGAGCAATTGATACGCAAACAGGTGTTGAAATTGTCAGCCGCTCGTCCCTGTACAAATTTCATCGAAATGATTGCGAAAGAGCGTTAAAAACAATTGCACTGTGATTTTTATTCTCCTCTTCGAGAGCTATCGCGAAAATGAACATACACTTTCGTCGATTAGCATCAACAGCGACGAATTTCGTCGTTATAATTCAATTCGGGAGTCCGTATCAAGCCAGCGACAAGGCAAAACTATATAGTGGACTACTTTTTACGAGAACTACTGGGTTGGTAACTAAGTGATTGCGGATTTTGTCAGTACCACCTAATGACAACATCCGCAATCACTTAGTTGCCAACCCGATAATACCATGTTAAACTGTCTTTGTGTAACTGTCGTTTGAAACTGCGCATCGCGTTACTTAGCTGTTGTCGAATCAGCTAGGCACTGAAAACAATTACCATGACATGGATTACGATTTTTGGAACAGTTATCGAGCACCATTATCCTAAATAACTGTTACCATAAGCCCAAACTTCCTGTCGATATCGTTTTCGCAACTGTATCTAACGACGATATGTCGTTTGCATTTTTGATGTTTTATTTAATCCGAGACTAGCCGAAATTTAGAAGCGAATATGTCGTTGCTAGCGACACCAAAATACCACTTTACCGACCGCTACCGGTTCAATAGCATACGCACATCTGACCGGCAGCTCAAGCGCAGATTCTCACTGGCACCGGCTCTGTTTCGGTTTAGACTCTCCAATATCTTTCTGATGCAACTGACGCAACTTAGCAAGGTGCCTTAGCACTAAATAACAAATTACTGTTCAAATAATAAGAAAGATTGTCGGCGATCAGAAGTCGTTTAATAGATTATCGGTCGGTAAGTGTCGGCGACAAAAACCGATTAATCGGCTATCGATCGGTAAAGTGTTAAGTGTTACATTCGGCACCGTTTCGAGCTCCGTGGCAGGAGAATCAGTCAACGGCCGTCCGTCGACTGACTCGAAGTCCTTAGGTCCACCAGCAACCAAACACAGAGCCGCGAAAACAAAGACTTTGGAGCGAGCCGAAGTGTCGTGCAGATTTTATCGCTGGAAAATTCCAACACACAGGAAGAAACAATTTACGTTTATTCTCGAGCTACGGAGTAGAAGAAGCAACGCGATATGTAAATAAACAAGAAACAGGTAGAGAGTGGTGTTACTGTGCGGAATATTAATGGAATTGTATTTAGGTGATGCCGTTTGGTTGAGATATCTGTACCACCCTGTATATCGGTAGCACGGAAGAAGCGCTGAGAATTCAGCAGGAAGAAAGCTACTTTCAAGTGGAAAGTTTAAACGGCGAGTAGCGGCCGAAGACGTCGTCGATAAGACCGGTTGCTATCTGCAACTGTCCAGTCCTCATGAAAGTTCGCGACTATGCATAGAAGAAGACTTTTCCACGGAAACTCCGCTATTTTTCATCCTCTCAATTCAGGAATAATTCGACGAAAGTTCAGCTATTCGCATACACTTCCGCTGAATCTTCTCGCGCGTCGTGAAAACCATGCGCCGTCACAGAAAGAAAGTTGAAGAAATCCTTATTATCGTTTATCTTCGAGTTATTGAGTTCGATCGTACGCAAACAAGAACCTTATAATCCCACGATATCGAGAATCCGGATGCTGGCAAAGCATCGATTCCTCACGCTCAGTAATTTTCATGGAGAATTATATAAATTAAAATATTCATCCCTTACTAGGCGTTAATATTCTTTCTTGTCTTCAGTCAGTTCGCGACGGACAGACGTTTGACATTCTGAAGCTGTTCTCACGCTTCTTTGCCAACGTTTAAACGATGCTGTACCAAAGCACCGATGAAAATGGTTACACAGCTTGCTGATAAAAAGGAAAGGAGATACGTAAGAGACGAGAAAATACTGGTCTCTCGATAGAACACCGGCTTAATTACTTCACCGTAAAGCAACAGACTGCTTCTTATTTCATTTCAACGCTTGAATCAACGTTTCACTACGGCCAGGATAAGTAAGTTTTTCCTCGACCAAGCGAAGATTATTTTTCTTGCAGAACGTGGCCAAGACTCGGGTGATTAGGGTGAATTCAGCAGGAATTCGAAACTGCCCGCTTCCACTGAAGATAAACGAGAGCCAACTTCGTTCCCATTATTATCCAACTTGGCCTGAAAGTGTCGGTTTCCTTCTGCTTCCTTCGTTTGCCCTCTAGGGGTTACGAAAATAGCCACTGTCGGCCGATGAGTCTTGGGCAAACGGGCCAACTGTAGCCCGATGACCTCTACAAGTCAAACACCACGAGTTCAGCTTTCAAACGAACGATCGGTAGGATTTTGGCTAATCACGGCATCGGGTTTGACACATTTTTGGCCAGCGACGTGCGATCGTTAACGAGAATATTCCAACACTGTTTATTACAGAATCTCCTTTTATGAATATGTATCGGTAGATATGCAAAAAAAAAAAAAAAAAAATACAAGAAAATGATGCAAACCAGCTGGCTACTGAAACGAGCAAAACGCATATAAAAAGAAGACTAAAAAGAAAACATCTGACTGAAGAGATAAAATAGACAAATTCAAAGATGGCATTCACACGTTATTTAGCAATGAAGTCAGACAAATTTATCGGATGTTCAAGTGGACAGACTGTAAAGTACAAATTATACGAATAAAAAAGAAAAGGAATATGTTAGGAGTAATTAAAATTTGTGAGAAAAGCTCAGATGAGTTATAAGAAAAAAAAAAAAAAAAAGAAGTAGGTACCACAAGATGTTCGATCAAAGTATTCCTGGTTGCTTCCTACGACTTGAAGACAAAATGTTGCAGATAAAATTCAATCGTCTGGACACTGACAAAGGAGAACGTCGCTAAAACACATTGTTCCTGTTGAGGTTGAGATTGACTGATTGAAGAACGAGTGGATGAATTTGTAATAGAAAAGTATATTGAAATAATTAAAGGTATAAGTATAATGTATAAGTTTATGCTGATTCAGATTACTTACTCTCTTAATGTTACTAGACAATGCAATGATAGGGAGCAGGTTCATATATTTACAGCAAAAGGACATTACCAAAAAAGTTAAGCTTATAGCTTTGGCTAGAGGCTACAGAGAACATAAATAGAAATCTGTTTATTAGTTCCTTTGTTCCTAGACCTTGCAACCCAAAACATAATGTATACTCAAGGCTGCAATAACATGTACCGCTCCTTATTTAGAATATTTCGCGTAATAGCAGTCTGCAGGTCATGGATGTACATAAATAAAGATGTAGAGTTTTTCTTGAAGTAGTTACTTCAAGTTAGTTTTACCTTACTCGCCTTATCCGATACCAATGAGATACTAAAGTAATTCGACGATCTTGTCCGAAGACGCAGCATTTTCCTAATATGAAATCAATCAGTTAGCTGATAGATGGCTTAAAGTTAGTTAAAAACCCAGCAGCGCGTACTTTGATCGCTGTAAAAATAAGGTTTCAGTTTCGCTGAAAAACCGAAGCTCGGCAGACACGCTCCTGCGTATAATTTCGAAAATATCAGATTGACAAAAAACGAATGAAATCTACAGATTCACAATTCGGACAGATCACAGATAGCTTTCGAACATCTTTGAACATTTTTTCTTTTTTACGTAGTCCCATCTGTTCCGGAATAAAAATAACATTACACGCGTTAAGCGAAACTTTTTGAAATCTCGTCGGTATCGATACGACTATCGTGATTAGGATTTTCGTGGGCCACAGTACACTTTTTGCGTCTCATGATTCCATTCTGCCGTTTCGATAAGCTCGTCATTATCAGCATAGTTAATCGATTAACGCTCGATTCACCTCACTTCAATCGGAAAGCGTGGCGCCCTTTGTTTGAACACGTGTACTCCTCTGTTCGACGTGCACACTTGTGCACATCGGCCACAGTCGCTGAGCATAATGTTGTTTTTACTTGACCTGAATCCCCTAACGAGTGAACGTTTCGAGCAGAGACTGAGCGTGAAAATTGAATTGATCCTGGAACGGGACGGTTCCGTATTGCTCCTGTTGAGGATCGTGTATCTTAATCGGCAAAATATAAGTAAAGGAACACTGAGATTGCACTTGGAATTTATATTAAAATAGTTTTAGATTTATTTAATAAATGATTCACAGGATCTTCGTTGATATACATTTGCACGCGTCTCAGCACTCTCTTTGTCTCACCATCATCATCTATACCACACTGCTATCGGAACAGTTGCATTCGCCTGTTTTTCGAGACGCTGTGCACGCATAACTTCCATACACTTATACTCACATACGTGTGTCACTACTACGCGGCTAATCTAGTCTAACACACGAAATTATACATATGTAGCGGCACTTGGCAACAATGTATATCGCCGAAGCGAAGTGCCTAATGAGTCATCAATATCCCAACGGTTCTTCCGCCGAATGTTCGAGAAGAAGGCGCGCGTGGCAACGGTCGCGGACGCCTAACAAACGCGTGGATAGTGGGGATGTCGAGGGGTGACAAAAAGAAAAGAATCGAATCCGATCGACAGTTAGGTTCGAACTAGAAAGCGATAAAGTCGACTTGTAACCGGGCAGCGAGATTGACTAGCTGAACCGAGAGCGATACGCGACGCGATCGAAAGAAGACTCTTGTTAATAAATTTGTTGTTCACCTAAACACCGTGTGATTATTTAACGCATTACATCGAATAACAGCTCACGTATCTCAATAGCTCCATAAGATTGTTGATTTTCTATGACTTGGAAGAGCGTTTCCTGGTCACACGACTATTTTCATAACGATATTTTTCTACGATTTCTATCATTCACCGTGAACGTTCGTGACTGACTGGAATAAAATTTGTTCGACAGCGAGTTGTCGAACACGAAAAATGAAAACCTTCGATAGCTGTTTATTCTTGCGACACGCTTGGCTCGCTAGCGCGAGAAAAAGTGCAGAGTTTTCTTTTTCCTACTATACTATACTAGTGATTTCATGAATTAACGATCGAATAACAGCAAAATGTGAAGTGTCATCGAAAAGCCAAAAACGTTTAAAGATCAAAATGGAAAAAAGGAATCTTAAACTGAAGGAACAGTAAAATTCAACCTGGTCCGTTTCAGCGGTTTTAAAATAAATATACAGAGGAAAGCTTTGTAAAAGGGGGAACCTGTGTCATAAGGTTCCTTTTTCATGAACAATTTCACTCGATACGGGCAAGCGTAGAGACAAGGACAATTTTTGTCTGACGATTTTTTTCACAAAGCACCGAGGAAATTGAACTGCGAGAGGCCGTCTTGAATTTCTGTGTACCGGCTTCAAAAAGGATCCGATATCTTCCTGCTCTTAAGGTCTTTTCAGAGTCCTTCAAAAGGACCATAATCGATTCCAGCTCGTTCTTTTTCCCCTCGTTGCAGACGACCGGTACTTCCCGCGATCTTCGATCGTTCATGTTTAAGCCGATTTCCAATTTACTAGTGCAGTTATTATTTACACACTCGTGCGTAATAACAATTTTTTATAATAACTATGTATAGGTCCCATTCATGTTACCCAAGCTGAGCCTGGTTTCGCAAGGAAAATTAAGAATTTCCGGAATTCTTTCATCGTCGGTTGTAGTACAGTTCGAAACATTGTCTCTTGCATGGCCGCAAATAACAGAAAAACAGTGAGTTGCGTTACGCAGGACACCCTGTATATGGATACTGTAGTGTCTAGAAGGTGGTTGTTCCTTACGCACGATAATGTCGAGAAACCGAAGTATCGACGATAATAGGATATTTTAAATGCAAATGTACATTGCGCGACGCTAAAGTTAGGAAAACGTTGTTGAGGCAAGTTAGGAATCTGTAAATTTTCCATTTCGAACATTACGGAAAGCAAGTAAATGGCAAACACTGAAAATGTTAAATTAGACGACAGGTAAATAAAAAGATGTTATTGGCTCGGGAAATGGCGAATGACAAAAGGTACAACATTTCTGAATGTTGTCTTAAACAATATAAGGTAACGAAGAAAAGATCGTATGAAGGCGTAAAAGTTTCAGAGTATCGAAACTGCGGCTCGATTTCTCCAAGCCATGGAGACTCGGGGTTGCAGCAAGTTCGCAAGATTGGAAAATTCTGTCAGTCGCGAAATTGCATACTTCGACGAAAGTACAGCGCAACTTTCTGTTCCAATGCATTTTCTTCGCTCGCTTCGCTCTGAAAACAGTTTATTACGATATTTATTTTGCGCCAACTGTACTTTCCAGCGTTGACGAATTTTACGAGATGAAGAGGAATCGTCGGCACCGACACTCGACTCTAAACAAACGTCGCGATTTCTGGCTATTACCGGTTTATTTATCTCTTTGTTTACTATGTAAGATCCTACTGTATTTCTAATTCTCTTAACACTCTGACTGCCACGCTGAGATCACATGTTTCCCTCAGGACACCACGGGAGTATTTTTATTATTTAAAGCGTATAATGGCAAAATAATAATAAATTCACGATGTAAGACAACATTCGTAAGCAAAACGTGCAGAATATATTATTGAAACACGTAGAAGATATTAGTAAACAGTACGATGATTATTTTTATGATTTCGACGAAATACAAGAGAGGAAAATGTGCTGTAGATTCATCAGATCAAATGATAGCATATTCTACACCACGTAGAAGAACCCCCAAGTGGTATATAAAATTAGCTTTAGTGTTATCGTTAAATACATCAATTTCAAACGCGATGATACTCTCTAAACAAGCAACAAAAACAAAAATCAAGTTATCAGATTTTAGAATGGCACTCGCAATGCACCTTACACAGTACCATTCACCAGAGCAGTCAAATATACTTATTCGACAAAGATCGCCACACGAAATGCAGAAGAAAGAAGAGCAAGCGTAGCTGGCACGAAAATTTCGCAGAGAATGGTATAAAAAAAATGTTAACCAATTGGGATGAAAAATTACTAAGAATCGGAGGAAAAAGGTGACCACCTATCGTCCAGATCGTATGGATGAGCCACATTTGTGTTTAATGTGTTTTAACACAGTGCACCGTTAGATTCAACATTTCTTCTCATTTTTTTTTTATCGATGTTCTAATAAAAATGTTTAACTGTTCAATGGGGCGCTTTTCATTTCAAAGTATCTTCTATTTATCGGTTACATTCAAAATGCCCTAACTGTTAATTTTCATTCAATTTTTACGATTGTAAGAAGTTGAAGCGCTCCGGCCATATATGACCAACGTGGCAGTCAAAATGTTAACACTACAACTACCGACAGTTAACACGATGCTATTTCTACCAAAACCAGTGAAAATGACTGGTCTATAAAAGATACTTGGTAATAGAATATTTTTGGTATTATTAATCCATCTGGGACCATGATACCTGAGGGTTGGCACATTTATAAAATTGCGGAAACAGTCATTTTGACTGGTGTGATATTTCTAGTGTTAGCGATCTAGCGATCGGTCCGGAATTTTCCTTATAACTGATATCGTCATGTCGAATGATACGCAGTAAAAATTAGAAAAACCTGTGGCAAGTTGCAGGAAACGAGGAAACTGGTTAATTAGGGTTCGATAAACAGATTACAGTATCCTTTCACGCTTTGACAAGTACCGGTCATTTTCATTGGTATTGGTATAAGTAGCCTTGATGCAAAGTTATTTTCAGTTTGAATACATAAAAAACAAAATAAAATTCGTTGTATTATTCTTTTAGTTATCGTCCGCGAAAGTCACTGCATCATTGCGGAAAAAAGATATAACATGAAGTAGGAATTTGAAAATAAAAATTGTAAAATCAGTCAATTTGACTGGTGCGGTAGTTCTAGTGTTAACAAATTTAAATTTATATTTATATTTATATTCGACGTAAAAGCCCGGTTCTTAAGGGACGAAGCGCTCAATTTCAAGGAAAGTTTGTTCAAGTTTACACAGAGAAATAAATCCGCAGAGCGGTCGACGACCGTCACGAGTAGACGTGTGGCCTTTTCCCATCGTCGCGAGAGCTGTCTCGGTCGCCCTGGGCGTAAACTCTCGCGCCGCCCTAGCTGTTTTGCTTCCGATTTAGATGTTTCTGCCTGTGAATACGGAAACTAGAGAGAAAGCCCCGTAAACATTACCCTATGTCGTTACTCGTGAAACGATGGCAGCTAATGGGAAACCTTGTACAAAAAAGAAAAAAAAAGAAAGAAAAGAGACACTCTTGTGCCAGAGTAGACAGACGATGGAATAGATCACTATAGCGATAACTAGGCTAGTTTTTTTCTTATTTACGCATCTATGGGAAGTTTGAAAATATACGCAATATTTCTTGTTTTATATTATTTTATTGAATTGTGTAGCATCCATTTCGTTCTATTAAGACGTAGACCACAACATTCGATACATTAGGTTCCCTGTTTGTGTAAAGACGCATTGTTGCAAAAGACACGAAGTAAAATGTAGAAGAAGATTTATAGTAAAAATGGCCAATATTATCGCCTACTATATTTCATTTAATTTAACAATGCCTTGGTTACTTTCAATAATTCTTTATACATTTCCATTTGCCATAAGTGTATTCTGCCTCGTACGAGTTTTGAATTTGTGAAAAGGCTCTATGGGAGCTGGTGGAAGCATTTGTGTAAAGATACATTGTTGCAAAAGACACGTTTGTAAAGAAGAAAAGACGCTTTTGAAACAACCTAATACAACACACGTACATAAGATATTCGTTAAAAACTGTCCACAAGCGTTTGGATACTTTCGCGAGTTACTGTATATTTAACGTAAAAGAAGATCCATAGTTAAAATTACCAAAATGTCCAATATTATCGCCTACTGTATTTAATTTAATTTAACAATGCCTTGACTAGCTTGAATAATTTCTTACATTACCATTTGCCGTAAGTGACTCCTCGTGCGAGTTTGAATTTGGAAAAAGGCTATGGGAGCTGGTGGAAGCGTAAGTTTGACACTTGGGGAAGCTTAAAGACTTTCGTTTCGCCTGGACAATTTTTTTAGTGCGTAAATTATTGAAAAAATTCCAGAAAAATAGATCAAGAACAAGGCGAATGGAAGAAAAAATACTCAGAGAAAGTAGATCGAAGCAGAAAGAAAACTTTGTCCGCGTTGACTTACCATTTTATTAATTCATCTGCTCACAGTTCACGCACGACGATTTATCAGGCCGCGATCCTGTTTAGTTTATCTTCGACAGACGTTGGTGGGTAAGCTAACCGCGGCGTCTCCTCTAATTTACATTTCATTTATTCCACGAACGTGGACAATTAACCGTCTGCCGCGTGATTTACTCGAAGCAAGCCCAAATTCGCGTCGTCCAAGTTTGTTATGCCTTGTTCTAATGAATTATCCTGAACGAGACAATTTCAAAAAATACTATCGCCGTTGTCACACCACGGATTCTTATGCATTTTGCGTCATTATACAGGGTGATTGGTAACTGGTTGGTACAAGCGGAAAAGGGGTGATTCTACGCGAAAAAAAGTCGAAAATATAGAATAAAAAAATTTTTTTTTTTAATTTTTCCATCGAGACAACGATCTACGTAATTATATAATGATACAAAATATAAAATGAAAATTATATAACTTAAAAAGATATATGCAATTGATTAAGATATATAAGATATGATTATATTAAAATATTGGGCTGGAAACTAAGTGATTGCGGATTTTGTCATTAGGTGGTATTGACAAATTCCGCAATCATTTAGTTTCCAATATTTTAATATAATTATATCTTATATATTTTAATTAATATACAGGGTGGTTGGTAACTGGTGGTACAAGCGGAAAGGGGGTGATTCTACGCGAAAAAGAAGTCCATCGAGACAACGATCTACAGTGAGATCCGTTATAGCGTACCGCACGCGTACCGAGCTAAAATTCAAAGTCGATTTTCTCGAAAACAAAGCGTCAAACGNAAAAATTTTTATTCTATATTTTCGACTTCTTTTTTCGCGTAGAATCACCCCCTTTCCGCTTGTACCACCAGTTACCAACCACCCTGTATATCTTTGTAAGTTATATAATTTCCATTTTATATTTTGTATTATTATATAATTACGTGAATATACGAATTTAATATTGTTAATCGTATACACACGGCGTCAACATTAACAATAAATTACAAATATATGAATTTGTCGTGGCCACATAATTCACAAAATTCTGGCGCACCGTTATCAAACAAAGAAACCGAAATTTGTTGGACAAAGTTCAGAATTTTCACTTTTTAATTATTATCCAAAATATTCGACGTTTAATATTGGCTTGGCAATTAAGCGATTGCGGATTTTGTCATTAGGTGGTATTGACAAATTCCGCAATCATTTAGTTTCCAATATTTTAATATAATTATATCTTATATATTTTAATTAATATACAGGGTGGTTGGTAACTGGTGGTACAAGCGGAAAGGGGGTGATTCTACGCGAAAAAGAAGTCCATCGAGACAACGATCTACAGTGAGATCTGCTATAACGTACCGCACGCGTACCGAGCGAAAATTCAAAGTCGATTTTCTCGAAAACAAAGCCTCGAACGAAAAATTTTTATTCCATATTTTCGACTTCTTTTTTCGCGTAGAAGCACCCCCTTCCTTTCTCCACCCCTTAGATTTCTCATTACGTACTACAGCGATGAAAAAGAAGAGAAGAAACAACGAAGAAGACGAAGAATGGTATTTTATTCTGAACTATTTTCACAGAAATTCGCCTACTTTGCAAAAGTTAGATTCAGAGAAATACACGCGACAATAAAAGTAGCGAACAAGCAAATGGAAGTTCGATGACAAACCTCGGCATTTGCCAATGATCTGGCGAGTGTCGCACCATCTATAACCGCAATTGGAGCGCGCAATGTCACCGCGTTTCCGGTAATTTGCTCTGGGACATGGCGTAACGTAAATTTTTTAGCATCTCGGCGCATAAAGCGGGTCATTCTACGTCCTTCGTCACACACTGACCGCGATTACGGCTCTTACATCAAAGATCATGGATCAATCATCGTCATGAGAACACGCAGTAGCAAGTAACATCATATTTTTCATTTAGAATAATAACAAATCTCATCGAATTTTGCTCGATATTGAAATTCCATAAAATCCATTTAACTTTTCCATTTAGATTCCGTTTCGTTAGATAAAAATCTAAAAATGCATAGAAATCGCCAGTCCATTAACGAAAGTGTTACAATTTCCATGCATTCGACAATGCAAACATTCGCTTTGCGAACGCTACACCTGCGCGATAAAACACACTGTTTTCGTTCCCATACGTCTCATTGGAATGTGTAAATATTTAAATTCCGTTTGTTGCATATTTCTCCTGCATTTTATCGATTCTTGTCCGACAATCCACTTTGCAGAAATTTTCTGCGGCCGACTCTAAGCTTGTTTTTCACTCTGTCGTTAGATGAGCTGGCAGAATGGATTTGCTGAACAGTCATCAAGGATAATTCGCAGAGCACTTTAAAGTAGAATTCATTTAATTCATTATCTCATATTGCTAATTAAAATTGATGGAATATTCAAATCATGCGACCAAGTCTCCTACGAAATTCCTTTTGCATTAGGATCTTGATTATGCGAGCTAATTATGACACACGCCGTTTGAATACTAATTGGATAACCTTGTTTCGCGTTAATTAAAATCGTAGCATAGTCTTCAAAGTGTCGAAAGTTCACTGGTGCAAAAATTCCACTGCAACTTTCCAAAGAAACTGCGAATAAAATATTACGTTAACGCAACGCTGCTCCTCCGCGGGCCACTCGTGAGATCGACCAAACATTGAAGATTTACCTTCAGGATAATAAAGTCTCGCGTTGAAGGAATGCTGTTAGTACTTTGCCGTTAGTAGTATTTTTGGATTTCCCATAGAAGGAAAAAACGGGAAGTGTTAAAGATACGGCGAATTTGAATGGCCGAAATAATGTACATCGAAGTAATTTGCTTAGACAAGCAGATGTAATTGGGAAGATGGAAGTCTTAAAATTATGTCAGTAAAATTTGAAAAGGATTGAACAACGTAGGTAAGAGTTATGATACGTTTGTTAGACACACGCATTGTAAGTGTCTGACAAAAGTATTTGAAGGCAACATATTATTAAATTATTTAATATTAATATTTTGTTAGACCACTTTTAGCAGCAATAGTGTGTCTCAATCGACGTTCCATACTGTAAACTAATGATTTTGTAAAACTACACTCAACGGAGTTCCATATTTTTATAATTTTATCTTTCAATACTTGCTTTCAGATTATCTGAAATTTATTTTATCTTCTTCCCATTTCAGCCCATACATTTTCAATCGGATTTATATCTGAACTTTGCTGTGGAGTAATTATCACGTATGGTGTGTTATATACGATCCATTCTTTCACAATTTTAGCAGTATGCTTAGGATCATTACCTTGCTGGAAGTGGAAATCTCCCAATAATTCTAATTTACGGCCATTTTCTTTAAGCTTATTTTTTAAAATATTTAAATACTTATATTTATCAAGTATTCCATCATAAACATCAAATTTCTGGTGCCACTGGCAGCCATGCACCCACACACCATGACCAATCCACCTCCATGTTTCACTGTTCGACGTAAATGTCGAATTTCCAATTCCGTATTTGGTTTTCTTCACACATAATGTAGGATCTTATTTACAATAAATTGATTATATAGATGTTGATTAAACAGGGAACGATGGTTGTTTAACGTGAACTAAATACAACAACGTGCTACAATTAAGACAACTAGATAGTTAATTTGCAACACTCGTCACCACGGATCAAACGCTCTCACGCAGACCACACTCTCTCGACAACGCAGTTCGCACTCTCTGACTTCTCAACTAATACTGACTGTTAATTCGTCTTTCTCCCTTAGCGTCCTTTTGTCCTTTGTCTTAGCCCCACCACGCAAGTGTTCCGCAGCTGCTCGTGGCCAGCGTCACGTAGGCCTTTTCTACGGAACTATTCGATTAAAAAACACATTGATGGGCCTGTCGGTACCTCGGCTTTCTCGCGACATTGTTTATGGTTTACCTAATATCTCTTAGGCCTTCTGTCCACGATACTGCAATAATCTTGACCATCCGAGCCAAAAATGTTAAACTTTGACTCGTCCAAAAAGATAACTTTGTCCCAAAAAGAATTATCTTTGTTAATATAGGTTTTCGCAAAAGTCAATCTTTTTTTATGATTTACCACATTAATATATCGCTTGTTTCGCGATACTGTGCCATGAAAATCATTGTTCCATAAGATTCGTCGACGTAATTTCGGGTGAACTTTATGAAACATATCAGCTACCATACCTGCGAGTTGAGTAGCGGATGTTTTTTACCTACTGGTTTTTTCTAATTCGCCAATGATAACTTTTTCCTCTCTTCCAGTCAATTTCTTTGGTCCACCTGATCGAGCTTTGTTTCCAAGTGTTCCCTCATTCTTTCACTTTTTTATCATATAATGTATCGTGCACTTACTTCTGTTCACAATTCCGGCAATCTCGTTATATGGTTTGCCATCGTCGTGTAATCGGAATATTATTTTTCTTTCACACTTTTTGGTATTCGTTTTAAATACTATTGTGAACACTTTTACGTTTCTGTTACTGAAACGATACCCTAACATCAAGTGAACGTACCAATATTTTCATTTAGCAACGATGTTTACATTTGGTGCAAAGGCATATGAAAAACTATCAACAGTGTTACAGCATTCGAATACTTTTGTGAGACACTTAACATGAATGTTTCTAGTAAATGTATCATAACTCCTGTCTATATTATTGAATCGTTTTCAAATTTTACTCGTGTAATCTTGAGACGTGTCAGTCACTATAGATACCAAATTGTTTTAACAAATTAGTTTAGTATATCTCATTTTATTAATTGCAATTTGTAAGTGTAAGCGTCCGAATACTTTCGTGAGTCACTGTATGTATAGCGCAGATCGCAAGACAATTTCTCAAATCTGTTTTCGGAATATTCTCGCGTTACTCGTTCCAAGATGCGAGCTTTGCACCTAAAAAAGTCTGTTATTTGTCGTTTCGACGAATTTAGTGACGCGATGCCCAAAAGGGGCACGATGCTTGTTGGCTCGCGCGCTCCATTTCTATTCAGCCAAATTATCGATTTCATACTTTTCTCCTTTTCTATCGTCCTCCGTCTTGATATTTTTATCTTTGCTTACTTTTTATCACCGAAGAGTCGCGTCGTATTTTACTTCGTACGAGAAATACAGTTTAGGAAGAATCTTACTTTCTGCAGGTTCCTCCAAGCTTTCTATTTTCCTATTACACTCTGCTGTTTCATTTTTCTGTACTTTTCTCCTTTCTTTCTTTCTTTCTTTGTAGTTCACTCTTTCATCCAATGGATTAATCTTTATAGTCTTTCATGCAGATATCCTGCTTCATCGCTTGTATCTACCTCCTCGCCGCTCTGTTTCCTCTTATTAGTTTCTTCGCTGCTTTAATTAAATTTTATATCCTGCTTCCGCTTGTCTCGTTCCCATCTACCGCTCTATATTATTCGCGTTTCCTTCTCTTCTCTTCGACTTCTCAATCCAAACTGTTACTTTGCTTCCTTATTGTACAGAACATAGCGGTATTGTCAGAAATATCGTCTTTTCTTTGTTAGTTGGCAGATTCCCTACAACCACCTACCACTGAAACTATTATTCTCTTCCAGTAAAAATTCACTCACCTAGCAGCTCTAACTTCAATTTAACTTTGTAATTATTATCCAAAATATTCGATGTTTAATATTGGGTTGGCAACTAAGTGATTGCGGATTTTGTCAATACCACCCAATGACAAAACATTAAAAATGACAAAACACCCAATGGCAAAATATTAAATTCCTATATTCACGTAATTATATAATGATACAAAATATAAAATGAAAATTATATAACTTAAAAAGATATATGCAATTGATTAAGATATATAAGATATGATTATATTAAAATATTGGGCTGGAAACTAAGCGATTGCGGATTTTGTCATTAGGTGGTATTGACAAATTCCGCAATCATTTAGTTTCCAATAGTTTAATATAATTATATCTTATATATTTTAATTAATATACAGGGTGGTTGGTAACTGGTGGTACAAGCGGAAAGGGGGTGATTCTACGCGAAAAAGAAGTCCATCGAGACAACGATCTACAGTGAGATCCGTTATAGCGTACCGCACGCGTACCGAGCTAAAATTCAAAGTCGATTTTCTCGAAAACAAAGCGTCAAACG
>JACXIP010000035.1:374184-411285 GCA_014737485.1 Bombus picipes
CCCCCTTTCCGCTTGTACCACCAGTTACCAACCACCCTGTATATCTTTGTAAGTTATATAATTTCCATTTTTATATTTTGTATTATTATATAATTACGTGAATATACGAATTTAATATTGTTAATCGTATACACACGGCGTCAACATTAACAATAAATTACAAATATATGAATTTGTCGTGGCCACATAATTCACAAAAATCTGGCGCACCGTTATCAAACAAAGAAACCGAAATTTGTTGGACAAAGTTCAGAATTTTCACTTTTTAATTATTATCCAAAATATTCGACGTTTAATATTGGCTTGGCAATTAAGCGATTGCGGATTTTGCCATTGGGTGCTATTGACAAATTCCGCAATCATTTAGTTTCCAATATTTTAATATAATTTTATCTTATATATGTTAATTAATATATACATATCTTTTTAAGTTATATAATTTTCATTTTATATTTTGTATGATTATATAATTAATTGAATATAGAAATTTAATATTTTTAACCGTACATACATGGCGTTAATATTAACAATAAATTACAAATATAGAAATTTATCGTGGCCACATAATTCACAAAAATATGGCGCATCGTTATCAAACGAAGAAACCGAAGTTTGTTGGACAAAGTTCAGAATTTTCACATCGTCTGACCTGAATAGTCAGCAAACATAAATCTAACTGTTTTTGGGCAACACAGAAATTAGTTTCTAACTACTGTGGCAGCAACGACGGTTCTTCCTCGACAATCTTCAACGACGCAATGCAAAAAGCAGTATCGTATTACTGTTTATCGAGAAAATCTCGCGACTTACAACAGTTTGCATAGAAAAACAGCATACGGTGTTTTGGTCATTCAAATTCGGTCGAATCGCGGCACAGAGTAAACACGACTGTTAAAAGTACCATTTTCCAACCTTCGGTTTTTCAGCTCTCGACACAGTTATGGATGACTATTTTTAGAAGAAATTTCCTGTTCTTTGTAGAATATAACACTTTAGAATAATCCTTGCCACTCTCATCGTTCTAATCTTTATCCTTTTTTTTTATTAGAGCAGCTGGACTTCTATTCTATATATATCGCAAAGATCATCAAAATGAAGATAAATATTGTTATTAGCTTGTTTACATCTAATATTGTTATCCAATACTTATATATTAAAATTTTCACTATACATAATGTATTTGAAATAGGTTTAAAAAACGTAGAGTTAGTTAGATAATTATTTGGAATAGAAATTTCGTAGGAAGATATGTCTGAAAAGTTTCCATTATCGGTACATGGGTAGTTGTAACTAAATTTAAATACCGAAAAGTCATGTTTTTTATTTGGAACGACTTCGAAGAATTTTGCCAAGTTCTGTTACACTAGTTCTGAGACACCTTATATAAGGTTACGAGCTGTATTAGACCTGGCATTGGCACGGGATAGAGCAAAGGAATTTGGAAGAACGATCGATCTGTGGAGTGAGGAAGTTCGCGATAGCCTTGATCATCCAGAACACGTGCTATCCACTTTAGTTAATCAAAAAGTTTCGCAGCGATCGGTAAACGACGACTCATCAGCGTTATCGAGTGTACTCCTTTTTTAGTTATAAATACTCTAAACCATAACTGGATGTTCGCGTATCTTCCTCATTAGCACAGTCATATTATCTCTGGGATTATCCGATCATTTTGTTTATTAAATCACTGTACGCCGCAAGAAATGAAAGTTATTAGATCGGTGCGTATGAAAGTTTCTTTAAAGTTTGAATTTGCCGCACCAATTATCAACTGTATTAAAGAAGAAGAAATTTACCATAAATCGGTAAAAACACGAACCTTCATTATCGCGACATCAATGTATAACCGGAATATCCGTGTGATTTTCGTACGAACCGTTTCACATAGTTTCTTTCTTAATATCGTTAGAAGGCAACATAAACTTCCAATCAAGCTGATGGAAACTAAGTATAGCCGGTAATAATAATCACGTGGTTGGAACCTGTTAACAGGAATCCAACCTTCCAGTTAATAGTAAATCAGTCTTAGAACCAGTCAAGCCTTTAACAGTCGCTTAACTGGCAAGCACCTGGGCTTCAGTTGGATTAGAAGCTGATCAGGTTAGCGATATACACACAGCCAGATAATTATTAATTTCCCGTTGCACCTGTGCTCTCTGTTTATTCCCTCTATTCCTAGGATATTTAAATAAACTAACGAATATACGTATCAGAAGAGAATCGAAAACATTTAAACCATTCTAAATTCTGCAAACTTAAAGAAATAATTTTATAATTTTTGTCACACTCGATAAGAGTAATTTGATAGTAACGTTTCTTTTTCAATTATTCCTCTTTTCGTACAAAATATAAATATCGAAATAGTTTCACACGGTTAATTTGCTACAATTACCTTATTTATGGCCATTAATTGGTGACCATTATTTATTTAATTTAGTATTAATTAGAAATAATTAGACAATTAATATAGTCGCGTATACTTTTACAGGCCATGCGAAAGATCTATTTCTCTTAGGAAACTTTCTTTTTCTTTTTTTTTCCGAGTTTGTTACGGTGTGTTCCACTAATTAGAAATTTTTTTTTACTATTTAATTTGTACTTTACAATTTGTCTACTAGCTGGATATTTGGTAATAACATATGGATGGCAATCCGCAGCGGCATACCATCTTCAAGTTTGACTATTTTGCTAATTAGAGATGATTATACATTGTTAGTTATTTTTAAGACGCGTCTCGTATCTTGTAATTTGACGCAGTAGCAAAAGTAGACGTTCCATGGTGTTGCAATATTCACAGGCTTCAGGACTCTTCTAATACTAGCTACCATCGGTGAACTTCGACGTAGTTTTAACGAAGATGATTTCTTATTATTAAATTATTATTATTATTCAAAAAATACCCCGATACTCCAGTGTGGTATATTAAAGTAGAAACTTACGGGACATCCTATATATATTCCAAACAAACTTTGGGTAAACAGAACGGATAGAATCACAGAAGCATAAAGTTCGTGGAGAGTACGACGAAGTTGTAGCTAAGTCGTCACACCTCGGTTTCGAGAAACTACCTTTAGCGAACGTTACGAATATATCGCCATAGCTGTCCCTGGTTATTGCATCCTCTACGGAGATGTGATAATTAAATAATAAATTGTTTTATCGTTTAACCGACGAGTCCGATACGCAATGAGTCAGAAAAGTTCTCAAGGATATGTCACAGTGGAATACAGAAAGCGCGTCGTATAAAACTTTCTAATATTTCATTAATTAATATCGTAATAAGATATCACGAATGTCTGTCTAAATCGCATTTATATGAATTCGCATAAATATCCGCTACTTGTAATATTTTTCTACAAATTTCCCATTTATATCTATCGTGCAAAAAAAGATCGTACACAAAAAGCAAACACGTCCTTCGCACATTGTTATATCTCCCGCGTTTTAACGCAATTTATCGCAATACGTAAACGTTTTTAAAAGCTTTCGTACAGAAAAATATTACACTCTCTGCTATTATCTGTCATAGAAAGAAGACTGAAAAGAAAACACTCCACTGACCTCTCTAAAGAAATAAAATAGTCAAACTCGAAGATGGTACCCTCTGGGGGTAGCCATTCACGTTATTTAGCAATTAATACTTTACCGACCGATAGCCGATTAATCTTTTTTTTGTCGCTGACACTTACCGACTGATAGCTTATTAATCGGCTTTTTGTCGCCGACAATCTTCCTCATTATTTGAGCAGTAATTTGTTATTTAGTACTAAGGTACCTTGCTCAATTGCGTCAGTTGCTTTGTAAGTCCCACAGTTTTATACCAATTTGAAAAACTTATCGTTCGCGATGAACGAAAAGAATGGTATCGGAAAGTCTAAACCAAAACAGAGCCGGCGCCAGGGAGAATCTGCGCCTGAAATGTCGGTCGGACGAGCGTATGCTGTTGAACCGGCTAGCGGTCGGTAAAGTGTTAAATAGTTTAAAGACTATCGATGAAGAGATCAAAGGTGTAGTTACGAGCGCTAGAACGATTTCGATAGAAAATCGTTGAATATGTCGCGGAACAGAGATGCGACGAATGATCGAGAAAGACGCCACTAACTCGGAACAAGCCGCAACAATTAGATGCTAAAGAATAACTGACATGGATAACTATAGTGGATAGGATAGAAACCGCCTTTTGAATAGCTGAACAATGAGATGTGGCACGTGCAATAGGGACAAGCCAGTGGACGACAATCCGTGCGGCTTTTGTACAAATAAATGAAATATTCATGGTGAGATGCACGTGAAAGCCAACGTGTCGTACAGCGTGGCGCAAAAGAGAATTTATGATATGTTTTCTTAAAGCGAGCGAAACGTTTAATTCGGACAATGGTACAGCGGATTTGTTGTATAAATCGATTCTGGATTAACCAACGCTTCGTTAATAACTTGAAACCGTTTACATACATTGAAATTCCGATAATCGAAACTGATTATTAAAATAAGCTTACGCGCAAGAGTCGTCGATAATAACGTTAATTTCATTGTAAACTGGCAAACTTTATTTAATAAAAACGCTAAAATATTTCATGATAACGAAAGATACCAAGTAATATAGATAAATTAATGAATAAATAAAACAATAGAGCATATGTTAGAATACCTACAAAAAAAAAAAAAAAAATAAAAGAAAAAGAGGTCAAAAGTTAACAGCACAGGCAAAACGTGGAAATTGGGAAATTCGGGACAGACACTAGGAAATATAATATCACAGAACAGATCCAGCAATCGAAAGCTCTTAACGAGGGGCTGCAGGGAAACCGAAAGAAGTGTCAGGTTGGCGATGAATGAAAGCTAGAGAATAGGAGGATCGTGGAGTGGCTGGAGAAGCTGGAAGAGAAAAGAAAAGCCAGGCTATAAGCAGACCAAAGACAGCTTTAAAGGAAACGAAAGGGTGCGATAAGTAGGGTAATTAGTCAGCAGAGTAAGACAAAGTGTGAATGAAGAGGAGTAGCTTTGGAATTATAGGTTTTTGCAAACCATGTGCAATTCTTGGCTGTCAGGATAAATAAACATATTCTATACAACTAGATATCCTATTTTTCTTCCTTCCCAATTTATCTTCCCTTTCTACCTTTTTACAATCTGCCTTATAACTAACAGCCCCTTCTGATTCCCCACATTCTCTTGCCACGTACTCGAAATTTCCTCATTTGTCCTCTATCGATTCGCACCTCACTCGTGCCAATAAAGACACACATCTAGCAACGTAACTAAATTAGTTAATAATAACAAAGTCGTTTGGCTTATTTAGAACGACGAACAGGTAGATTGACAAATGTTTAGTAACCGCTTTAAGGGATATACCAGACGTTAATAAATACAGAAATATATTTATTTCGACGATGAAAAACAAGAAGAGAGAAAGGGAGCAGAGGACAGAAACAAAGTAAAGCAGAAAAATAGGTGCAGGCTGATAGTAAATATGAACGTCCGATATCATTGGCGGAGGAACTAAATTTAGAGAAGCTGAAGCATCTGTTTGGATCTTTCTGGGCAAAAAGTACTGGCTGGAAGCTGGAACATGGCCAGAGATCGCGATCGTACAGAGGTACCGGTTTAAACCGATTTCTTGTCGCAGCCAATCCAATTTTCATTCGTCCGCCAGAAGTTAAACGTGTGTACGCGTGTATTTTTAAGATCCGCTCTAAATGGATGAGAATCCAGTTTACTTTTTAATTAACAGGGTATCTTTGGGTTGTTGCTCCAATTACAAAGCGTTTCAAGTTTTAATTATTCTCATCGATCCTCTCTCTGAGGTTATTCCACTTTACGTAAAGGAATACAGCGAATTTAAACCATTGACCGTTTGCTTTTCGCATGTTACATTTTAATGTGAAAATTATTCATATTTTAATATGAAGATTATTCGTTATTTGGATTTATGAGATATTAATATTTTAATATGAAATTAATATCTCATCGATACATTCGAAAAAGGATGGAAGAACGAAGAAAATTTTGAGAAACAAAATTTCACTACCGCGGAATATTATTTCTTTTTACGATAGCATCACAAATCTTGCAGATTACATTCGCTATTTTCTCCACGAACGTGACTTCCTATCTGGCAAAACGGTTCTATCGAATCTAAATCGAAATCTGATGCACGCCCATGTAAGCTACAAGAAAACAAGTGCGCGTATAAAAAATTCACCGAGTATATTTCGCGTTTTAAGTAAACCGACGCTTAACTCGTGCAATTTTACCAGCTATCGTTCGAAATGTTTTCCCCATACGAATATCAGCGACACATTCGGTAATAATACACGAAGATCATAAAATCAGTCAGATGCAACGAAGCATTTGCAACTACGCGTTCCTACGTTCCAAATGCAGAAACTTTTGCTCGTCGTTTATTTTACGGGTCCCCCTATATCATTACCATCCAGTAAACTTTTCCACGTATCTGTCTATTCTATGCATTTGCTCCTGTCACTTGGCCACATCTGCATCGTCGCATCCTATTAATATTGATAAGACAGATCTACATTTTATCCATCTATGTGTATCCGATGTGTAGTTTCGAATTACCAGCCTCTGATAACAACGCATACATTTGCATGACATAAACTATACTAATAGCTGTCACGTACCGATTAGTCCTTCATTATAGCTGGCGTTCGTAATTTCCTTATGATCCAAGTGTTCCACCAACTATTCAAGTAATAGGAAACATACGAAATTATAGAAAGGACATCCAACGATAAAGGATACGTAATCGAGAGATATCGTTCGGTTAACACAAGGTTTATGTAGCGAAACGTACGGACAATAGAACATCCGGATAAGTCTTCGAATATTTCACTTCACTTCCAAATGATATGAAACTTATTTAACACGTTGAATGCCACGGGGGTCATTGGTGACCGGCAATCAACTTGGCCATGGAGTCACCGGTGACCGGCAATCAACTTGGCCATGAAGTCACCGGTGACCGGCAATCAACTTGGCCATGGAGTCACCGGTGACCGGCAATCAACTTGGCCATGAAGTCACCGGTGACCGGCAATCAACTTGGCCGCGGCGCCGTCGGGGTCACCGGTGACCGACACTCAGCTTGGCCGCGGCGCCATGGGGGTCACCGGTGACCGGCAATCAACTTGGCCGTGATGCCGTGGGGGTCACCGGTGACCGGCACTCAACTTGGCCGTGATGCCGTGGGGGTCACCGGTGACCGGCACTCAATGTGGCCGTGATGCCGTGATGCCGGTGACCGGCGCCCGACTTGGTTATGGCGCCGTGGGGGTCACCGGTGACCGGCGCATCAAGCTAGTAGAAATACATAATTTGAACAAATGTCAATAGTAATAAATTTTGTATTATTACACATGTTATTACACATTATTATTATAACATAGAAAAATAGTTGTTTCATGCATGAAATATAAATCTATTATGTGCGCCCCCCACCAGTGGCTGTCGAGCATGGGAAAAACCCGCTTTTCCCGCGTTTTACATTAACGAAGAATAACCATAAGAAACGTTTCGACTTGAAAGGCGTTTGATGGCAATTAAGGGCCTTGACAGTAAAGTAAAAAATGTCTTGCGATGGTTCTTTAGAATTATTGCGGGTTCGAATAAGTATGACCAGATTATGGTTCATGGTAGGTCCCGGGGCGTAACAACATAGAGCAATTATTTAGCAACGCGAAGAAACAATATGGGATAATTGATCATGGCAAAAAAATAAGCGAAATTGCAGTACAGCGCAATGGGGGTCACCGGTGACCTCAGTCAGATAAATTCATTAATGATGATTATACACCGTAGTATATCTCATGTAGCTAATATTTCAACATTGTATGTATCGCATAATAAAAAATTCATCGTGGCGTCACGGTCAAAGCTTGTAAAACTGACGTGGCATTGAACGTGTTAAAAATTAAAAAATCACACGAATCTTAATTTGACCTAATTAATCCGCGCACGAATACTGTGATATATAGAATAGCGTAGGAACGCTTTTCGCAGCCACTATGTATCGGTAGGAAAGTAAAATTCTTCACGAGGTTGCAATTTGGTTCGCTCGGAGATTGCGTGCTTGCGAATATTAATACGAGAAAGCTGTATAAATTTTGGACACGGCGGTGATTCAAAATTAGACGGTGACATTCGATGAATCGAAAAGAGGGCGTGGCGAAGCCGAGGGAAAGGTTCATTGTCTATTTCGGCAAAGGAACTGACGGAACTGGAGCTATTTAAAATTTTAAAGAGAGCAGCCCACTTTCGCCGGCCAAGTGCCATTTTAAACTTCCCACTTTACTTTCCACGGAATTCCTCTTCCTGGCCCGCCGCTTTCTTGCCCTTTTCCACGGCGAAAAAAACGCCTTATATAAACGAGGAATTTTCTTCCCCTCGCCAAGCGGAAATTTCTTCCTTTCCCGCGGTTACAACCAGCTCTCAAATAAGCTAAGTTCGTCAATGTTTTTCAAAGCGTTCAAAGAACCAGGAATTCTTTTGTTAAACGAGATATGCCATATATACAGTGGCTGCGCAAGCTATTGACACACCACTGCGTTTAATACGACATCTGCATACTAATTAATTACGGTATATGCATCTAATTACAGTAGAACTTGTCATTAGGAGAATATTTCAAGATTCGAAGCTTCAAAAATCGCAAGATTCGAGAATTCTATTGCCAATCCAATAATAATTCTAAAATTCTCAGATCGCAAAATTCTGCAAACGCATTAATATGAAATGGAAGAGCGTAATTATTGTTAGCTGATAGGCAAATAAACAATAAATCCACAGTATTAAATATACAGTGTATTATGATGTACACGATGTTTAAAAACACGAATATAACGCAGCGTTATATACACAGTGAACATTGACATGTAAATTCCAGTGAAATTCAATTTCAACTGCGAAACCGTGAATCGCGCATCAGAAATAAATTTTCAAAAATTAACACGCCCCTCCTCCGTCCGCATGATTTATCGTCATCCGTAATTTATTTCCCTTTCCCCTTCTCTGTTCATTGTTTATCGTTTCCCGCTGTCATATCGTCTTTTATAACATTTGATTAGTTACAACATTGAAAGCTTCTCTGTTCTAACAGCGCGATAATATTTTTCACCAAAACTAATAATCTTTGTAATTGAACAGAGCAATAGAAACGCAGGAATCATCGTGTAAAAATAGAAATCGAATTTCCCGTGAATAGAAATTATTAGATGCCACTTTTATCCTCTTCTTTTATTCATTGCAAAGACAAGGTGGCTTTATAAAACGAGTGAAGGGCACTAGAAGGGCTTAAATTCATTCAGCATCGTTCTAAAATTATGGAAGCCATACGACAGTATCCATTCAATTATGCAGTTATCGAATAACGCAGTCGGTCTACGAGATTCACTCCATTCCCATCATCATCCATCTACGAAAATCTCATCTGAAAAAATCTATTGAAACAAGATAACCTTGGAAAATCTAGTTTATCTAAAATCTAAACGTGATTTACACGATGGTGTATAAAATTTCTTTAAACTTCTTCAAAGGAAACAGAGAGACTTATGGTCAGTTTACTGACGAGGAATTATTCTCCTGATTATTTAAATACGATATAGTGTGTTTTTTTACACAATTAAAAAAATATAATTTGTAAATTTACATAATTTGGGGACGAAAAAATATGCCGTTGGATGTCCAGCTCCTTATTCATACCGCAACAAACATTATAAACTTATGCTACAATAAACAGCCTAATCTCTGTTTCTCCTTCCTCGATCATCGCGAACTCTGACCCTGTTTTCTCCTCATTCCTCCTTCACCGTGTCCTCATCCTCGTCACCAGGCTACAAGAACCACTTGTGCATGGAAAATTGTCCAAGGAGAATTTCGGTATCTCTGAATAAAACCTCTAATTTCGTTGTCAAATTCTCATTATCCAGGATGCAACGATGGGCTGCTTAGATATCAAAACAAACGAACGGAGGACGATGAGAAGGTAGCTCCTCAGACACCTAAGATTCTAATAAGAAGTCATTCCATAAGTTTGCCATCAAATGTGCCACGAACAATTGTACTTTAACACCTTAGGATTTATAGAACGATGGTGAGAATTTTAAGAATATAATACGGAATATGATAAAGCAGAAGCAACATGATACAAATGGGCCACTTGATGAGTTCATATTCATTTGAACGCGCACCTTAGATGTCAAAACAAACGAACGGAGAACGATGAGAAGGTAGCTCCTCAGACACCTAAGATTCTAATAAGAAGTCATTCCATAAGTTTGCCATCAAATGTGCCACGAACAACTGTACTTTAACACCTTAGGACTTATAGAACGATGGTGAGAATTTTAAGAATATAATACGGAATATGATAAAGCAGAAGCAACATGATACAAATGGGCCACTTGATGAGTTCATATTCATTTGAACGCGCTCCTTAGATGTCAAAACAAACGAACGGAGANACGATGAGAAGGTAGCTCCTCAGACACTTAAGATTCTAATAAGACGTCATTCCATAAGTTTGCCATCAAATGTGCCACGAACAATTGTACTTTAACACCTTAGGACTGAGCTGGGTAGGTCGTGATAGGTACTACTGGTGTATCAGATTTTTGTCTTTATCCGGGTTGCCTTCTTCTCAGTTAGGAATTGTGTATAGAACCGGACTGTGAGTGCTGGGATTCGAACCTGGTCTTGAACGTTCGTAACCACAGTTCTACCTTTGTCCGGTCGAGAATAGAGTCTTTGTGCAGCAAGCCATGGGACGGAACCCGTTGGAAAGTTTTGCTGTTGAGTGCAGCTACAGGACTTATAGAACAATCGTGAGAATTTTAAGATTTTTTTTTTTTGTTTAATATTTCACATTCACAATTTGTGCAATTTGGACATTTGGTAGAATTTTTTAGCTGTTTGATTATCATGTGGGTGGCTACCCCCAGATTTTTAAGAATATAATACAGAATATGATACAACCGAAGGAATATGATACAAATGTGACACTTGGTGAGTTCATGGTCATTTGAACAGGCTGCTTCAATACGAGGAAAATGATCTAATGTTCGAGAACGATCTATGATTCTATTATTATGCGAAAAGTGAATGATATGAAAATTTAATCGCGTGAAAATTTAATATTGCGAAAACGAAAGGTGGAAGCTGGTGAAGAGGCGCTTCATTGCACGCAGCAGCGTGTGTACGGATACTTTTCCTATGTAGCTGGTGTAAGGATTTGTTTGTCGTAGAATCGATGGAAGGCAGGCGATGTAAGAGCTCTAGAGACAAGAGGAGAAAAATCCTGGTATACGGGAATTTTCATGGCTAGCTGTAAAAGCTAGTTGAGACTGTGCATCGGAAAATAGACTCGTAAAAGAGATATCGAAGGTGGAAGACCCGCGTGTGCTGCTGCGTTGCATTCTTCTTTTATGCATGAAAGACGAAAACTCGCAGATGGCACAAGTTTCGAGAAATTCGCGATGCAAGCTGCAAGCTGCGACTCGAGATGATCGGCAACGGGACAACTACGAATTTCTATTTCTATTTCGACTATTTGCCATGGTAGTCACGCTCCATGTTTTATCTTAACAATTCATTGATTCCTAGAAATTATTAAATAAAATAATTTCTATCGACAAAGTAGTTTGTCAATCCATAAACGTAATACAAATAATGTAATATATGAAATAAAGAGGAAATTTTTAATAAATAACATGATTCCTTCTCACCCATAAATAATGTAAAGTACCAAATAAAAGAAGACAAAACCTTTTTGTAATAAATATTTATTGCTTGTAATTTGTAATAAATAACTAATTCATACTCACCCATAAATAATGTAAAATACCACATAAAAGAAGACAAAACCTTTTTGTAATAAATATTTATTGCTTGTAATTTGTAATAAATAACTAATTCATCCTCACCCATAAATAATGTAAAATACCAAATAAAAGAAGAGGAAACCTTTTTGTAATAAATATTTATTATTTATAATTTGTAATAAATAACTAATTCATCCTCACCCATAAATAATGTAAAATACCAAATAAAAGAAGAGAAAACCTTTTTGTAATAAATTTATTATTTATAATTTGTAATAAATAACTAATTCATCCTCACCCATAAATAATGTAAAGTACCAAATAAAAGAAGAGGAAACCTTTTTGTAATAAATATTTATTGCTTGTAATTTGTAATAAATAACTAATTCATCCTCACCCATAAATAATGTAAAGTACCAAATAAAAGAAGAGGAAACCTTTTTGTAATAAATATTTATTATTTATAATTTGTAATAAATAAATAATTCATCCTCACCCATAAATAATGTAAAGTACCAAATAAAAGAAGAGAAAACCTTTTTGTAATAAATATTTATTATTTATAATTTGTAATAAATAACTAATTCATCCTCACCCATAAATAATGTAAAATACCAAATAAAAGAAGACAAAACCTTTTTGTAATAAATATTTATTGCTTGTAATTTGTAATAAATAACTAATTCATCCTCACCCATAAATAATGTAAAATACCACATAAAAGAAGAGAAAACCTTTTTGTAATAAATTTATTATTTATAATTTGTAATAAATAACTAATTCATCCTCACCCATAAATAATGTAAAGTACCAAATAAAAGAAGAGAAAACCTTTTTGTAATAAATTTATTATTTATAATTTGTAATAAATAACTAATTCATCCTCACCCATAAATAATGTAAAGTACCAAATAAAAGAAAACAAAACCTTTTTGTAATAAATATTTATTGCTTGTAATTTGTAATAAATAACTAATTCATCCTCACCCATAAATAATGTAAAGTACCAAATAAAAGAAGAGGAAACCTTTTTGTAATAAATATTTATTATTTATAATTTGTAATGAATAACTAATTCATCCTCACCCATAAATAATGTAAAATACCAAATAAAAGAAGGGAAAACCTTTTTGTAATAAATATTTATTGCTTGTAATTTGTAATAAATAACTAATTCATCCTCACCCATAAATAATGTAAAATACCACATAAAAGAAGGGAAAACCTTTTTGTAATAAATATTTATTATTTATAATTTGTAATAAATAAATAATTCATCCTCACCCACAAATAATGTAAAGTACCAAATAAAAGAAGACAAAACCTTCCGATAAATGTATAACGTTTTACACAATTCGTTAAACTATTTGGCACCATCTAGACGTTTTGGTACTTTCAATCGAAACATGGAACACGTACAATATACACGTACAATATAGAAAAAGAGAACGAGCGAATAAACGAATGAAGGAAATAAATCAAAGGAAGGCGCGAACGAGCAGGCGAATAAATAAAAATTGCTATCTAGCACAGCGAGCATCGATCGCAACTGCACGCGAATATATTCGCGTTAATCGAAGCATTCCGGTTACCTATCGGAGAAGTAATAATCCCACGAATATTCGTCGAACATCACACAGAGATTTTATCTCCGCCTTATCACTGAATAGGTAAATGTAGCTAAATGTTCAGGTCGACTGATAGACGAACGAGTGGACCAATTTGTAATAGAAAAATATACTGAAATAAGTATAGGTATAGCGTATACTGATCCAAATCCTCACTCTTACAGTGTTACGGTACGATAGGAAGAAGAAGATACGATAGGAAACACGTTCATATATTTATAACAAAGGACATTATCAAAAAAGTTAACCTTGGCGTGTAGTTCTATCCGAAGGCTACAAGAAACAGCAATAGAAATCTACTTACAGCTCTTTTGTTTCTAAAGCTTGTAATCGAAAAGAAAATTGATATTCAAGGTCACGATAATATATACACCTCTCCTTATTATCGAATCTTTTCATTAAATTCTATTCTCTTCGTAACAGCTGTCTCCAGGTGAATTGCAAAAGAAAAGGTGCAGAGTTTTTCCTGAAGTGATCACTTCAACGTTAAATATCGTTTCACAACGAGAAGGTGAATCGTCGATTTATTGAAACTACCATCGATAATAGCAGCATGCCAGTAGTCATAGTAGTAGCGTGGTGGTTTGTTTTCAGTCATAAAAGTAACTCGATTCGCAATTATTTCCCTTCACTGTCTAATGCCTGTCCAATAATCAACAAAGAAGGGATGAAAAATAATTGTCCGCAATTTGTTCCGCACTACAGAGCTCATAGAGATGAAACACGCGAAAGATGAACGAGATACAAATACGAAGCTCTTTGTACTGGGAAAATTCTTTCGGTTCAGACGAGAAGCCGCGAGGATGGAAGCACGAGAGCAGCATCGATGTAACGATCAGAAGGGCGCAAGAAATTTAATCAAAGTAACCGAGACACGCCGTGGCGAGAAATAGAAACCTTAAGAAAGTTTCGTTCGCGGGCAAACTTCTTTTCCAAGTCGTTAACGCAGCCGCTGATTTCCATTGAGAAGGCGCACACCTTGTTGCAAGTTTGAACACCTTTGCATACATTGAACGATAATTTATGGCGCGGTACAGAAAGCACGCAGCAGTTGGAAATAAATGATATTCTTTCTTATTTTGTCTTATTTCATCAAAGTAAGCTGTTTCACTGGAAATATTTTTTTGCATAATAAATACGTGTTACGAGATGACTGCGTGTACCGCATGGAATGGGTCGGTTGCGAGGGAAAATTATAGGAAGAATCTTCCTCGTAGAAATGCTTCCTCAGGTTGAACATTCATTCGACGACGTGAAAAGCCGAATCTCGAGCAATTTGCCGGATTTTGCGCATGACTCGGAAATTCTGCAGGTGTTCGGGCCAAGGACGATGCACGTGTCCTTAATTTGCTAGAACCGCAATCCTAAATTATGGTTGGACAGGCTCCCTTGGGTTTATGCCTTTGCTACGGCCATTTATGTCATTGCCATGGTCGCGTTACAACGAAAGTGATCTCCGGATCTCTCAACTTGCTAATTAGGCTTTCGGCTTTCCGTCGACTTTAGGACGAGAAAATTGCAAGATGGAACGCGTATACTGGCGTTTATCCGATCTACAAGGAATTCTCTCTACAGGATTTTTGAAATCACGAAACTGTGAAATTTAGAAAATTTAGAAACTTCAGAGAACAGAGATTTGAATATTTGAGATTTTCGAGATCGTGGAATTTCTGAGATTTCAGAGTTTTACGATCGCAGATCCTGAGAAACCGAGAATCTTTCGACTCTTTGGAACAAGGGAATTCTACAATCTTGGAATCTTTCCCAAACTTATTATTATTTTATTATATTTCATTCGTTCTACTTCCAAACGTTTGTCTTATTTTTCAGAAAGTATTGACTTTCCTAGGAAAGTTAGTCTTCGAACGAAACATGCGGTTCTATCGTAACAGCGAACCACGTTTCAGCAAGAATTTCCTGCTACAGAGCACGGTACAACGAAGTTTAAAGCCTGAACCGTTGAATATGTAACACTAAGAGCGACTGCCGTGCAACTTGACGTGTTCCCGTCTTCGAATAGACCGGATGTCGACTACAGCTTCCGTCAGGAACTTCTGAAAAAGCGATTGCTACGTGAAGAGAGGATGAATAATTGACTTAATCCTTCGATCATATCGCTGACCGAATAGAGCAACGACGCGACTGCAAATTTGAAAATACCACAAAATCTTCCACTGTGAAAGATTTAACACGTTGGTCGCCCAGCGTAATTCGGCTAAGTTTCCCGCGAGACCCAAATCTGACCGTCGGTACGCTTTTCGGCTAAAGTATTCCGAGGGATCTCATGCCAGATATCCCAGATCTTTCATTTAGTCGAGAAGCATACTTCTCGTGAGACGCACATCAGTGATTTTTTCATCCTCAAAATGTTCAGTAGACAGCGTGAAAATAAATAAAAAGAAATAGAATAATGGAAAAACTGGTATCGACAGAAGTGACCAAACGGTCTCATATGCCACTAACGATACGGAAATTTACTCTTTACATTTACTTTTAGGAACAAGTATAATAAATGCTCATATTGCGTACCAAACAGCCACAAACAAAACAAATACAGATAAGAAAATTTCGGGAAATTCTCGTTTCCGAATGGTGCGATGTGTCCTCAGAAAATACTGTGCCTGACAACCATCGGAAGAAAACGAAGAAAGTGTCCCACCACACCATTTGGAGTGAGGTGTAAGTGTTGTCGCTGATGATTGTAGCTGCTGGGGTACTGCTATTTTTCTTTTAATTTAGGTGCATGGAAGAAAAATAAGACTACGGACGCCGGGATTCGAACTCGGCTCCTCCCGTACCTTCGTAACCTAAGGAGCTAACCACTGCGCTACCGTCGTCCGGTAGAAGTTAGTGTCGAGTGGCGGTATTTGTTGTCGAGTGTCGCCACAGGAGATTCGCAAGAATCAGCAGGACAAGCCTATAAGAAGGATGTGTGCACGCTGTGTTACGAGAAGAAGAGGCAAATTGTCGCGCGCCAAGAAGCGAGAAAAAAACGTAAAAAAAGATTAAAACATATTGTTGGAAGTGTCGAAAATCACGTCAAATGTGTCTGCAATGTTTTAACGAATACCATGCGACTGCATAATGTAATATTTTATCCAGAATATAGATTAATAAAAAGTATGGTATAATGTGTTTTTAATATTTTTATGTTGTATACCCTATATACAGGGTGGTTGGTAACTGGTGGTACAAGCGGAAAGGGGTTGATTCTACGCGAAAAAAGAAGTGGAAAATATAAAATAAAAAAAATTTTGTTTTTAATTTTTCCATCGAGACAACGATCTACAGTGAGATCCGTTATAACGTACCGCACGCGTACCGTGCGAAAATTCAAAGTCGATTTTCTCGAAAACAAAGCCTCGAACGAAAAATTTTCATTCTATATTTTCGACTTCTTTTTTCGCGTAGAACCACCCCCTTTCCGCTTGTACCACCAGTTACCAACCACCCTGTATATAATATGCTGTATTTAATTAACTCGAACAAGAAGAGTGTCAGCCATATTTGGGTTACGGGCGCCCCATGGAAGCAGACCCGTCACATAGATATGGGTGACGTGGTGACCAACGTGTTAACGAAACTTTTACGGTGTCGTGGAAACACGTGCGAAGAAAGCGACACGTCTGGTTAGACGCGGCATTAAAAGTGATGTTGGCTGAACAAGTGTACGTCGTAATAAATAATTCATAATGATTTATACGAGTAAATCCATTGCTATTGTATGATATAAATATTTATAGGAGAAGGATAACGTGTCGCTGCGATGGAATTCAAATACTGTAAATTATTACAACGCAGAGATTGGCCAAATGCGCACGCTGTACCTGCTCTCTAATTATTCTGTTTACGCTTCTCGATGATTGCACAGCCGCAACCACATCACACGTCAGCTTACGTTCGCAACGCTATCATCCATGCGAAGCAAATTTAATTACTTTCAATCGTATTAATCATGCGCAAATAAACTAATCCCTGATCACGTAGATATTAGTAGTACGTGGAATTTTCATTGGCCGCGTGAATTTTTATATAGAAAATGTTGAACATCGCAAGAGGATGACGATCTGTCGCGACGTTCTCCTAACAACTTGCAATAATTTTGTCAAACTTACAGTTTTCTCCAGTTTCTAAGAAAAAAAAAAAAAAAGAAAAAATCTCAACGATTGCTAGTTCTGCTTACTGAAAATTCGTGAAACAGGTTAACTGATGGCGATGATCGGGGCCAATCTAAGATTCGGCATCGGCGCGTCGGGAAACGGGTCGTCGAACGCGACCAAGGTGTTCCAGTGTCATCCAGGTGGTGCAACCGAGGCCACTCTCATCTTCAGCCTCGGCGCCCTCGGCATGGGCGCCAACTTCCTACTGATGGCGCTGATCCTGGCCAAACGCCAGTTGCGCAGGTAATTCCGATAACACCAACAGCAAACTTTCGATAAAAAACTCGATGAAAATACGTTTACTCGCGCAACAAAACGGACGTTTTACGAGGGGAAAACGCGCGGTCGAGCAACGTGCGAGGTTCAGCTCCGTCATGAAATTGCCACATGTTGAGTGGAGAAAAACCTCCTCTCTTTTGTAATTAAACAATGTTTACAAAGAAGAGAAAAAGCGCGCGTGATATACCGTGGTTGCTAACATTAATGTTTGGATGACGTTATCTGTGTAATTTGTTGCTTCGCGTAAGAGAAGATGATTTGTGCTGTTTATTCTACGAGAACGTGCAGCATTCGTGGTAGCTTGAAAATACACCAGCAATTGCTTCCTGCGAGAGTTTATCATCTCGACAAATTAATATTTCGACGCTGATATTCGCTGCCGCTTGTGCAAATGTAGGGACAGCGACAGGCTGAATATCGATGTTAATAAACGTACGTCTAGTCGATGTGGGAAAGACAGAGGAGACGAAAATGTTTCATGCGTTTCAGATGGTCACAGGGGTTGCTGTTCCACCAAGCGATGGTGGATTGCGCTCGAGCTGCGATTTTATTGCCCCTCGGATCGAGCATACTCAACTGTCAGCCGATGACCAAGTGTTCCCTGGTGGAGACAGCGTTTCTGCTGCTGGTGACAGTCTCCACGGTGAACATGTTGACGACAGTGCTGAATGACAGTCCGATTTTCCCGGAAACCGACGAGGAGGCAGACCTAGCGGCTCCTTTGCTCATGGATTCGCCTCAGGCAAGTGTTCTTCGACCCTTTTACCCACAACGTTTAACTATACATCGTCTAAATTATTATGCATAGGATAGTGTTTGCTTTGAATAATAACGTCACAGTTTACTCGTCTGCGATCTTTCCATCTTCCACATTCTGCATTCGCAAGTCTACATTCGAACGTAATCGTACGTAAAGTTGTACAATTTGGACGATACAAATTGCCAGTTGCAGAAGATTCGAGGAACTCGAGGCTCCTAAATCCTGCTGAATCATAAATTAGCACTTTAGCGCTAAGGACGTAACGAAATTCTGGAAAACGTTAATTTCACTTTCAAACTTTCCCCCTCGTTAGTTGCTTAACACTTTACCGACCGATAGCCGATTAATCGGTTTTTTTTTTGTCTCCGACACTTACCGACGGATAGCTTATTAATCGGCTTTTCTGCCGCCGACGCTTACCGACCGATAGCCTATTAATCGGCTTTCCGTCGCCGACAATTTTTCCCATTATTCGAGTAATTTGTTATTTTGTACTAAGCCTACCTTGCTCAGTTACGTCAGTTGCGTTGCTCTGCAAGCTGCCACAGTTTTACGCCAATTTGAAAAACTTACGTGAGTACGCTGTTGAACCGCTAGCGGTCGGTAAAGTGTTAAGGAACAGTAACAGGGGATGATAAAGAAAAATCGGAGAAAACGATAGCAAGGGTAACAGGTGTCTTGTAATTACGAAGCAATTTGTTGAACGATAAAAGAGGTTCGATGGTAGGAAATTGCCGGCGGAAATTCCGATGCAAAGGCACGCGCTCTCGTAATGAAGAAACTTCTGCTGGACAAGTATATTCTAGCGAGGGAAGATTTACAATAGAGCGATCATCCGTGGTAATCGGATGACGCGCCGCGCATCCACGCTCCATCGATCGTATCATTCAAACAATCGTAGCGTAGCCGAATCTATGAATTATTCTACTTGAACGTACGTATCGGTTACTTGTGAATTCAACGTTTCATTACGAAGCAGTCGAATTACTTAGATATAAGATATGTATGTATATGTTCGTTATTAAAAATTAAAAAATTAATTAAAAAAAAAAAAAAAAAAATTAAACGACTACGAAAGAGAAATTATCGTTTAACGATAAAACAACCGATTGCAAACGAACAAGGAAACATGTCCAACTCGGAAATTCCAAGAATTGCAAGTCTTATTACGCAATATTTTTTGGGGTTGTTCAAATTCACCCCAAGGGTGAACACTTGGACGGACACTTGACAACTCGCTATAGCGTCGATAAATATTTTCATCAAAAGTAGCTTTTGCTTGAAAACTTTTTTCCTGTCCCTTAGAGTCGAGGAATTTTAATGGAAAATTGGAAAATTGCCGGATTTTCAGAGATCAACGCCTGTACATCGTCTACGATTTCTATAGTTCTATCATTCTCAAAGTTGTGTAATTTTTGAAATTTAGCCATCTTTCTTTGTAAATGAATATTTAATAAAAGAAGGTAAATTGATATTGATAAAATATGTTAATAATATCAGTGACAACGTGGCTGATTTCCTAATGACCGAAACGCAACGCGACATACGTTGAGTCATCATCCTTTAAACTAGTTTAGGAGTTGTGCAAACTTGGAAACCATGTAATCTCTGGTCTACGTTATCTTCACAGGGGACGCTACTAATACTAGTATTTAAACGAGTTTACAAATCTCCACCAATAATTAGAACGAAGCATGAAATTTAGATTAATATCTGGATAGTTGAACGAAACTTTCAACCTCTCCCTTCCTTTGCATTTGCACAAATTGCTGATTTCATTCGATGGATAATATTTCGTGCATCACTAGAAACGTTACAAAAAGACTAAGAATACTAAACATTTCTAAAGATTAGAAATTAAGAATACAAATTATTATTATTAAAGAATAAATAAAAAAAAGTACAAAAGGCTTGAAATTTCCAAATTTCAAGTCTTCAAACTCGCTGTTACACCCCGAGGCTCGCTATAGTCCGTGTTCCTAATCGTCTCCCTTAGTACTACAACGTCGCAGACAGATCGTCTTACATGACCGTGGGGATATACACAAAGTAGGGATAAACGCATAGTTGTCGTCAAGCAGCGAGTTCTAGAAACATCGATTCGCCTTCGGTCCGTTATTTTATCTACGCAAAAAATGTGGCATACGTGATCATAGGCTGGAACGGTTGCGAGACCCGAGCGTGGTGGGGATCGTCTCCAAGAGAAGACAGAGGAAAAAGTCGAAGGGCAGTCAGTATCATACGAGAATTCAAACCGAATGCACCGAGAGATTCAGAGAAATAAAATCAAGATCGCTTTGTCAAACGAATACGTAGAGAAATATCATAAAGTCGAGTGGAATTATAATAATAAACTAGTTGTATCATGTTAAATCATTTGTAACGTGTTAATTATAATTTTAAATATTGTTGAAAATAGTAGCCTATATTAACCCTGTTAATTCAGTGTTACAATCATTTGAACTACCTCTGTTATCCTAATAAAAATAGGGGACCGACTGGTTCGCGGCGTGGACTATCAGAATCATAGCGAGAATTTACGCCACTCGCAGATCTCTCAATATCCAAATTGTCGAGTCGTTAAATTCCTAAATGCGCACCTAAACTGCCGAACAAGCTCTAACTAGAATTATTCCAATAGAATAAAAATTCCAAACATCTAAACGATCAAATATAGTGAAGTTGGCGAATCTCCAGATTGCGAAACTCCTGGATTCGTAAACACTTGAACAAGTTGCGGAATACTCTTGAAATACAACAGAATCCTTACAAGTGTCTCGACGCGTTTTCACCCGAAACCATTCGATAAAGCGAAGCACGAGTTTCAAAGAGCTTTTTTTCCTACGGCCCACAAAATCGAATTCCGCGGATCTTTGGAAGAATTACGCGTTTTCCCATGTCGCATTTTCACAGTCGTGTCTGGTTTAACTCGATCACAGTCTTAAGTGACGACCGGCTGCCTTTGAGGCGGCTTCAAGTTTCTGATCGATTTTAACGAGCACATATAGCACGTAGGGAAGAGTGTAGAACGCGGTTCTCACCATCGAACTTGAAAGCACTGTGACAAAGTGGCACTGGAAAAATTATTTATAGATTTCTGAGTGGATTCTGTCGCGTTTAACGATTAAAAACCCTGCGAATTTATTTGCTAGAGCGTGAAATGAAAAAATCCAGTCAATCTCGGTCGCTGTATTTCTTCTCTCGGAAACAATTGCCAATTTGATTGTGCATATCGAAAAATATTGCTCTTTTAGTTGCGTTTTGTTTTATCGCTACCGCACTTTTGTACAGCGTTAGTCGCAGATATATAGACGATTTTCACACTTTCACGCTTGCTTTTTCTAGCTTTTATACAGGGTGTCCCACGTGATTGGGGCAAGCTTAGCTCCGAGACGGAAAAAAATAGAAGTGTTCTTCCTATAAAATAATTAATTTAATTTCACGCTATAAGAGAGCAGGATATGTATTGCAAAAAATATACAGGGTGTCTCAACTGAATATCTGACTTATGTATCGTTGCATGAAAAAGTTTCTCAAGACAAAGTTACGTCGTTTCAAACGACACGTGTGTGTCTAACAGTGGAAAGAATCTTTTCTCCATTTCGTTTTCTCTACAAGTATCTCGGTATTTTTCTTAAATAGAACTTTATATATTTTTATACCAATCGATGTGATTTTTTATCCTCTGTACAAAGGTATTTATGCCGTCAATTTCTTGTCTTTCATACGCCAAGTTTTGCAAAATGAAGATCAAAACATCTTAGAAACTAAACATTTTGATACTTTTGTATGAAGAAGACAAGATCGATGGATATTAAAATACAGGCTTACGTCTAAATTAATATACCGACGACTTTGAAATCTCGTGAAAAGATGGCTACGAGAAAATATTCTTTCCATCGTGACACGTGCCCTTCGAAGTAATCGTCCCGAGAAGCTTTTCCGTACAATCGTCGATAAGGCAAATACTTAGGTGGTCCCACTTGATCGAGTCACCCTGTATACTTCGCAAAGAGCAACGCACGCACGACGATCGCACCTGAAGCGTCGGCAGAAATTTAAAAATTAACAATTTAGAATAAGCTTAACACTTTTTCTATATACATAGGACCTGCACTTGGCATTAAAGTCGATTATGCAAAGTTCGTAATTAAGAAACGAGGTCGAAACGATAACGATAACGAGCGATCGGAATCAATGGCTACGGGATATTGGAATAATTAAAAGTTTGATTAATAGGAGGGATCGTCGGGTCGAATCGGGTTAATCGAGGCGTCGCACGTCGGCAAAAGGTCGCCTCGAATAAACGAGACACGTGGCGATTAATCCCGACACGGCAGCATTCCGTTGCGGACAGTTTACACCACACTTGTCCGCTAGTTAATTCGTTCTAACAATACGTGTCACGCTTCTATTATATTCTCGGGAACCTTCGTCTTTCTGTCTGTACGAGCCTCTTCCTATTTGCGCTTCCATTCGTTAAATAAGAATCGTTCGATCATGCACAATCTCGTTCGATAGCCTGGGGATATCATCGCTTTACAATATATTGGGTCGCCCGGAAAGTTCGTTCCGATCTGCATTTCCATTCGATATACATTTACCGAATTATATAGGCGCCATTTTTGCTCCATTTTTCACGCAACTTGAATATTCCATCCTTCCGTAATCTCTCAGGTTCTTCGGCCAAGAACTTTCCAATATGATTTTTTATGTCGGCTAAAGAGATAAAAATCGGAATGAATTTTCCGAGCAGCGTTTGACAAGAATAATATTTTATTAAAAATCGACAAGAATATTTCAAGATGCTTTTAGTAACGTTTTCTAGTGCCATAGACTTGAAAACAAGTGTCCTAATGGAGAGATACAAAGCAAAATCTGTTGTTTTATTAAATTCTCCAAAAATCGGAACGAATTTTCTGAGCGACCCAATAGATGCTATTTTAGTTGACCCATCATTCATGGAAACAAAAAATGTCATGAAAGAAGCGCTGCGTGTCATTTTAACAATAGATGCAGCGAACACGGTTTTATTTAATCGAACCACGCCTCGTAGAAGTCACATACGACGAACGCAGATTATTTTCAACTTTCTAGTCGCGTTTATGAATAAAATCTAGTCTTGAAACCATTGGAATTTATATTTCTATTCTCTACTTTTCAGCTAATTTTCAAATAAAATAACTTTCCAATCAAATTCATTTAACTCATAAATATTGTCGTTACGCAACGCTCTTGAACGTCTCTTGGCTACTTTAATGAACTATCTGGAACGTGCTACAGAATTTAATAACGCGTTTCTAATATAGCAATACTAGCTTCTAACATAAAACGCGAAATTTAATAAGACAAAGTGTGTTGGATTGTCCTGCGCGCAGAATTGTTCTGGAATTCCACTCGAAACCCAATGCATACAGAGAAGAAAATTTGAAATAAACCAAGTCGATCGTACATTCATTTTCCTTTCATATCCTAACAATTCTCTGCCCATTGATTTCTTTCTTTGTCATCCAACACGAGTCTGGCTACAAAGTTCGAAGAAAACCGGCGACAAGTAGAAGCGTGTGAAAAATCACACGCCACTATTCACAGCTTCTAACAGACGTATCAAGTAGCACAAAGCCTCGTAAAGACGCGCTCTGTTTCAGTGCGTGTTATTCGGCACGTTCATGATATGGTTCGCGAGCATCACCATCAACTTGGGCCCGACATTTTTAAGCGGAGCGCTAGCCGCGAACACGGAATCGGGCCACAATGCACCGAGCTGCCCTCTGGTACATGGTCCATTCCGCCATTACATCCTAAACGTCCTCTGGATCGCCATCAATATGATTTGCGTCGCTCTCACCCTCATCCATCTTCGAAAACTGCACAAAGACCTGACCAAGGCGAACGTTGAAGCGGTACGTATCACTTTTCGCGTTTATTCTTCCAAATAAATGAGCTACTTCCACGCATGCTTCATCCCTTTTGCTCGCTAAATCGCTGCACGAGATCACGAGTTCGCCATTTTTGCGAATTATTGCGATTACACCGGAGAATCGGGTCAAAGTGTTCCTCGAGGAATTATGATGTTTCGTAGATTCGTTTCAAGTATAAAGAGAGAGATTACGCTGCTTTACATCTTTATATCGAAGTTTTGCTTTATGGGTTTCGATTATGGTTATACAGGGTGGCTCGGAAGTACATGTTCATACTCTGCAGGATGGTGCGTGAAGGTTATTAAAACATTTTGACTGCCACGCCGAAATCACATGTTTCGCTGAGGGCGCCACGGTAGTATTTTTTATTATTCAAAGCATATAATGGCAAAATAATAATAAATTGATGATGTAAGACAACATTCCCCCCCCCCGTTTATCTTATTGGTAACAAGCGCCTTGGTAACAGTTGATAGCCACATATAACAAGGCTTCGTTTATTTCAACAGACCATTCGCATTCGTTATTTCGTCGTAAGCAAAACGTGCAGAATGTATTGTTGAAACGTGTAGAAGATATTAGTAAACAGTATTATGGTTATTTTTATGGTTTCAGGGAAACATTCGACTGAAATGGTAGAGGTCCGTAAAGAAAATTATATTTGCGATAAACCAATGGTAGTGGTAGATTACAAGAGAGGAAAATGTGCTGTAGACTTATCAGATCAAATGATAGCATATTCTACACTACGTAGAAGAACCCTCAAGTGGTATATAAAATTAGCTTTAGAGTTATTATTAAATGCACCAATTTCAAACGCGATGATACTCTCTAAGCAAGCAACAAAAACAAAAATCAAGTTATCAGATTTTAGAATGGCACTCGCAATGCACCTGACATAGTACCATTCACCAGAACCGTCAAATATACTTATTCGACAAAGATTGCCACACGAAATGCAGAAGAAAGAAGGGCAAGCGTAGCTGGCACGAAAATTTTGCAGTAAGTGGTATAAAAGAAATGTTAACCAATTAGGATGAAAAATTGCTAAGAATCGGAGGGAAAAGGTGACCACCTATCGTCCAGATTGTATGGATGAGCCATATTTATGTTTACAGTGTTTTAACACAGTGCACCGTTAGATGCAAAATTTCTTCTCATTTTTTTTATTAATGTTCTAATAAAAAAATGTATTTGTTCAATGGGGCACTTTTTATTTCAAAGTATCTTCTATTTATCGGTTATATTCAAAATGTCCTAACTGTCAATTTTCAATCGATTTTCGGCGGTCACCGATGACCACCGTGGCGTCACAGGAGAAATCGTGATGAGTCATATATGACCCATGTGGCAGTCAAAGCGTTAAAATGTAGGAATCTGTAAACGAATCGGCGATACATCGATAACTTGCTGACGATGCGAACAATTAACGCATGATGTCTAGGTGATGCATAGTGAATATCATTTTTCGAATACAAGAGAGAAATCCAAACGGCACAATCTTCTCCACAGCACTTTACTACGAAGGATAAATGGAATTCCGATGTTTTCGTAACATCAACGTCGTCTCTTCTTCATTTTGGCTGTTTGTGTTAACACTTAGCCAATCGAATAAACAGATCTCCCCTCCGTGAAGGACATTGCTGTGTGATCGAACGGGGAGATCTCCCTTTTTTGACTTTAACAACACGGTTTCCTTTTTTTTTTTTTTGTTGTTGTTATTATCAATTATTGTTTACCTGGAATTGTTGCCAATTAATTGCGCCACTTTTTCTTCTTTTATAAAGTACAGTATATAATAAAATACACCACTTTTAGTTGGTGTTAAAACCAATTAAAAAGTTACGCAACAAGTTATGACTAAGTAAAGTTATAATCGAACGATACCACACTGTAAAAAAATATTAAAATGCATTATGAATTTTTATTTTCACCTTCAAGTCCTATTATTTATCTTTAGCTATCTTAAATATTTTTAATTTTACCTATATCTTTTTATACTTTTAGTTTGATGTTTTGTATAAACAATATGTGAACTTCTTTGTTTTTTTTTTTGTAGTTCTAGATTAATATTAATTATGGGTAAAGTCCTAATATTAGTCCACGATACTTGGAAAAATGCACGATGGACAGCGTCGTATAAGTTGGCTTGTCCGAACACGGTGCGAACGTATAGCTCGCTGTGGCGCACGCGATTGGCTAAGCGTTAATACTTACCACTTTTGCCTTGGTTTTTGGTAAACGACTAGAACAAATCTGACAAGTAAACGCTTCATCGAGAGACAAGAGCTTGCGCAGATATCTTTTTTTCGTAGCCGCTTTAAGCGAACGATTTAAAAGAACAGCGTACGCTTTTGTTGTTTGGAAAATAATCCATCGATATAACATGTGTGTTACAGAAGTATTACGATAACACAAGTAGAGAATTTGACGTATTGAGCGCAATCCATGTCTGACTACAGAGAAACCAAGCTAGCGCCGTTCGTCAGTTCCTCTCTCTCTCTCTCTCTCTCTCTCTCTCTCTCTCTCTCTCTCTCTCTCTCTCTCTCTCTCTCTCTCTCTCTCTCTCTCTCTCTCTCTCTCTCCTTCTCTTTCACTCCCCGTCGTTAATTTCGCGTATCTGCCTCGTAAAGGAACGATACGAAGCGTCACGTACGCGTTGATTTCGGCGCAGCTTTGGTGCACCGATCGCAAAGCGAAAAATATTCGAACGATCCTTTATCGTAGGTGAATACGTGGCTAAAAACGATACTGCGGATGAAAATATTTGATAATAGCCCAGAGCAGTGTATTTCACTGAATTTTCATGAGTTTCTAAATTCGTTCGTTCCCAAGCTTCGTAATCCTCAAATATCAAAATTTCGAAGTTGCTCGATTCCGCACGATTTACGTCTATAAATTCCCATAACGTGGAAAGCCCGTCTAAAGTCGTACAGGTCAAAATAAAGCCATAAACTATGTATTATATAAAAATTGCAATATTTTACAATTTAGTCGGATTTATGCGACTGCGATCTTTTCCAACTTCGATATACTGGAGAGGAGCATTTAAAAAAAGGTAAAACGTCATAAAAAAAAGTATATCTTAAAAGTATAATATCTTAATCCCATATTAAAATTAAACCTAAAACTCGTATTGGATTTTCTCACTTTACGTGGAAACTCGTTTACGATGCGAGCAAGTGCTTTCACGCTTAAACCAAAGTTTAGTTATAATATAAAATTAAAAGTACAGAAGCGATACTCTGTTTAATGGCGTTTTACCTTCTTAACACTTTATCGACCGATAGCAGATTAATCGGTTCTTTGTCGCCGACACTTACCGACCAATAGTCTATTAATCGGTTTCTGATCGCCGACAATCTTACTTATTATTTGAGTCAATTGCGTCAGTTGCGTTGCTTTGTAAGCTCCCATAGTTTTATACCAATTTGAAAAATGTACCGTTCGCGATGAATAAAAAGAATGATATTGGAATGATATTGGATCTAAACCGAAACAGAGCCGGCGCCAGGGAGAATATGCGTCTGAGCTGCCGATCGGACGCGCGTATGCTGTTGAACCGCTAGCGGTCGGTAAAGTGTTAAATAGCCCTTATCGATATGTTGGAGTTTGAGAACAATCGCAGATATACAGCGTTACCAGACAATTCTTCCAAAACGACGAGAATTCTCTACGTTTATTTCTGACTCGCGCACTTTCTTTTCATCTTTCGCTGCATTCACCATGGCCCGGAAGAAATATTTTTACACTGGTTCATAAACGTGCAGAAAAAAGCCGACCAAAGTCTAATAAATTTCATCGATAGGAATCTATTAGGCGCTGTACAACACTGATAAAACTTCAAAACGTTCTGTATAACATATAAAATACTTTCGCGAGACAGTGTACATGCTAAGTTCTACGAAACGTTGACTCAGAGCAAACACAAAGAATACTACGCCCTCTATAACTGAAACACGGTTTCCTGGCGATTTAACAGGTAGTTTGCTTTATTAACGCAAACGTCAGACACGGTGGCGACTGATTAGGCTGTAATTAGTAGCCACCGATTTCATTTTGTTCAGCAAATTTGCCAATCCGCTTACCAGTTGAGGAAGTTGTAAGTCAATATTAATAGAAATGAGCGTTCGTTAAAACAACGAGAATTTAATGCAACAATGAACAGCGATGACTTGAAGCTGACAGTGGCTTGAAAAGCTAGAATTTTTATTCTCTTCGGTGCAGTGTCAACGGAATTTTTTTTCTTATTATTATCATTATCATTATTTTTTTCTTTTCATTTTACTTTAGTGTAGTAGTTTTTAAGCGTAATTTTTAAATTCGATTAGATTTACTGCTAAATTTAGAGAACGATTATTTGAATGGTAATGATTAATTTAGCATTTTTCTCGTAATTAGCAAAGTAGGTAAAGAGAAAGTTATTAAGTTAGTGAAGTAATTAGATTTTCTATAATTTGAAATCTTTGGCTTTAACTTGCTGTCGAAGTAGAATCCTTTTAGTGGAACCAGCAATTCAAAGCATAATTTTCCTTTTCTCTTGCGGTTTTCATAATTTGCATTTTTTTTAATTTTGCGACGAGGAAAGAGTCGTCATTTTTTTTTTTTTTTAACCATGAAATTTCATTTTTCATCCTCTTAGTATTAAATATGAAAGTCGTTTTAGCGTGTAAATTAGAATTTTTTTCGTAGTTATTAAATTCTTTTATATAGCATGATATAGCATATATAGTATACTAAAGTGTTTAAGTATAATTTGTTCATACAATTTAAACGATTAATTTACAATCTTCTTTTTATGTAACTAACGATCGTAGTAGAATTTTTTCTTCCTCCTTTTACGAATGAACATATCTCTCGAAGTTCTTAACTTTTTTCTTATAATCAATACGATTAATCCTCGTTTATTATTAACAATTTTCATAAATTATTCAAAGTTTGTTACGCACTGTGTACAAATATATTTCAGGGATTTGAGATAGAAAACACAAGGATTTTTGCTATCAATCGCACCAACGTAATTTTCCTTCATTTTCTACTGAAAATAATCGATTTTTGTATCAGGTAAAGGTAGCACTACTAACGATTCTCGTGAATACAACGGGTAACCAACAAACGAACGCGGTTCCTGAAAATTCTGCCGCATCTACGAACGGTGGCACGCCCAAGGTAATAACGAACAATAAATCACTCGCTATGAATCTGCTTCTCTTAAAAAAAAAAAAAAAAACGCTGTTATTACGTGTCTCTTCGTAAAACAGTTCCTTAAAAATATGGACTTGCGTATTCAAGATACCATTCGTTGAGGATTCAATTACTTCGAAGAAATTTCTATTGAGAATGTTTCTTTGCGAATTGTCTAGCGTACGATTTTCTCTCTTGTAGAAAGCTTGCCGCATTGAAAACTGTAGGAAAAAACCAAAAAACTCACACGCTATCCGTTTCTCAAAATGCTATATGAACGTTTGAAAGAAACAACACATAACCTCACTTATTCTGGAAATAAAGAACAGACAGAGAAACGATCAACAATTTTATTCTGCCGCAGATTAAAAATTCCAAACAACTCGCCACATTTCGATAGATCCGGCATCTCCGACATGTAGCACAACATTTAAGAAAAGAGAGGATCTTACGATCGTATTCTCTACAAATCAAAGTGACAAGGAAAAAACGAAAAAAAAAAAAAAAAAGATATAAGCAACACCATGCAGAATATTATTTTTGCTTAGATTAAAACCCTGACACCCAGTGCTGTACGCACGGCCGGTTCATTTCTCCTGGTAACCTCATTTACATTGTTCAACCGCGCCACCTCATTATCACAGACAGCCTCTGCAATATGTCTGACAATCGCGAGATACGCTCGAAAGGCAGCTAACCTAAGGATGGCTACAGACGGGTCGACCGACAAGAAAATTTTACCAAAACGCTTCGTGTACATACAAATTAACAGTCGACTAGCTTAATCGACTAATTGTAAGCGGTCGTTCGGCAAGCAGCGCCAGGCGAGGAATCCGAAAGGAGCGGAAAATCGGAAAAGTTGAGTTCGCTGGTCGAATTTGCTACTGAATCATCAGGTCCGGTCACACGACCGCTTTCAAAATCTAATTCGAAGTTGTACGTTCACTTTCTAACTTTATATTATATCAATTTCTCAATTTTACTTAATTTTACTTAATTTTACTTAACATGTTGACTGCCGCGTCACCCGTATTCGGGTGACGGCAAAGTTTCTAATGGGACCGCGTCGCCCGTATTCGGGCGACGATTATTTGATTACTTGCGAAGGATCGTCGTAGGTATTTGAAAAGATATTCCACAGGAAATAATAGAACTATTGAATTGTTATAAAAGTAATATGAAAATGGTTTATTAAACAAATTACTTAGAATGTAAAACTTTGAAGCATTCTATAAGAAAGCTGAGTTTGGTCGGGACAATTTCGACAATAAGTTGTTGTTTTCTTTAAATTCTCCCGTGGCTTTGATCGGTCCGTTCGACGTCTTTTATCCGCATAACATAGTTTGCACGCGCGTCTAATGCTTCTTCCGCAATCATTTTTCCGAACGGCGATATTATGCTGACTCCGTCGAAGACAAGGACTTTTTGTATTTTCAAACAACACTAATAATTTTCCAGCTGATAATTCTCTAAATCTTCTAATATTTACATCCTTCCTTGTTGCAATTTTTTGATATAAGTAAGTTTATTATTTCGTCATCAACGAACAGCTCGAACACATCATATGGATCAACATCGCCAGGTAATTGCCCAATGAGGCCGTCTGTTTCGGGGAAAGGAAATGACTTCTGCCGACCACTAAATTCATTCCATTCGTCAAATTAAATTGTACTTTCCTCGGTACCATCAGTTCTTCTTTCTTCCTCAATGATCAATTCTTGTAAAATCTCGTCAACAGTATCTTCGTTATATTCACTATCATTACGATTGCACTTATCAATATCCGAATCAGAATCAGACGATGTAATTCTATTTATATTTCTATTTCTAGGAAATCTGATTTCTTCCTCATCGCTGCTATCCGAATTTGTGTAAGCCTCGTAAAAGCTTTCTTCTTCACTGCTATTTGATTCACTAACAAATAAGTTTTCCCTTTTTTCTTTTCGACATTCTAACGAATTAGGGCAGGGATTTTAAGTTATCTAAAATATCGATGGGAGTACCTAGCAGAGAACGCTTTGTACTGGCGGCACGCGTATCCTGAAGGAGATTTCATTAAAAACACGCGTGCCAGTCAACGTGTTAAATGTAAGAATTTACATGTATATATATACATATATGTGTGTGTGCGTGCGTGTTGATATGTTGATGACCGAGCTACTCAACGCTACATTTCCATTGACACGGGATGACTCGCCAAAATTTCTCGCCGGTCTAACGCCCGAGTCGACCCCTCTGCGGCCGCCCTGGAAGAGGAACAGCGTCGACCAGCACAAAACGCTCTTCTAACGTCAGCGCTTCTGGTTTCGTCGATCTACTAAAAGGGAAGTATTGCTTCAGAGGAGCGGAGCGGCGGAGGAGCACCGGAAAATGAGGAATTACTTAAAGAGGATGGAGAGGGAGGGCGTGCAGAGGGTGAAGATGTTTCTGGTGGTCACCGCCGCGTACGGTATCTTTTGGGGACCACTGTTCTTCGTCACTCTGGTGGATCATCCTATCATCGGGAATCCAACTGGTTACGAGGTAATTGCGAAATCGTCAGCTAAATGACAGTTTTATGAAAATTCACGCCAACAAGTTCAAAGGACAAAAAAGGAGGCACGAAAACAGGTAAAACTGATTCTATTGGTGTTGTTGCGTGACTATTCACGCTCCCTCCATTCAGTCAGTTAAACCTCGTTTACACTGCACTACTACTTTTAGTTGAAATGATGAAACGATCCAATTGATCGAATCCAGCCGTGTAAATGACAATTTGAAACAAATTTTGCACGTTGAACCAGAAATAGCCGATTCTTCTATCTCTGGTCGAACGATCAGAACGTTAATTCTTCCGATGTAACGCGCACTTTTTCGCCTCTTTTTTCGCGATTCCTATCTTTTTACTGGTTTCTCTTATCTCTCAAAGTCAGCGAGATTAAAGAAACATTATGTTGGTTTTAGTATTAGGGTCGTCTACTTATATCCAGGTGTGTTATGCCAGGGATTTATGACACCGTGTAAGTGGTTTACTTAAGATTTTAGTTTCGCTTTTAGTTTTATGTTAGCTTCGAGGACGCTCGAGTACTATGCGACTCCCTCTTCTTCACTGTTCTAAAACTGGAGATATCGAGGTTACGAGGGCTCATTGAATTGCCTGGCAGAAGTGGCGTAACATTTTAAACAACGAATAAACGTCTAAACTACTTATTACGGTCAAAGACATTACTTGCAATCTACAGCGTCTTTCTTTCTTATATCCAGACGAAATTCAAATTTTCTACGATTCTTTTTAAGCGCCGTTCACAATAGACAAATAATCGTACGTATTGGGTTGGCAACTAAGTGACTGCGGCTTTGTAAATACCAGCTAACGATAAAATCCGCAGTCACTTAGTTGCCAAGCCAATAATTCGTTACAGCACTACTGTACACGTTGTAGCTGTTTGCTTAAATGGAACTTTGCGAGAAAGCAAAGAGTAAGACAATTTCGTCATTTATGGATTCTGATTTAACGTCGAAGTCGTGTTTTCATAATTAAATGGATTGAAGTTGGACGAATTTCTGTAGGAACAAGGGCCTCGTTAATTCAACACAGCTGCAATTAAGGCCATCTGACGTTATATCGAATCGCCAAGATTCAACATCTTTAATTGCCGATGATTCTTTGCCTTCGAAACGAAATATCGAATTTTTCTTAACGGTTCTTCTCGCTAACAATTAACACCTTCCACTCTAATTTCTATTTCCACACGCAGACTAACCGAACGTATAGAAACGCGTACTTTGGAAAACCAGATTTTTCCAAGAATTGGACAAGAGATCATTTCACAAAGCTACGTAGAATTTCACCGGAGGATTTGGTTTCTGGTTGATCAGTTCACGTTCAGGTAGCCAAGAGCAGGCGAAATTTGATTTCAGAATTAGAAGAAAAATTACTGAAAATCCTCCGACTCGAACAATGCCACGACACTGTTCTACTGCACTTTTCCTGTGTTTCACACGAGCAACCGTCAGTTTCTTTCAAACATCGACGCACAAGCTTTTCTAACGTGACGACCATTCACTAGCAACGGATACGCGCCGTCATTTCGCTTCCTGGATGCACAATATGAATTCAAGTTCCACCTTCTCGCTCTTCTGTTCCAGTCACAAAGACCTCCATCTTCTTCTTCTTCCTCTTTTTCTCGCGCGTTTCTCGTCTGTCCACAACGAGATGCGAGAATAAGTTCGCCAGGCCAAAGGCATTGATTAATAGCAAACGCGAATGCACTCAAACTGGGAGATCATTCGTTGATCATCAACTGAAATTTACTGTAAATCGAGTATATTCAAGGTGAAGTAGATCTACGATAAAAATATGAAACACGTTTCACACGCATCGTACAAGCATTTCTAAGAACACAGAAGTAACAATCCGCAAGAGTTCAAAACTGCCATAAGTCAGGACAACGTCGTCTGCCACATTTACGTGAATACGATCGTTTCAGTAGTACCCCGTTAAGTGTCTTCTTTCCTCTTCCGAGTATTTTTATTCAAAAGCAAGTCGTTTGATCAATTCCACTATCAGTTTCCAGTCATAGTATCGTCGTTTGTACAAAACACTGCCCTCAGACTAATCTCAGTTCTTTCCTCGAAACCAAGATGTTCCTAATACGAGACACTTGAGCAAAGACGAAAGCAGTTTACGAGCATTCGTAAGAGAAGACAGTGCTGAATGTTTCTTTTATTCGTGAGACAATTCACCGGTGAACAATGAACTGAATGCATCAAGCGACAGATGAATATGGTCGATGAAATTGTCTCAAACAGCCCAAATTGATCTGTCCAAATTGTCTCAAACAGACAAAAATACAAATTTCTCTAGTCTTCTGATAAATAACACTTCTCCTTCGACTTTCTCACACCAGAAAAACATTTAGCTTCTCCCCTTCCCATTACTCGATGAATGGCACATTCTCGCATTCTCTGACATTAGTCTAACGTCTACGTAATTAGAATATTCGAGTGATCTTCTCATACGAGCCTAAGTTTGGAGACAGTTTCACCAAGCTTTCCAGGGATATAAATTCAGCAACAGTTTTAGAAAAAGTTTCAATTTGTTTGCTGATCCACCGAATGAATCCTCGACGCGTTAATTAGTTTAAAGATATTTGTAAACGCGCAAGTTAGAGCAGCTGCGTTCTAAGATCATACGAGTTGATAGAAATCGATCGTTTTTATAAACGTGGGCCAACGAAAATTCCAGGTGACTCTACATATCGCGTACATCCACGCATTCGTGAACCCGGTGCTCTTCCTCAGCCTGCATCGCGGCTTACGTCAAGGCCTGTCGGAGTTCTTCTGCGGCTGCTGCGAGGTGATCGCCAGCTGGATTCTGGGTCCAAGCATCCCCGTGGAAAGCGTGCAGCCACCACGATACCACGAACCCATGGAGGCGGTGCCATCGCCGCCCGAACCACCGCTGGTGCAACCCGATGCGTGTCCGGATCTAACCGACGTGGCACTGCTCAAACCACCTTTGCCACCCACTGGCAAACATTTACTGGTATTTCAAAGAAACGCTTTCTCGCCACTTTCTACGTTTTCTATAACAGTCGTCGTAGAATAGCATCGCAGAAAGAAGGTCACGTTGCTTTACGAGCTGCTGATACAACTTCGTTGCTTAAGAAACGATCAAAGGGCTGGCTGCTATGGAAAAATGGCTTGTAGCTTTTCGTTTGTTAGAGAAGTTTCGCGCTCATTTCCTCTGCTTATTTGCATAGACCATCGTGGATTTTCATCTGTTCGTGGGAAACTTGTTGATGCAAAAGTACGCGTAAGATGTCGAAAATACGCTACTCGTTGTAATATTCGCATAATTCGGTCGGCTTGCGCGACCTTTCGTTTCTTTTGATCTATTGGATTGGCAACTAAGTGACTGCGGATTTTCTCATTAGGTGGTATTGACAAATGCCGCAATCGCTTAGTTGCCAACCTAGTAAATATGAGTTTGCGCAAAGGAGAATTCAACTTTCCTTTATTTCTTATCTTTGTGTCAAATGATTAAAAGTTTGTCGAGTATTAGGTACACAAACAGACGATTGCAAGCTTCCAGCGAAACTGGAAGTTTATTTAAAAGAAAATACAGCAAGTTCTTCTCGATCAAAGTATTCGCCATTGGTTTCTTCCCTAACTTCCAACCATCCATCAGTCAAGTGATGGATTTCATATCGGAAAAATGCTGCGTCTTCCGGCTGAGATCCAATCGTCGGATTACTTTAGTATCTGATCCATTAATTGGAAATGGGTATTTGATAAGGAGAGTAATGTCCGGCGACTAAAGTAGCTGCTGCAACGCGTCTCGAACATTCATTGCGATTTTTCATCGCAAAAGCAGCGTGCGATCCAACGTTGTCACGGTTTATTGAGTTGGCAACTAAGTGATTGCGGATTTTGGCAATACCGCCTAATGACAAAATCCGCAATCACTTAGTTGCCAATAAAATAACAGACGGTTTAAAGTTATAGAAAACGACAAACAAATACTTTGATCGAACGATTTGCGGTATCTTTTTTTTTTTTAATAAACTTTTAGTTTCACTGAAAATACTTGAATTGTTCATTCGTATAGCTAATAAATGATTTTTCAAAAATAATCTCGTAGTACAGCAATCGTTTAAGAAGAAAGGATGTTAGAAAAAAGTAGCGATAGTAGCAAGATACGTACACTCCTCGCGAGAAAGGTAGCCCAGGTGTGCTATCTTCAATTTCTCAATGACGCGTGTCAAGTTTTTCGTTCGTAACGTATAATATGAAAACATTATGAGCTGAGAATATGCGGTTCGTTGAAAATAATTAAAAATATTGTGAGGTTTAGTGTGTAAGAAAAAAAAAATTGTTTTATTTTAAGAACGAAATGATAGCGCACTCTGTTAATACGTTTAGAAATTGCTCAGTAGTTCATGACCTATCAACGAGTAACGACTACAGTACAATATTATACAAATTTGTAAGTATGGGACGCGGAAAAAAATTAAACGAGTCTGAAAAAAAGCAAATTCTTGTTATTCTTATCAGTAGCAGAAATATCGAAAGTAATAAGAAGAAGTCGTAAAGTAATACAGAATTTCTTAAACAATGTTGAAGATTATGGCAAAAGGAAAAATACTGGTCGACCGTCATCGTTATCCGATCGTGATAAGCGAGCAATTTCGAGTGTAGCTTCCAACTGGCAGTTAACGACGAAGCAAATAATGGAAAAATCTAGCGTTAGTGCCAGTGTTTCAAGTGTTCGTCGAGTTCTACCATCCTGCAAAGGTATTGAATGGCTAAAATTGAAAAAGGAACCTTCGTTAACAACGAAACACAAAATAG
>JACXIP010000035.1:411351-477476 GCA_014737485.1 Bombus picipes
ATGACATAAGAGAAGAGACAATGTCAGCAATTCGACGACAAATGGGAGGAGGCAGCGTGATGGTTTGGGCGGTTATCGGTTATTTCGCCAAGACAAGTATCAAGTTCATCAATGGTAGAATGAATAGCGTCCGATACATAAATTTAACCAAAGGACAAATAAATACTCGTGCAGAACGGATTTCTGGACCTGATTACCTGACCTGAGCTCATAATGTTTTCCTATTATACGTTACAGACGAAAAACTTGACACGCGTCATTGAGAAATTAAAGATAGCACAGCTGAGCTATGTTTCTGGCAAGCAGTGTATCTCCTGTATGCACAATTTCAAGCACAATCGCAAGCACGAGAACAGCATGCAAAGCAAACCGGTGACTCTATGATGTTCGTCATTAATAAAGGTGTCCTTCTCTACACTTTCTGTTTAAGATTAACTAATCGTAATTAATCGCGGAATTAAACCGTACAGGACGACGTTATGATCGTACCGCCGGATCCGTGGACTCTGGTTTCAAGGTCGAAAAGCACGTCAAGCGTTTACGAGGAAGACGTTAGTAGAAGATCGAGCATTTTGTTACCGCCGGCACCGAAAATAAGCGACTCGGAAGTGAACGTCAGCCCAACTAGCAGCGATCTACCTAGTGAATAAACTTTCTTAACATGTTTCCTTAAACCAGCAAGATTCAATTACAGAATTCCCTTTCTTTCGCGAACTTGGTTCATTGCTTTGCTTATTATGCATATCATTTGGAAAGTTTCAACGAGAAAATTTCGAAACAATTTCATTAAGAATTACGTAAACGTTCGTCCATAGCTTGTACGTTATTTTATATTATAAAGCAGAGGAGTCCCGTTAGATGGAAAAAGACAAATTTTCCTTGTAGTTGTTTCAAACTATACTAACGAGTTTTTCAACAATTTCCGTGGAAAATTCGATCAAATTATATTGGAAATAGGAATAGCATATTTTTGAGGCTTGAGAGAAGATACGTTAAAAATTGTTTAACAAATGCTTCTTCCAAGAGAGAATAAAGTGTAGGACGTTAACAATTTGAAGATTTTAGAACGACAAGAAGAGGAATGTTTTAAGAATTTTATGTAAATTCTTGTTTCAATTATCCTTAAACCTAATCGAGGATAGATTGTGCGTGATGTTAATATCATATTAAAAATTAATTAATAATTAATTTTTTAAAGTTAAAATGTTTGGAAAAAGCTGTGTAAATTTGTGTAAAAAAGTCTTTGGTTGAAGTTGATCCGTCGCGTGCTACGCTACGCACGCACAGTTGCGCGTTCGATTGTCACGAAATTGGCGAAACTAATCTATAATTTGCATTTAAACAAATCTCTGATTTATAAATTCCTCGCGTTACAAAATTAATAATAACTCAAGTATCGATGAAAAATCGATAATTAAACGGAAGAAAAGAAAAATTTGTATGTCGCTAGTTGCACTGTCGTAAAATCTCTTCGATCGAATTATTCAATTCTTATTGTCGTGACTATACTTGGCGTATCTTTAGTCGTACGAGTAATATAATCATTAAAAAATCAAGAAACAGTATACAGTAGATATTAAATGTCAGTTAGATGAAAAATAAATACTTGGTGTATAAGAAGACGATGCAAGACATTTTTACCAATTTTCAGAAGATACTTGTCATTCGTTTTTAATCGATGGTATTGCCAGATAATTTTGTAAAATGATCATATTCGTCAGCGATGATGAATTTGATGAAAGAGCAATTTAATGTTTGTAATGTACGAAAAGCTGCAATAAACGTTCAATTCGTCCTTCGAAAGAAATATCGAAAAAAGCTGAATAGTATACGTTTAATATTAAAAAAAGATACTTAGAATTTCTATAAATTCCTATGAATTCTCCGAAACCGTTCCAAAAACGACCAAAGATATTTCCAAAACGAGATTTGTCCAATTTACTAAACAAATATGCACGTACGCGCGATATCTTCGCAGCGCTGAAGAGAAGAACTCGATGATGTCGATCGACTGACAGAAGATTGCGAATGGACAACAACCGAGAAACTGAGTTGTCCACTTGCAAATTCCTCTTCGTAGACTAGGAATCCTCTTCGAAACACGCAAACTTTCCAAAACTCGCGCGAAAATGAGAAGAAGAAAAAGAAGACAAATCCGCGGGACGTTCACTTTCCGGTCGTAACAAGCAACGTGGATCTCGTAACGAGATACAGGCGCGAAGAAACAAGCGGAGAGATGGAAAGACAAAGGAAAATCGTTGCCAAAGAGGTTCTGTAAAGAACCGTTCAAACAATAATCTTCGAAGATTGCCAAAACTCGCGACGAAGAGATAGGAGAATGATCGTTTCGCCAACGTCAAGCACGTTTCCATGTAAAACTTCGCTTTCTAGACGACTCTGTTTAGATAACGCTATATTCAATGAAACTACAAAATCAATGAAAACAAAATAAAACGAAGTAAAGTAAAGTAAAATGAAACGAAGCAGAAGCGAAAGCGGCACGAAGAAACACGCTAGAGATTATTTAAGAAAAGTAGAAAAGCGCAGAACGTCACCGACAAAACATAAATAGTTCCTTAAATTGTGAATCGAACAGAGCATTAGCTGCACCAATTAGCGATCAATTAAGCGATTAATTAGGGATACGTTAGATAGTCTGCACCTTCGAATGAGCTTTCCATTAAACTGGGGACTCAAAGTGATCGAGATTTTGCCTCGATTATTACTATTATTATTATATATATATATATATATATATTATTTGCTATTACGATTATCCTTATTATACACGTATTATACAGATAATTATATACAGAAGCGGAGTCGCATGTGCGCATATACAGGGTGTCCGATAATTAAACGCTGTTCGTAGCGGTGTCGAGCGTGAAATTGTTCGATATACGATGTATAATGGTGAAACTGTAACATGATTTTCATTGTAATTAGACTCTTCGTTTAACGGATATTTCATATATATATATATTGTAAGATCTTATACTACAATTAGTTTATTTATAATAAATGGACTAAACAGATGTTGATTAAACAGGAAACGATGATTGTTTAACGTGAACTAATCACGTATTACAATTAAGAGAACTAGATAGTTAATTTGCGACACTCGTCACCACGGATCCAACGCCCTCTCTCACGCAGAACACACTCTCTCGACAACACAGTTTGCACTCACTGACTTCTCAACTAACACTGACTGTTAATTCGTCTTTCTCCCTTAGCGTCCCTTTGTCCTTTGTCTTAGCCCCACCACACACGTGTTTAGCAACCGTTCGTGGCCAGGGTCACGTAGGCCTTTTCCACGAAACTATTCGATTGAACGACACACTTCGACTTTCTCGCGACATTGTTTATAATTCGTCCGATATCTCTTAGGCCTCTAATATCCACGATATTACAATATATATATATATATATATATACTGTTGTACTGTCTGTTTTCGTTTGAAATATTCTTCAACCATGAATAAATGTTTAATTCGTGAATAATGGAATTATGTATTCGAATAAAAGACTGTACGATTCTGTATTGACAGCTTCTCATTTACTTCTTTCGATGGTAAGAAATTAACACATTAACGTGACTGTCAAGAATATAACGACGACAGAAATTCGATATAAAAATTTCAGTTTGGTATATCGAAAAATCTATTTATCAAATGAAATTCATGAAGATTAGTAAAATTTCAGATTTGTCAAATATGCGGAAGAAACGACACGTTTCGAGAAATGTTGTCAAAGCGAACGTAACGAAACGTGTTGTCAAAGTGAAAACGTAATGAGAATAAACTAGTCACTCTGTATATGTGTATATGCAGATAAATATATACCTATACATATATATATGTATATGTATGTATATATTATATATTTTCTATGCAAATATTTAGGGATTTCCGGACATGCGTTCTCTGAGCTACTTTTTCTTGTAACAAAAAAAAAAAAAAAAAAAAGAAAAAAGAAGAATACACGTTTTAATGCACGAGTTTCTCGTTTGTGCTTAAAGATATCTTTTTCCACTTTTCTCCATTAAATAAAGATGATTGAAGTTTGCTGGGAAGGAAATAGAAAAACAGCGGTGGTTTTAATTTAATGGAAAATTTGCCAGATGTTTGTACGCGAGTTCTAAACAATTTCCATCGAAAATGAGAACAATTTTGTCAATACTACCTAATGGCAACATCCGCAATCACTTAGTTGCCAACCTAATATTTGGTTTACGACCTCGCGTAACGTGTCCGAGAATTTTGTAAATTTGTATTATATTTAATTTTATATCAATTGTACTGTAATTGAATTTTATAGAAATATTATGGCCGACGTTTTTTCCATTTTTTAACGTTGCCAAACGTATATTTCCTACTTCTAATAAACAGTCGAGACAAGGCCAACTGTATTTTCCCTCATTTGCATATTATTCATAGCAGGAGCAACTAAATCTTTGGTAACTGACGCTGATCGAAATTGTTAATGACGACCGATCGACGAAAATTTAAACAAATCTTCACCCAATCGCTGTAAATTCTAATTTGAGAAAAAAGAATGAATGTTGGAACAGAATTAACAGTTGACAAGCGTGTAAAATACCTTTTTGATCGAAATTTTCCAAAGTACTCAAAATATACAAAACTTTAAAAGCATACGAAAATCAGCAACATCGATTCATCCTCAAAAAATTAGAAAAATCAACGATCAATTTCTACGATACAAAAATCACGAAAGCTTCTCATTCTGCACGAATAATTTCCGTGGATGATTTTAAGAATTTGCATAAATTGTATCTCAAGAACCACCTAACCGCCAAGGAATAAATAAATCGTTGAAATATCTAAGAATTGAGATAATGAAAGAACAGTAGAACACGACATCGAATATTTCGTTACTGCGATTATTATTTTATTTTAATATTATTAATATTATAATTATTATTTTATAAATTTTATATATTATTTTTAATAAATTATTTATAATTTAGCAATATTTACGTGGCCAACTGCTGCTTCTTACAATGTAAACTGCGAAAAATCGGCATCATTCGGAACGCAATTCTAGCAATTGCGCGCCATCGCGTTGGATATTTCGATAATGGATCGAACGTAATACAGAATTCATAATATAATTACCACGCAACGCTGAGAATCCGTGCATTCGATCTACGAATGCAAACTGCGATAACTAGAACGTTTATCGGTCGAAATCCTCGAACATAAACTCCATCTGCCTTGCGATAGCGTCTTCACATTTCCAGCTTCCTATACACAACAGTGTCGATGCTAACAAGAGAAAGAGAGAAGAGAATTGCACAACCCGTGACAGTTATAGACCTCTGGTGGGATAATTTCTCACCTAACTATAGCAATAAATTGAGAAATTGTGGCTTGCAGATTATATCACGCGGGTAGAACAGTTACAGAAACGAACTGGTTCAGGTGAGAACAGTTTGCAATTTCGATCGAAATCTTCTGCCGCTCTTTCGTTTGTGGTAGAAAAAGAAGAAAAGAAATAAAAGCGAAATTGAAAACCGTAGTGTTTGTTGGGAAAGTTTGTAGGATGAAAATTTCTTTATTATCCGCTCTATTTCTTTGTCTCCATAATTCGTCACGTAGTTCTTGCTTTAGAAAGAAATTCTCCTTTTCTTTTCTTTTTTTTTTTTTTTTTTTTCGTCGATGCTGTCGATCGATACGCGTGGAAGGAAATTTAAAAGCGAGAAACGCTGGAAATACGCGAGCTGAACCGTAATCCAGCAACATTCGAAAGATGAAAGAAATAAAGTCCGGAAAATCCCTGAAACAATGTCAATTTCTCTGGAAAGACTTTCGTAGGAGAAGGCGGAGTAAACTTACGAACATTACTCGTAAAGTATGTCTTTTAAAAATTATTAGAACGTGAGTGTTAGCCAGAACGACGATAGCGTTAAGGATAATTAATCTAAGTTGATGGATAAACGGTGCCTGGCAGATCGATAGATATTACGCGAAGATCGTGCGAAAACATTGATTGCGATATTTGTATCGTTGATTATACAACAATTATTTGCGTTTATAATATTATAATATTACGACATCGATGTTACTAAGCGTGTAAATAAAGATAGGTTATCTTTGACAATGGTAATATTTTTTAATCTTCCTCCGCTTTAGAAACTTCACAAAGGCTATGATGGTATTGGTGGAACAAAATAATTGTTTAAAAATAATTATTTCACTGATATGTCATACTGCTTAGCGCTAGCTGCACACGTTATTTTGATATTTCGTTGGATTTAAATAGAAGAGGCTCGAGTGGCAATGAGCAACAGGAAAAGTTGCCCGAAGCGAGACTAAAAGCTAGAAGCACTTCAAGCTTCTGCGAAAGAAATCTCATTGATCCTTTGGTGGCGTGCGATTATCTGGCCTCTCGAGTCTGACAATGGCGCTCGTCCATCAACTTATAACAGTAAAGACTCCCTTTGGGGCGTTTAATTTCAGTTCTTCAAGAATAACATTGGTTATACGACGAATAGAAAGGAAATAGTACGCCAGATACAGAGCCAATGAAAGAATGGAAGAACTGAGATGAAACGACTAAGCAAACGGTACAAGCAAATCGAGTAGAACGTTAACGACGCGATGATAAGAAGATAAATGATAAAGAAAATACAGAAACAGAGTAAATAAATTTCCTCAATACGATTGTAATAAATTTGAACGCGCAAGCAAATTAATTCAAAAAATTCAAATACGCCGTTTGAATATTTATTAGAGGATGCAACGTGAAATGGATTGTACATTAAATTAAATTCTTCCACGACTATATTGTGCTCCGTCATTCGTAAAATCGTGTTGAAAAATCGATTTGTACGAAAAAGTCGCAATTTCAGTTTCGGCTCAAAGGGAAAAGTTCCATTACACTACTGCGGACGAATCGATGCACCCATAAAAAAATCCTGTCAGCGGAGAACGGAACTCATTAAACCATGCAAATTTTCCCTCTTTTATTTTTTCCTTATTTTTATCCGAAACGGAGTTGGTCCGGTTGCTGAGATCGCTCTGTGCATAAACGAGTTTAGAAAATTTCGGCCAGATCGCTACTACTTCTACTTAAGCAAGATTGCTGCAACAAATTTGTAAGGAAGAAGCTTACTTGATTTAATTAAAAATTTCAATGTTATCGCTTGATACATTTCCCCTCCTTGTACGTAGTAAATGTATAGCTTTATCTTTTTTAAAAATGATATAGTTTGAATAAAGTTTATGTCACATTGATTGTAGAATTATTAGGCAATAAAAAGCAATGAAACCTGAATTTGATATATTAACAATTACATTTTATGTCATAAATCTACTTCATGATCGCGCATGAAGTAATGTAAATGTCGAGAGCCCATTTTTAGTTATACGGTATTGCTATTTAACATCTACGCTGGAAGCAATGTTGCTTCTCTCCCTAACATTACTAATTAAATTTCAAAATATTTTTTCATACCGTATTCGCATAGTTGCGATTGATGGACAGAATTTTCTGTCTTACGAGAGATACATTAAACGTGCAATCAAAAACATATTACTTTTATAAAATAACTTACCTGTTCGAAGCCGCCTAAAATTTCCGTAGTGTCCATCGCAGAATTGACGACGATCGATTTCAGCTTCCGCCCGGCCAGGTTCGCAAGAAGATGTACAAGACTGGTCTTTCCGGTTCCAGATCCACCGATCTGTTACAGAATTGATACATATATTAATTAACAAAATGGTATATAATTAATATTTGTAGCATTACGTAATTATATAAATTGTATAAGAATTATTTAAAAGAGCGGATAAGACGCAAATAGTTATTCGATAGTTCGTTCGAGGAAGTTAAACCAGTTTGCAAACTACTTACGAGAATGGCCATCCAATTCATGTTAACACACTGCGCAAGTCCCTTGAGGACAGTTTTCTGCTCCCTCAGGAGTAATAAATCATCGTTCTCGTACACTGCAGAATCGCTGCGATCCAATATTTCGTCTCCCAAAAAGACTTTCTCTCTCGTCAAGTGGACTAAGTACTCTGGATCTGGTAAAGGCCAATCATTTTGTAAGAAAATCTTATTGTATATCTCGATCACCTGTAATTAAAAAACATTTAATAGTTAGATAGAAGTTTATTTCATCATATATTGTAAGAAATACATTGTAGGATTGTAAAGACATGAAATTTAATTACACAGCAAATAATATTCTCGTGAATTAAAATTACTGATATTATAAATATTAAAAACATTACGTTATATATGTCTTACATTTTTTTTATCTTCATTTGTCCTCATTCTATCAACGTAAATCAGTTGAGCGCCATTTCCGGGATTGAAAATCTTTTTTGAACTCTGTTTGAAAGCTGCCATGGTTATTTCGCACCACCTAGTGACATCTCTAAGATTCATTTCCCAAGGTGATCCCGAATGCCCCCAAGTAGTTCCAACTTGAGAGCTCAATTCTTCGTTAAACTGAATCATCTTATCGAGTAAATCTTCTGGTAGCTCCGGAAATTGAACATTTAAAATGAATTTTAGATCCCTCTGTTCCAGAGCATCCACAAAAACCTAAAACAGCAAAAGAAGCAAAATCATGAACTGACATGTCTGATAACTCTATAATGATCAAGAAAAGATGGATCATTATATTTTTATACGACTTTTTCCTAATATTATTTATTATCATCCCCTTATTATAGCAATATAAGTGTTCTTCTATTACTCTTTTGTTTTGAATATAAAAAGAACCTACTTGTGTGAAACGGTTCAAGAATGACTTTGGGAGCCCCCTTCTAGCTCCACCTTGACGAAGAGGATTTTGACAACCAAATAATCGAGTTCCTGGCTTTACGATGAAAGACATTCCTAATTCCGGGATGTAAACTTCACCACGATGATCGAGACAGGCGTTTAATCCTTCGAGAACTGATTGGGATGCAAGATTCAATTCATCCAGAAGAATCCAATCCCCATTTTTTAGAGCTCTTAAGAAAGGACCATCTCTCCATGAGAATTCACCAGGCTTCCCTCCCTCCACTGGTAAATCCGCTCCGAATAAATCCGAAATATCCTACGTAATATTTAAAAATTTTATAATAATAATAAGTTTTAACATTTTGGCTCAATTGAATTCTTTTCTTCTTTTTTTACAAAAGACTCATAAACGACATTTTAAGTCTTATAAAATAAATGCAATACATTAAAACCGATAATACTATAAAATTGCAAACTTAATATTACAGTATATAGAAATAGCAAATCATCTTATTTCATTTAGTTGACTTAAAAAAAATTATATAATAAAGAAAGAAGAAGGAATAGTTACCGTTTGATCGCTTAAATTTAATCTAAGAAGACGATGTCCAGATGCTCTGGCAAGCGCAGAAACTAAACTAGTTTTGCCAACTCCTGGACTACCTTCCAATAGAATTGGTTTCTTTAATTGCAAAGCACGTAAAACTTTCAGAGTATTCATTTTTGTTGTTGGGCTTGCAAAAGCAAATCCTACATTATTTGGAGTTTGTACATTTCCCTTCTTAATATAAAATGGATGTATTCCAAATTTATCCTCATAATTGTCGACATCAAATTCTTCATTGTTTAATATTAATTCAGATTTCAATGTACTCTGTATTTGCTGTTTAATAAATTTCAATGCAGAATCCTTAAAACTTTTCAACTTCTTTGAACTAAAATAATTTAAAATATTTCGGTAAAGAGCTAATCAATATAATTATAATTAACTGATATATAATATGATTCATTAAAATAGAATTTGATTAAAATTTTACAAAACCCAATTGATAATAATTCATAGCACTTACTTTTCTGCTGCAGTTAAACCAGATCCAAGCCCATCAATATAGCTTAAAGCTGCACCATGGAAAAAAGCATCTCCTATTCCTAAATCTTCACAATAATTAACGAAATTCACCCATGTAAGGATATCTCTGACACTAACGACAAGCTTTTTTCCTATTTCTGTAGTTTGTATCCACTTTATGAATCCTATTATTGCTGCAGGAACAGCTTCCTTGTATTCTTTATGTAGATTGTGTACCATAATACACTTGAGATCGTCCAATGAAACACAACCTTCGCACCAAATTTCCGTGAATCTATTCCTGAGAGCTGGTGAAAGTTCTTTTTTGCCATAATCACCACCAGGATTCATTGTACCAACGAAGATGAAATTTTCATGTGCAGTAACTGTTGCATTTTCTTCAGTTGATGGCTTTTCAGCAATTAAAAGTTTACGTTCAGGTTCTAGAAAAAATTAATTAATTCTAATATTATTTAAATAAAACAATCTTAATTAAATACCTGTTATGTGATTAAAAATAATTCAAGATAATAAATTACCTAGAAGAGAGTTCAGCCTTTCAAGTACGCTATCATCCGCTAAAGAGATTTCATCTACTAAAAAGAAGCCTCCATCTTTCATGGATTTCACTAAAGGACCATCAACCCATTCGAACAATTTCTGATTTTCTCTATGCTCTCTAACTGGACGGAGACTTCCAAGAAAATCAGAAGCTTCTGTATGCATATGACAGTTGACAATACTAAGTTCTTGTTGTCTAATTACAGACAATAGTTGACAAACTGTAGTTTTTCCACCTCCTGTTTCACCAATTAAAAGAACTGGCTCTTTAAAGTCACAGGCTTTCGAGAGAAGTACTGCCATTTTGCGCATTTGATATGTCCAGACTACATGTTCAAATCCTGGAATCTTCTTTGACAAAAGAGATTCCAAGATTGGCTTAGTTACAGTAGAAGTTTTTTCAGAAAGTGAAAATAGAGCATCTGGACTAACATCTCTTTTTAAATGTTTCTTTAGCACTTCTATGATTTCTAAACATTCTTCTGAGTGACGAACTTTTGAAGAGAGAACCAAATATCCTTCGTCCGCTAAATGTTGACTCCAATCATACAAAGTGCCTACAATATCGGGTGCCAGGTGATATCTTTCAGCCCAGCGAAACAAATCTCTAAGGGTTATGAAACCTACAAAAAATTACCTTCTTAAATGACAAAAATATTTACTAACAAATAATGCGTTAAGACAATAATATACCTCTTTTTCCTGCAAAAGTTGCAGTACCCTTTCTTCGTACTTGAAGTTCTGTCATTACATTGATTACTTGCTTGCAATATGTTTCTGGCATCTTACACCTTTTATGTAAAATTATTTGGAGCTCTTTAGGTGGAATTTCATCAAAATGTAACTCGACAAATCGATTTCTAAATGCACGTGATAATACCTAATAACAAATATGAATAAAAAATCACATGAAATACTAACAAGAAATTATTTGTTATAGACCAATATATTTATTTAAAATGGATTATTTATAAAATATTTTATAAAATAGTTTATAAAATATTACCTTTCTTCCACCATATAAACCTGGAGGATTTTGCGTAGCAAAAAGCATGAAATTATCATGTGCTTTTACAATTTGTTGAGTTTCAGGAATAAACAACTCTCTATTATCATCAAGAACTCTATTCAAAGCTTCTAAAACATCGCTAGGTGCTAAATTTAACTCGTCCAAAATTATCCAATATCCTGAAGAATATTAAATTATTTTAGAGATATAAAAATAAATAATTGAAACATATAGTATCATAATAAAAGGGATAATCAAAAATTAAATTCATCGTACCTCTCCGCATAGCGTCTACTAGAATACCCTCCTTAAAAACTAACTTTCCTGAAGAATCAGCTACATAGGTACCAACGTATTCCTGCAGGTCTGTGTGTTCATGATTATTAATTCGTACACAGGTATGTCCAGAAGCCTTCGCTAAGTATGTTATTAAACTGGTCTTTCCTACTGAAGTATCCCCTTGCAGTAATACAGGCATTTTACCAATAGATACTACTCGCACTAAGTCTTTCAAATTTTGCTTCACTGTTTCTGTGAGGATATACTAAAATCAAAAAAAATATAAAAGTTTTATTTATTTTACCTTTATCTTACTTTGCCTACAAGATCTGTTTTTTTTTTTAATATATACATATTTAACACACTGCTTAATTTTTATAGCAATGAAAGCTAAAAACTTCTTACTAGTAAAAATCTCTTTAAAAGAATACGAACTTACATTTTCTGGAATGTGTGGCTCAAGATCACCTCTAGAGATCCAATAGCCCTCAAAGCATATAAAACTCTCAGCATGACCACGTGGCCTTGGAATTGGAGTTCCAATAATAGCACTGGCAGCTTTTTCTCCTAAGATAGCCTTTACAATCATTCTTTGTACTATTGGGTAAGATTTACTATCTAACTGTGTTAGAAAACTTAGACAAAATGCTTCATATAAGGACCTCATTATATTTCCACAAGGATTCTGTGCAGATACACTTAGAGCACGACATAGTGTTCTCAAACTGTAATGTGGCTTATGCCCAATTCCATCAAGAAGACTGGTTTCTGCTTCTTTCCTGACACTTAAGTAAAATTTGACAATATTTCCAATTTTTTCTGGTGGCAGATTTAAGTCATTCAGATACGAACTCATTAGAAGTTGTAAATCTGTTTTTTCTGTGAGTTCATCAACAAAGAATTCTGTAAATCTATTCCTCAGACCCATGGGAAGATCTTTTTTCCCAACATCTGTTGCAGGATTCATACAAGCAAAAATTGCAAAGTCTTTGTGCCTTTTAATTGGTTCTTTGTCTCCACGCTCTAACAAAGATAGAGATCCGCAAGATCCTTCTAATAAACCAGAAAGACATTCTAATGTTTCTGCAGTAGCTAAATTTATCTCATCTAACAAAACCCAGTCTCCATTTTTCAATGCTTTGACTAAACTACCCTCTACAAATGAAAATGCTAAAGAAAATTGACTCTGCACCTGAGACTGAAGTTTTTCTAATTTCTCTGCTAGTTTCTCCCATTTCTTTAAAACTTCTACCTCATTTTGATTTTTTGTAGACATCTTCAGTCTTTTTAAAGCAGCACTAGTGCTATGAATCATTAAAGTAATCAACATCTTCCACTTTCTTTCTTCAAAGCAACGCCCAACATGATTCAAATATTTTAAGTTTGGTTCAATTGCAAAATAAGATCGAAATAAAATCTCGAATTCTTCGCGAATTGGAAGAATCAGAAGTTTAAGATCTACGGGTTTGTAGCCACCAAGTAAATCTGTACTTTCACTCTGTTGGTTCATATTTATTACTACCAACTTGTGGCCTGTTATCTGTGCAAGGTATTGTACGCAACTTGTTTTCCCTGTGCCAGTTTCTCCAACTAGAAGAACTGGCTCTTTCTGTACAATACAACTAGCTATTCTTTCCAAAAGACATACAGATGGTCTTGTATAAGAAAAATTGGAACTTCTAGACTCTATTTTAACTCTATCAGCTTTTTTTATCTCTAACTTTGCTCTACCAACAATAAGACATTCTTTGTGGAGATTTACAGATGGTTTATGTACTTCAGAAAAAAATTCTGCTTTTGTTTTTACAATACCTAATTTGTGTGCCACAGCTATTGCCAAATTTAAACGTTGTACTGAAATAAAAAGACAACAACATGATTCATCACTTATGAAATTTGATTATAAGAACATTCAATTGCAGTATTATAAACAATCATTCAGCGATAATAGATATTTTTATAAAGTATACTTTACATACCAGAATTAGGCACAGAGCAGCAAAAGACATCTAAAGCATCTTGAAAGATCTTCAGGCCTGAAGCAGGTGAAGATACATCAAAATCAACTACAGCTCTAAAGCACCACTTAATCAAATCCCTGGTAGAAATTTGTCTAGTATTCTTTACACTATTCACAATGTCATCTTCATGATTTCCAGCAGAAAACAATAAAAACACATCAACCATTTTTACAGCTACTGTATGCAATATTGGAAATAAGGTTTGGACAATTGTAACGAGTTCTTTCTTTGATAAAGACTCTATGTTAACACAAGACCACTGTTTCTGCATTGGCATTTGAAATGATTTTTGTGTTCCTCCAGAACTCAATCTTCTAGTAACAAACAACTGAAACCCACTTTTCACATGTATCAAGTCTCTGTATCCAGGGACTGATAATGTTTTAGTTTCTATAAGTTGTCCGATAACGCTAATAACATCTGTCGCAGCGCAGTCAATATCTTCTAAAAGCAGCCATTTGCCAGATGATACAGCTTCAGTCAATATTCCTGGTTGCCATAAAAATTCTCCAGGAATATCAGTACATCTGTACATTCCTAATAACATTTTAGAATCTGTTTGATCACCTAATTGCACTTTTGCAAATTTCTGTGCATCGTGACCAGTAGCTTGAGCTAAAAACTCTATTAATGCAGTCTTTCCAGAACCAACTGCACCTTGTAAACATACACATTTATTGGAAGAGACTGCCAAAGCTAAATTTCGTAAATTTTGTCGTGTAGATGGTACAGGAACTAGATTCAATTCATTTTTATTTCCAGATTTTTCAAATATTGGAAGTAAAATTCCTCCAATGGAAACTACAGAAGGTACATCAGGAATTCCATCTATTTCTTTGGTATCTTCACATGTTATATTATTTCGATTAACTTCTTTACTTTTAACAAAGTACTCTTGATTGTTAGAAACAAAATCACTCACATGAGATAGATAGCAAGATTCTGACATTCCTAATACAATAGCAATACAATTTATTGCTACCCTGAAAGATAATTAAAAATTATTCTTGTATATTTTGTTTTGACTTAAGACGCTTTTTTATTTTACTTATCTAAAACGGAATTTTATCAAATTTATTCCCAAACAATTAGTACATTTAATAAAAATCATCGGATTAAAATCTTTTCCTATTAGTAATTTTATTTAAAAAATTTAAAAGGAGATATCATATTTTTTAATTTCATATCTTACCATCTAACACCTCCATCTTCATGAGTCAGATATTTATAAAATTTAGACCAATTCCACGCATATTTAAAGTGTATTGGTGCACTACATAGAATATCATAACAAGCAGTTACTAAATCATAATCAGATACTTTTGTGACAGATATTACTCTTTGCCTATTACGTCTCTTTAAAGGAGGACTATGATCAACTTCTATAAATTCAAATGGAGCTGGATTTACATCAAAATAATGTAGAACAAATCTGTAATAAAACAATATTCATTAAAAAATCAATTTCAAATTTTATATCATTTAAATATATCTTATAATTATTTCCAATAGAGAACTGTTGGCAATAATTATTTTTTTTTGTAATTATATATTTGATTCACAGAAAACATGTTTTATACTACTGAATATTGCTATAAAATAAACAAGACTTTTCCAAACATACTTTTCAACGTTACAGTTTAATATAATTGTGCTATAAAGTATACAAATTTTCATGCTACTAAACATAAACAACTATGCTTATATATTTACAAAATAAGAAAAAGATTACTTGTATATGTCTGTACTAAATTAATAATACAACTAAGAAAACAACATAGAATACTGTGTTACAAAGACCTTTAATTTTTTCCAAATATATTTTATATTTATTACACATTTCATCAATTGATAATTCTAAATTTAAGTAATAAAAAAAGTATAATACACAGAGTATCAGAAAAATATTGTTCGTATCCTTGTAGGATATTCTCCAACCTGAAAGATTCAACCTAAAATGTTATGGAACATGAAAGAATTATAATGCTGAATAAGGTACTATTCAACCTAAAATATATTGCCTATAAGTAAGAGAACATAATTTCATGATGATATTTTCGCTGTTAATAATCACATATTAGTGTAAAAAAAAAATATATATATATATATATATAAAATAACATAAAATATAAAGTATTCTATGTAACATTAAAAATACATACACTAATATATCCCGATTCTTGGAAAGTAATTTGGCTAAGATAACTGAATTTAATTTATGAATCAAATCTTCGTCATCAAAGGAAATTTTATCCATTGAAATGCTTTTCATAATTAATGCTGGCAATAATTGTGGGAAACATTCTGCAACATCCTCTGTGGTTTCTGGATTCATTAAGAATTCACATAAAATGTCTAAAATTTGTTTATGCTCATCCTCACTTGGTTCCTACAATAAAATTACACAATGTTATGAAATAAGATTAATGAAATATATTTTGAAGAATATAATATTATTAAATAATGAAAAAGTAAGACACGTGGTACATTTTAATCAAAACTCAATTTAAAGATAAACAGTAATTAAAGCATTAGAAAAAGTTTTGCATTTTCTATAAATTTTGTCATGTTTATTTCGCGTATTAAATTAAATGAATGAATAAAATGAACATTGTATGTGTTACAAATAAACACAGTTTGGAGGTATATTATTTTCATCCATTTATTATATATTAAAAATTAGATGAAAATATTACTAAAACTCATAATTACTAACAGTAACCTATAAAAGAATGTGAAATTTATACAATAAGAAATAGTAATAGCATAAAAAAATAAGAACAGAGATATTGATAATTATGATGTTAACAAACGAAAAGAGGATATTTAAAATATTTCAAAAAGATGTTTCTTACTTACTTTGTCAATTCTAAAAAATGAGAGTTTCTGCACATACTTTTCGTCTCGTTTAATAAATACCGACAAACTTTGTGAAAACATATTTGAAAAACTAAAAATCAAGTTACACGTGCAATGCCGGATAAATATTGAAATCAATGCGTAAGTAACCACGTGTTTACGATCAGTGGCCAATGTTCGGATGTTCCTTTTTAAGGCGTACAATTCCTCGACTCATAACAAAAAAAGTCCCTAGATTACTTGGGGTTTCTTAAAACTAAAAACCTACCTATCATAAGTTTGCTATCATTATGAATTGTAAGATCAAGTATGTGGTTTAAATTCGAAGCTAAAATATAATTGCAACGATTTCATTCGTAAATTATGTATTATTAATATAATTTGCTACAAGTAAAAATAATTTCATATAAGCACATATTAAGAATTTCATGATTTATAAATTATCAATGAAAAGTTAAATATTAACTTTATTTCCAAAATTCAAATAATATACATTTTTTAAATGTATATAAATGTTTTTTCATATGTCTTTAAAGTTTTCATATGTCTTTCATATGTCTGTAAAGGAAGGAAAGATGTCTATTAAGTTGCTTCTTTAATAGAAATAAAAATAGTATCTTTATATATATAATAGTACGTTATAGATGATTTTGAATATTATTTTGTCATAGTGCTTAAAATAAGTGCCATTACTATTATGTATTTGATATATGAGAAGTGGCAATTTTAATTAATTTAGTTTTTCTAATAAAATTGATATGTTTTGTTATAATATTATAGTTAGTATAGTATTATGTTGTCATCATATATATGTAACATTGTTATAATACAATTAATATTTTCAACTTATAGATCATCTTCAGACTATATTACAAGAATTATGCATAACTATTTGAAACAATTATATGGAACAATGATAAAAGGTAATAATATGTCATCTTTTAACCACTTGCAATGAAATTGTTTTTATATATATATATATATAAATTGGCAATTTAGACGATGAAATTCAAATTAGTTCTTTCATCATATGATAAAATGTAAAATCATTTTATTTGCAAGAATAAATATTTGTTTCTGTGAAGTTTTAAAACCACACTTAGTACTTACTACACAATTTAAAATTTAAGATACTTAAAATAAATAAGAATACCTATTTTATATATAAATCAAGTTTAATACAAAATATACAAGGTTTAAATGTAAACACATGGTCTGGACAGTATAAAAGTTGTACTTTTAGAATGTCTCTGTACAACTTATTAATATAAATCAGAAAATCTCAGGATGTGAGTTAAATTCATCTCGTAACCTCCTCTCAATTGCAGGTAGAGATAGGTTATCAACCTGGACGTTAAAGCTGACATAAACAGCTATTGAAAGTTTCTTTGAAAGTCTCTTGGCAAGACTGGTTGAAAATTCATTGGCAATCGATCCCATAATCTTCGTTGTAAGTGGTTCCTTTTCGTACGGTGATTTGATTGCGAATGACAAATCATTCATGGCATTCTCATTATAATCACCTACCCACAGATAGAGGGAATTTTCCATTTTAATTACATGACATGAGATTGACAAGTCACCGACTTTTGCCACAAAATCGTGAAACTTAACGTCACAATCGCTATTCGTTATTTCTCCCACTTCTGACTGATTTTCCATGTTTTAACTATTGTTCAGCTCGTTTGTTTTTGATTTCAGATCTGCTGACTACGACTCTATTTACTCTACAGGCGAATCAGTGGAACTAACGCGAAGTACAATTTTCAACCGATAGATAACGCTACCATGCGCAAAATAGCACATTTTACATTAAACGAATGTAACTAATTAATTAAGTAAGTAATTAGAACAAAATATATACATATTTTCACACTATATACATAAAAGTCTTTTCCATAAGGGGGATATACTTTGAAGAATTTTCCCTGTTATCGATTGAATAAAAAAGTTAGAATTAAAAGTTAAATTAATTAAATTTTGCCAGCGATAACTACTCTAACAATTATATTTTACTCGTTAATTTATAGTTTAATTTGCGATTCTTTTTAGATATAAACACATACGCCTTTTTGCTATATGAAAAATTGAAAAATTAACAGGGTTTCAGAATTGAAGTAAAAATAATATCTCATTTCTACAGCAGTCTACGCTTGGTATAATGAAAAGGTTAACGATTATGATAATTACAATAACTATGCAAGAATTAATTCTAAAACTAATTCTAATCTATGACTTTAAAATGTTTTCCCATATGTTCGTACCATAAGACATAAGAGATGAGTGTTTTTAAGTCACCCGTTATATCTAGTGAAGCTTATTGATATACCTGCAGCAGAATCACCTGCATGTGCAGTGAGCTGTATACCTAAGCCTCTAAACGGTCGCGGCGCGTATAATTTATGAATTATTATTTTGTACTATAATGTTGGCCCCACTGTACGCGCGGCTGTTCAAGCCGCACCAATGGGGAGTCCCATCTTGTTGGAAACTGAGATAAAAAGCACCGCCATTGGCGTAATCTCTTCAAAAACCAGAAGTTTAGGATAAATCTACTAAAACGATACATCTTTACCTTGAAATTGAATTTTTTTTTTTTGCCAAATATGTGCATTGTTTTAAATGTTATACGAATATTATAATTATTCTGATTTCTACTATTTTCGTTTATTTTATCTAGTAAAAAATAATTGCCCTATTCTTTATTTCAGTGTCTTTTCATAATATGGATATCTCTTCGGTTCTCAGTAAAAAGGAAGGATCTATGCTTGCGAAGTAATTTTTATATTCAGTAAGATACGAAGTTCTGTTTAAATCCTCTACTATAATCATCCATCACGAACAATGTGATGTCCAATTAATTTTGAATTAATTAAACAGTCGCACGTTTCAACCGATATAACTAATTCACGATTTCAGTAATTGATTTTGAGTTTATTAATAACCTCGAGGATCGTGTTTAATTAGAAATGTATTATGTAAATTGACTCAGCAGAAGTAGTCTCTAATTTATTACGTATTTTACATGAAACAGACTCTACATTGTGTTATATAAATTGCACATAATTACGGCAATCTTATCTAATTATCCAAGATCCATAAAGTTGTTTATTCGTATCACGACGAAGGAACTAGGAAGAAGGAGATTGTAAAACACAGGAGGAAAGAAAGGAAATTATTTGAATTCCCCCCCCCCCCCGCCCCCCTCATTCTTTTTGTCATTTTTACGAGGTGATTTCAGATATAAAATTTGCACAAAATTCATAGCTTTCATACGAAATCCGTATGAAATGTATCTGGATAACAGAAAACTTTTATTTTCCTTATAACAGTAAATTCCGTATTAGATTTTATTTCGAAGTAAGAAATCAATGATCATTAATACTTTTACCTTTGGATATTATGCTTTTAATACGAATGGTATTCGATTCTATTTATCGACTTAAGTTACAGGTAATTTAATTAGTATCTTTGCTTTTATATCTTATACATGGCAGAATCAAAGTATTGATTTAAAAAGATATTCATGCTTGTTACGTCGTACAATTAATTTCCTTATTGCTCTTGTTAACTGGTAATTTTCGATGTTCCACGGTGTTTCCCTTTATTATTAGTAGACATAAAACGTTAGCGTCGATAGAACATAGAAGCTCAAAGCAAATAATTATCTACGTGGGATACATATAATTACATATATGTATTCTACTTTCCTTTTTATGTATACTTCCTTACTGTGTTTTTTTTACCTACCAACTTTTTCCCATTGAAGATAGATGGCCTCCCGAACATTTCTACTTTTTTCCTTATCTTTGTCCTACAAGGCCTGTATTTATGGAAATGGGAAGTGCTATATCAGATCTTTACAAGTACTATGCTTTCGTATCTTTCTATCCTTTATATCGTTATTCAGAGAAACGAAATAATTCTCCAACAAATCATTAATAACATATATCTTCTCATAGTTAATTATGTTCTACCCATATTTCATGAAACATACGCAGACGTATACGTAGACATTTAAAATTGTATTTTCTGGCAATGGAAAAGCCAATAAAATTGATTAAAATTATTTTCATTTAACTGGACATTCATCTTAAGTTTTATCAAACTGTGTTGTTCGTTTTTCCAGAAAAACACATGAACGTGCGCCAACGACGAAAGCGCGCTGAAAATGCTGCTTTTCATCCGATCGCCAGAGTTAAGCAGCACGCGGCACGGAGAGGTACTAAGATGGGTGACCGCCCCTTAGAGGTATTCCGTGCGCCGTTGGTAACCCCACCTTTTTTTATTTCTTTTCAGCAGATATTAGAAAATGTAAACAAAGAAGATCCACGAAAGACCTCTTTTTTTGTTGAAAAGAAATCGTCCGCGTATTTTCAAGCTACGCTAGGTTCATATCATAAGCAACGCGCTATTCAAATCACTCTCTGTCTGTTGCAGCGAGTTGTCGGCTCTTCAAATTTCAAGTATTCTAATCTGTCTTCTCATCTACGTACATATATCTACGTACATCGCATCCTCGCCCTCGTTTCGATAACGAGAGCAACGTTTGTCCAGCGAAGAAGCTGGAACTGTGCGTATCAAGAGAATTAAATGGCAATAAGTGGCAAGAACCGTGAGTATAATTCGTCTCCTTGCTCATGTTCTCTCTAACTGCAGCATTCCGTCAGCTCCATCTCTAAGTGTCTAAACAAAACACCCTCTTGTAGAAACCAATAAACTGACTGTCTTAGAGAGTTCTTCATAGAGTGTGTATATCAAGGCGAGCAACAGCATATCGCTTCTGACCCAAGCCAAGTGGTTGTCCGAAGACAGAGAGGAGGATGGTCCCTCGCGCTGCTCGTTGCCCCACCCGTGGATATTCCGGTCTAACCAAACAAGTATCGCCTCTGTCGGTCGGTATCTCGGCCCGTAGATCGGATCGCGATCGATAGTTACGCCAATGGGTTGAAACGAGGCAACAGAGAGAGAAAGAGAAAGGAGAAGAAGAGAGGAGAGCGGCGGCCGATGGCGCGGCAGGTAGAGGCGAGGGTCTCGGCCCGTGTATACTATAATTACGAGTAACTCAGCCACATTTGCGTTGATCCGACACCTTAAAGATAACATTTAGCGGCCCCTTTTATCTCCGCGGCAAACAAACCAATTTATACCTCAGCTCGCTTTGTGCCTGGCTCTGTCTCTGTTTCACCAATGCTCAGCCTCGCTCTCCTCCTCTCTATCACCGAAAAAAACCCCGCCCCGAACTACGAATTAGGAGCATCCTTCTCCTCCTTTTACCATCTTGCTCGCTCTCGTGCCTCTCCTTTGCTTCCCTTTGTGCTGCTTCTTTCCTTGCATCTTCCTCTTCTTCGTCTTCGCCTGTTTCTTCCTCCGCTATTTTCCTCTTCTTCTCGTTCTCCGCTGATTTTCGTCTTCTTCTTCGCCGGCTATTTTGCTCGTGTCCTTGATCCTATTCTGGGGTCTTCGTCGCTTTCTCGCGCTGCTGCCTTGGCCGCTCGTTCGTCCTGGTTTGTCGGTGGTCGTTAGATTTTCGTACGAGCGTCTTGATGTAACTCCTGATGTCCCGCTGCTCTTCTGTTTCTTTTTTCTTTTCTGGTATTTCGCGGAGGAATTTCAATTTTGGTAGCGATTACGGCGGAGTTTCTTTCAACCGGTCTTTATGCGACCTCAACTGGATGAATGAATGGCCGGTTAATCCAAGGATACACGTATATTCCAGATATCATACGCGCCAGATGACACATGGAAGAAACACAGACTCCTTTCACTTCCTAAACACCGTAAGTATTACGTTGACATATCGTAGAAATATTTTTAACAATTTCTATACACTCATGCACACGATTAAACTTTCCAGTCAAAATTCGCAAATATATGAACATCGGTGTCTCGTTGATTTTTCAATCGTCTCAATAACGTTTGCCAGAGAAGAAGAAGAAGAAGAAGAAGAAGAATAAGAAGCGAAATTTGGACAAAGAAAACCGATAGAGTGGCAGATTGTACGGAGAGGCGTGCAGCGGAAGATTGAAATTAATCAGCTCTTGGACGGATCATTATTTCTATTATGCTGCGTTTCGCTCTCAGCAAGTTTCACAGCGAAGGACAGCGGACTTTCTCAAATTTCACGTGTATTATTTACTCAATTGGTCACGGTTCTTCCCTCTCGCTGGTCTTCTTAATAGACGGCCAGATGGAGTTAGTCAATGCCTAATGAATTACTTATCGCTGAGGGAGGATCGGGGCAGCGAGAAAAGGGCGAGGGAGATTTGATTAATGATTATAGTTGTTCGGTTAACATCTGAGATTCCGCTTTTTTCTCCCCTGCTGTATTATTGGCTTCTACTGTAAACTTATTAACCTTACGTTTTCATCCGTCCTTCCTTTTGTATGTTTTCTTTGTGAATGATTATATATGGGAGGCAGGCTCGGGTAAATTTGATTTCTAATACAAATAAAAAATAACTACTCGAAAGAGGGGATCGTTTGTTGCTTTTAACCGAAGAAACGACAGAGGGAAAAATATCAATCGTTTTATAGCGAGCTATTTAATAGCGACATAATTATAGAAGCAAAAGCAAGAGCAACACGAACAAGCAAATTTATATAAGCGAAAATTTATCGTGGCTTTTTTTTAACAAGAAGATGCATAATTTATACTGATTATGTAGTTTGATGCTGCGCACAGAAGGATAAGGAAGAGGAAGGAGGAAAAATTAAAGAGCCGATCGAGGTCGTTAGAGATACAATCTCCGGAATTGCCGATCAAAAGCTTGAAATCAGATCCCACGGTTGTGATTATGGCGTCATGAGCGGTAATGGGATCGTATCAACCTGAAATTTTATTACTTTCAATATTTGCCACGTCCGCAATCCCACGTATCCCAATTTCCCATTTATTTTCATCTTTCGTGCATATTTTCCATTTTTAAGATACACGTCGCTGCCTTTCCAATTCTACGATATTCCAAAATATTCGTAAGATAAAACGACGCTATAATAATAAACACGGAGTGTTGTAACGCGTTCCCTTCCTGTCGTGACATAAAACGATAATAAAATGTAAGATAGTTTATATCGATCGACAGGTTGGCGCTTCTTAGATGCCCATCTTCTCGCTGCCCTTCAACAACAAATTTTATCTCCCGATATACCGCCATACGATTCTCATGCCGATCCTTCCTACTTGTAATTTTCCAACCGATTTGTATTCCGTGAGAAACAATTAAGTGGCCGTATATAAGTTTCAACATGTCGCTACGAGGATAGATGGATTCACACTGCTACACAGTTTTGTACTCCATGTTCGTTGTTGCACTAGATACGCAGAGTATATTTAGCTGTGCGTCGCAAGTTACCTGTTTAATGTGAAGAAATATCTACTACTTCACCGAACGACAAGATCACGATGTATTAGGATGACAACTAAGCGATTGCGGAGTTTGTCATTACCACCTAATGACTTAGTTGTCAACCTAATATAAATACGTAGGACACGATCTGTACGAGTCAGGCGGACAAAAAGAAACGGAAGCTCCGGCGTATTATCATGGAGCGCTGCAGCTTCCTAAACCCTCGCCAAAGAAACGAGCGAAGGAGGAAACGCAGAGCGTGGCGGTAGGCAGAAAAACCTTCGAAACGAGGAGTGAAACAGGTGCCAAGAAAACACGTTCGCTCGTGCGCTCGCGCGTGCAGACATTAGTCGCCACTGTCGGCAGTCGCGCGCCCTCGTGAAGGTGCGTTTTCACCGATTTCTGCGGGCGCCCTTTTTCCCTCCGCCTTGCGAATATTCAAGCGCGGACGAGCGTCGTTTCGTTGCTCGGCGATCGCACGTCGAACCGGAAATCGAACGTGCGAGTGCTGTAAAGGCTGGTTCACACACGGCCACAGGTTTATTCGAGCAAAGCGGACGAGCGGAGCTGAATTTACGCTGTTGATTCGCGGAAAAGTAACGTTTTCGTCTTCGTCCACGGTGATCCTGCAACGCGAATAGCGTCAATTCGGCTTTACTCGCTGCTTCAATTTACTTGAACTACTGGCCGTGTGTGAACCAGCCTTAAGGGCGCTGCGATCGCGCACTCGGGGACCAGACCGAGTTTAGATGACTTTGGAATCGTTGTAGACGAGTTTGCGAACAGATTCGTGAAATTCGATAACTGTTTACGGTACAACGTTATCGCCGCTTTGGTATAAACTCGGCCTGAGAAGCCTTTGGATGTGGAGAAGTCGCTGAAACGCAGCAACGAACTGCTAGACGTAGCGAGAAACACGTCGATGAACCATCGAAAACAGTGTTCTCCTCTTATGTGATCCAAGCTCGAACGAACGAAAGCAAATGAAAAAGACAAAAAGCGAGCAAGAAGAGAAGAAAAAGGAGAAAAGATATATAAGAACCTTCGAAGAGACTGAAGAGTAGAGCGAACAGATAGAAACAGAGTAAATGCTACAGCTTAGAGCGAAGAAGGATAGGACGAGGCCAAGGGATAAAAAAAAAAAAAAAAAAAAGGAAGAGCGTGTTTTCGAGCGGAGAAAAGGATCAAAGGAGGCTGAGAAGAGAGCAAGAGGCGAGAGACTGGAGGATCGAAGGTGTTTTTCGGGGCGTGGCGAGGGCCGCGTGATTACCAGGAGGATCGGTTAGCGCGGTGAGAGTTCAAAGCATCAAAGAGGCCCGACCAGCGAGAAATTGCTTAGGATTCATCTGCCGGCACGGGACCCTCCGGACGCGTTTCGTTCTCTTCTCTTCTCTTCTCTTCTCGTTCTCTATCTGTTCTGCGGCCGGGGTATTGTGTGCGTACCAGGCGTCGGGGGAACCTTCCCCTGCGCCTCTCTGCACCTTTAACGGATTGCCCTTTAACTAACGATCGAATGCCTTTGCAGGAATACGCCTGGCACCTTGGACCGCGATCCGACTCTGCTCGAGAGCACGACTCCTTCACCGTGATGGGCCTCGCAGCACTCGCGGCGGCAATATTTTTGGAGATCGCTGGATGGATGGATGGAGTTTGCATAGACCGTCGATATTGCCACTTGGCTCGCTTAGGGACGATCGTTAGGTAAGACGAGATGATGGTTTGCTTCGTGATACTTTGCGGTCGCGATTCTTGGTGAGAAACGCAGATTCAGGAAAAGCATGATTAGCGATGAAGTTGACTCGATGAGTGATGAGGGGAATTTTAAAGGCAGAGAATACGTATGACAACGTTGTGAAGCTTTCGATGGAATTGCACCAGGTGGTCAACCAACCCAGATGTTGCAACTTATTCTTCAGAGAGCGTAGGTTAGCTAGGAAATTGAGAATATTCAGTCGTTGATGAACCGTTGATGAGACTTTCAACGCTGAGGAAGAAAAAAGAAGCAAGTGTTCTTATAAATACGAAAACGTGGCCGTTCGTTAGCAGCGCCATCCGGCGGCTAATTTTATGAAACTGCATAGACAAAATAATGAAACCATTGAAAATATTGCAAGATTCCATACTAATTCTAATTCTATAATTCTTGTAATTGTCACAAAAGTATACGATAAATTACAATTTTATCCATTAAACTGTCATAGGTTGCTATGAAGAGACACCGTTTGGACTTTTACACGTAAACATGCGCACAGAGCTGCCAATACGCGAAAATACAATGTTCATTGAAAGTTACAAAATACAAAACCAAAGTATAGTACTTTTTACGATACAAGGACATTTCGATCGGCATTCTATCGCTGATATTTCGATTCAGCGACTATTCTCGTCTCAAGGAATACGAGTACCACACGACCGCATTCTCAAGATGAAAAATTACGACACATCAAACGGAAGCTGCACGCTAAGCGCTCGTAACTGACGAAGAGTGTCATCTCGACATCGAAATGAAAGAAATTCGTTTCAGCGTCAACGTCGGAAGGTTGATATCGAATTTGGCGTGGAATGCAAGAAGCCTGTTGTTGCAACGCTAAATTAGCGAATTATTCGGAAATAGCTACGCTTTAAATTAGAAAAAAAGCAACAAGTTGTAGGAAAACTTCGGGCGTTTTAATCTTTCAATTTTCAAAAGGTTCAATTTTCCAGTCATTCCAGAAAATAATTCGACGATTTCCGGCGATTATCGCTATCAAATTATCCTCAACTGTGTTACTTCCGGTCGCCCGGAACACGATGATTCGCCTCAGCCAAAATCCGTCGATCGGAATTTCCTCAACCATTTTTGTGGCGCATACGAATTCCCCTGTAAATTCCCTGTAATTCCCCTACGACACTTTTAAAGCAGCGGCACGTGACGAACACGCGTCTTACCGATAGACATTTTCGCTTTTAGCAATAGTTTCAGCAACGAAGATACGCAAATAGAGCGCTTGAAATTTACCTACTCGCGAGTACGACAAATGTACTAAATAAAGTTATAAAAAACGAGAGACTAACCAAGTAAGAATTATGAGCGAAACGACACAGAGACGTCTCTTCAAAAACGCACGATTTTTCCATTCAACGCGATATACGTAAATGGATTGTTCAAGTGAAACACTTGTTTGTGTAAATGCAGACAAATAGTTTCTACAAAGACTAATTTTCTTACACGTAACGATCAATAATGTTTCCATTGTTCGAATCTCTAAAAATCTTGACAACTTTCCGACGATTTTTTCATATCAACTGAAGTTTGCAGAAATTTTCACGAGACCCAAACGCTCGTGTACGAATGAGCGCTAAAAGAGGGCGCTGTTTCGTTTCGAGGATCACTGGGATTTTGCTCGAAATCTGCTATATGCCAGAGGATGCTCACTTATTAGGTGCTTTATATTCTCGCGAGGATTTGCCGACGTGCTTTAAAACGGTAATCAAATTTCATTATTGGCTTCTTTACGTTGCCTGTTTTATTTTCGGACGGCTACTCTTTAGGCTACGTGGAAACTGGCAATAATAGGACTTTGCTGGTGGAATGGAATCTTCCATTGCTTGATCTCTGATTTATTTTACTGTTCGTAGAAATGTTTGAAGAAGCGAACTTTTTATGGAAACGAACGAACCGTAATTGAAAATGAAAATGTCTAACGGTATAACAAAATTCCTACGTTTATTTTTTCCTCCAACTCTTTATGTTCGTTTATTTTTCTCGCGTCTTTTATCGATCTTAAATTAACGAAGAATTGATCGATAGAATTCTCTCGTCTGCTTCGAATGTTTTTCATACGATGCGGTAAATTCAGCCAGAGAAATCGATTCCTCGAATATAAACGATTTCGAAATTAAAGATACACGTATTAAACAAAATAGCGTCGTTTATTCTTCTTACAAGGTAGATGTTTCAAAAGAATAACCTACGATCAATATGAATATTTGAGAAGTTTTATTGATTTCATATTTCGCGAATGTGCTGAAACGATAAGAAAGAAGGCTGGAATTCTCAGGGTATTAATTACGTTCAATTAAGCCCGAGGATTCATTACTTTGTTGCATTCACACGACAGATTCTAATTACGCGAAACTTTTCCCAATTTAATTGCTCGAGCAGGAGCTGGCCTCTCCTTTAAACACCTTGTAATTATATACCGAAAATAAAATCTAAAAATCGTTGGTTAATTATCGTCATTCCACTTGAAAGTGTTTTTAGCGACATGACAGTTACGTAATTAATACGATTAATTAAATATCAAGACGAACGTTTTCTTAATTACACCTTTGATACCGTACGACCATGATCAAATATTTTCTCTTTAATTTCTCTTATTCGTATCCTCCGAGAAAAGGATGAAATTAGAATCCCTAAATTTCAAGTAATTCCACGTTCTTTCTGTGTGTGTTTACTTTCAGACTTTCACCGTACTTCATCAAAGTTATAAAACTACACTTGTATCTGACAGCTTTTCAAATTCGATTTTTCCGAAACCGAGACTGCAATCGGGACAAATTTTCTGTCACGTTCTCCACTCGTTTCAATTTCACAAGTTTGAAAAAACAGAAAACAAGAAACGTTTCTGTTGTTATTTCTTTATTTAGCTTTTCAGTACTTAAACTCGCCCCGCTCAACATTTCTATATTCTTCTGATAACTATCACGTATTATCTAACTATCTGTATTATCACGTAAGCGTTTATTATATATTCAATAAAACGTCTTTATAATATTCAACACTGAATCATCGATCGCGCTTTTTTTTTTGTTTTTTAGGTTATCTTCTGCGCTCCTCAATATTATTACTATTAGTAATATTTTCAACAAAATAATAACTATTTATTGTACCTGGGCTCATAACCTATTGTTATTTCTGTATTTAGAGGTAGGATCACAATATTATGTTATTAGTTTACTCTTCGGATAAATCTATCACACCGTTCTGAGCCGAATAACCTTTATTGCACATTCTTACATGGACTAGGGATAAAAAGAAAAGAATATCTTAAACCTATCGATTAAATCTATCGATTATATCTAGAACTATCTTCTAGTTACTATTTATTGTAACTAGCGCATCTGAATATAGATGGCGAGCGCCAACTCACGTTGCCATTTTCAACAGTTTCTCATGCAATCAACGAATCTGTGTCACACGATCGAGCTATTATTGGGTTGGCAACTAAGTGATTGCGGATTTTGTCAACCTAATATTATCGCGTTACGTTAGATCGACCTTTGGTATGCGTGCTTTTTTAATGACTTTCTATTTACGATAATTCGTACGTATTATTTTCTTGCCTGACTTTTAATCGATTGATATCGATACACTTAAAAATACTCTGTAGCATGGTATATTGGAATAGCAATAACAGATAGACACGCTGCTCGAGTTGATTGATTTATTCATAGGAAAGAATCGGTTTGCAGAAGCAAGTGTTAATTTGGAAAACATCAGCGTGACGTTGACACGTTATAAAACACTTTATAGTTGAGGAAGCTCGAAAGTCGTGAGTAACGGTGAATTGCAAGAGCCGACTGAGTTTAATTCACGTCACAGTTTTCACGACTTTAAATAACCTACCTTGCAGCCTGAAACCTCACAACCTACCGTCTGACGTCGTGTAAGTTGGACCGAGCAAACGAGAAAATCAAACAAACCGATACTCGTGGAAATATTTTCTCCGCTTGTGTAAATCTAAAATAACGTGTACATTTATTTCAGAAAGATTAATCACAATCGTGGACACTTTTTAAAATAGAACAATTCTTTTCAAACTGGACTAAACGACTAACTTCACACGCAGGATCACAGGACCAGCTTCCTGGAAGCTACGAGGATCAGTTTGCTGAATGACGCGTAGGAAAAACATTCTGAGAAAATTGTGATCGATCGGAATCGTTCTTTATTTTAAAATTTAAGCAACACGTTTTCCACAATTATGTCGCGATTCGCGGATTACAAATCGAATTTGTTTTTTGAGAATTGAAAATTTCTCATGTACGTAAGTAACGCGAACTACTCTTTCATCAACAGGAGATTGTTCTAGGTACGAAAAGAAGCCAGAGAATAACATTTATTCGTTTAAGGCCTCATTTTCGAGAAGATAAAGTTCGATGGACGATACATTTAAAAATTTATTTGTCTCGAAAACAAAGAATTTTATAAAAGAATTTTATCCTGAATTTTCGACTTATTCTCACGCGCGGTTTTACCTTCTGTCGATTAATTAATTTTCTCTCTTTCTGACTCATTTTTGCATCATCAGTCGCGACATAACTCTTGAAAACGCGTTGTTTAAATTTCCCTTGCAGGCTTGAAATGTTGCAAAGAAAATTGTCCCTTGCTTTTCTCTTCGCCATTTCGATCAATCGGAATTTTCTGAAAATTATTTTATCCAGTAAAGCAATCGTTCTAACCTCTAATCGTTCAAAGAACTTTTCTATCTATTGTTGTCATCTTAAAAAAGTATAATACAATATCTTAATTCTGTGCCACGAAATCTTGTCAAATTCAACCACCGTGCGCACTGAACATTTGTTTAAATTAAATGCACGTGTTTTCTTTAATTAGACGAGTGCACGTTATCTGTTTATCAGCGTCCGGTAGCCATCGCCCGGGATCCTCGTGTCGAAGTTAAATGGCCGGTTCTCTTCTTTCGAGCGTCTGTTTACGGCTGTTGTACACGGCTCGTGCTCGTCAGATGAAAAACCGATAGATCTAGCGGTAAACGAGCGAGGAAAAAAACGGAATACATACAAACACACAGAACATAGATATCTGTTTTGAAAATCAGAGAACGCAGCCAACGATTCGTTGTTCCTCGGGCTTCCTGTTTGTTTGTTTGCCCGTTCCGCGTGCCTGTTTGTCTAATTAATATTAATAAGTTCTTATCTTTCTTCTTTCTTGATCCTCTAGCGATAGCTATATTTAGAACACAGGAGTTTTGTTCCAAGTTAAAATGTAAGGTATTACGTGGGAAGAATATTTAACATGTACACTGTGTATATATAGACATCTCGGAATAGCGTTGCCCGTTAAATTACTTAACCTTAATCATTTTTCATCATTCATAATTCATCGAATTTCTCGAAACGTAATCCACCGCCTAAGAATTGTTATTTCAGTTTCTACGTCAAAGATTTTTCTAATTTTCCCTGGCTATATATAACATCTGTTTCTTCACGGTCGTTGAACATTTAGGACGATATTGCGATGCTCTTATTAAGTCTGTGTTAAATGGATTCTTCGCACTGTACTCGGGTTAAGAACAGCTATTTACGTGATATAATTGAAAAGAACGATAGTTTTGATGTCGTGTTGTATACTGTGATTTCTTCCGATACCAGCGCGATCTTATGTACACACGCATTAACTTACGATCATTGTAATCGGGAAACAATCAACTATGTTCATGCTAACTGGTAAGATCGTAGAAAATTGTATTGTTTGGTTTTTCATTTTCATCGTCTCCAGCATTTCTAAACACGCCATCATCTGTTTTTCTATGCAAACTGTTCTAAGTCGCGAGATGTTCTCGATAAACAGTAATACGATATTGCTACGATAATTCGTATTGCGCCGTTGAAAATTGTCGAGGAAGAACCGTCGTTGCTGTCACAGTAGTTGGAAACTAATTTCTGTGTTGCCCAAAAACAGTTAGATTTACTTTTGCTGACTATTCAGGTCAAACGAAGTGAGAATTCTGAATTTTGTCCAACAAACTTCGGTTTCTTCGTTTGACAACGGTGCGCCATATTTTTCTGAATTATTATGTGATCATGATAAATTCATATACAGGCTGGTTGGTAACTGGTAGTACAAGCGGAAAGGGGGTGATTCTACGCGAAAAAAGAAGTCGAAAATATTGAATAGAACTTTTTTTTTAATTTTTCTTTCTTTTTTTTTTTAAATTTTTCCATCGAGACGTTATAACGAGACGCGATAAAGTGCACGCGTACCGAGCGAAAATTCAAAGTCGATTTTCTCGAAAACAAAGCCTCAAACGAAAAATTTTTATTCTATACTTTCGACTTCTTTTTTCGCGTAGAATCACCCCCTTTCCGCTTGTACCACCAGTTACCAACCACCCTGTATATGTAATTTATTGTTAATGTCAACGCCGTGTATATGCGGTTAACAATATTAAATTCCTATATTCCAGTAATTATGTAATAATATTTTATATTTTATAAAATGAATTGTATGTATTTTATATTTTTTTGTAATAATGTATATTATATGTAATTTATATTTATGTACATTATATATATTATGTATATTATATGTAAAATATATTATATGTATATTCTATGTAATAATGTATTTTATATTTTTATAAAATGAAAATTATATAACTTAAAAAGATATATAAGATATAATTATATTAAAATATTGGGCTGGAATCTAAGTGATTGCGGCTTTTGTCAATACTACCTAATGACAAAATCCGCAATCACTTAGTTGCCAAACGAATACAACGAGTTCGACGTAGAGAACGACGTACAGCGATTACGAACGTACGCTTGATCTATCAAACGATCGGTTTCATATTGTGCACTTGGAAGGTTCGTTGAAAAGTAGATCGTGCGGAGGCGTATTTTTATAGAAAGTTGATAGCAAGGTAGAGTCTAATTACAGAGAAATTTGTTTCCGATTTAAGAAGATGTTAAATATTTACCTTTTGCTATCTCGCCTGCCGAGCAAATTATCTTCAAGCGCGCAGTAAATTATATTCTCCGTTTGCCACTTCTTTTTTCATGTTTCTTATCTCGAGAAGCCTCGTAACGAAAGAGCGTTAGCTGCGAGGCAAACCGACGAACAGGATGGCCGATGGTCAGTTACCAAGGCAATGAACGCTGTCTGCAAACATAGCACGGTAAATGCATATATTTATTTAATAAAAAAAAAAAAAAAAAATCGACGCGTATAAACGCGCGATGAGTGTTAAAAAATAATAATAAAAAAATCTGCAACTCTTGGATACTTCGTACTTAGAAGAAAATCGAAAAGTATTGGGATAAAATCGAGATGCTGATAATGGTGGAAATTTAATTTAATTAAAAAAATTAATTTCAAAAATTAAACCAGCAAATTATCAAAGTCGAAATATTTGCATAAATATTTTGTACAAATTTCTACTTGACGAGTATTGTCGCATCTCGATGTGTAGACACTCGGCTAATCGCGTTCTCGCTACCAATAAACCACAAATTCATTGAAACGTTAGAATCAATAACAGCTGTGGATAATGTTTTATACGCGCGTTATCGTATGCGCTTTGCATATTTTTCCGTATTTTACGTGCACGAATATCGCATGTATCGCGTGCATAAGCATTTACGATCTAATGGTAACAAGGATATCGACGTAATTCGTGTGTTTCGTTACGAGCCAGCCCTTGTTCCCAACCGTCGGTGTTTTCTTTCCTCTTTACAACTGCACGTGAATATACCGAACCATCGATAACGAGAATAAAACAAATATCGGAAACGAGCATGTTTATTATTCCTAATAATCGAAGCCAGTTTCCTGACTGGAACTCCTCGCAGTTCTCGTTTTATTTAGAGTTTCGCATTTTTATTTCTATATTTTATTTCTAATATTCCAATGTTTCTTACTGCATTTATATTTCATTATTATTTTTTGTTATTATTATTATGTTAACTAAGTAATAAGCGGTAGTACAGAAGCATAAATAAGACGTATTATAGTAATCTTTCTTTGATACAGTAGTCGATTCGTATTATTTGTACTATTTCTCTGAGCCTTACTACTAGCAATTTACGTTACATTGTCCCAAACGAAGACACGCCATCTCAGTTCTCTCGACAAACCACTTCAATTCTCACTGCGCTCTATACGAACCAGTGTTTTTACATCCTCTTCCAACTTTGCTTTGGTGATATTCTATTTTTCCTATTTTTATTTCTACATATCTTTGGCCCAGGTTCGCTATAGAGTGTTTTATTCTGAATTTTTCCTGTCACATAGTTGCCACAGTTCTTCTTCATCTGTGTGTTTGTCTACCTTATTCATTCTGCTGATTTTCATTCCTCCAATTGTCATTGCACTCTGTGCTAAATGGTGCAGTCTATCTACCTGTTATTTTTGTTTCTATGTATCTTTGGTCCAGACTAGCTATACAGTGTTTTATTCTGAATGTTTCCTGTCACATATTTGCCACAGTTCTTCTTCATCTGTGTGTTTGTCTACCTTATTCATTCTGCTGATTTTCATTCCTCCAATTGTCATTGCACTCTGTGCTAAATGGTGCAATCTATCTACCTGTTATTTTTGTTTCTATGTATCTTTGGTCCAGACTAGCTATACAGTGTTTTATTCTGAATGTTTCCTGTCACATATTTGCCACAGTTCTTCTTCATCTGTGTGTTTGTCTACTTTATTCATTCTGCTGATTTTCATTCCTCCAATTGTCATTGCACTCTGTGCTAAATGGTGCAGTCTATCTGCCTGTTATTTTTGTTTCTATGTATCTTTGGTTCAGACTAGCTATAGAGTGTTTTATTCTAAATCTTTCCTGTCACATATTTGTTACAGTTCTTCTTCATCTGTGTGTTTGTCTACCTTATTCATTCTGCTGATTTTCATTCCTCCAATTGTCATTGCACTCTGTGCTAAATGGTGCAGTCTATCTACCTGTTATTTTTGTTTCTATGTATCTTTGGTCCAGACTAGCTATACAGTGTTTTATTCTGAATCTTTCCTGTCACATATTTGCCACAGTTCTTCTTCATTTGTGTGTTTGTCTACTTTATTCATTCTGCTGATTTTCATTCCTCCAATTGTCATTGCACTCTGTGCTAAATGGTGCAGTCTATCTACCTGTTATTTTTGTTTCTATGTATCTTTGGTCCAGACTAGCTATACAGTGTTTTATTCTGAATGTTTCCTGTCACATATTTGCCACAGTTCTTCTTCATTTGTGTGTTTGTCTACCTTATTCATTCTGCTGATTTTCATTCCTCCAATTGTCATTGCACTCTGTGCTAAATGGTGCAGTCTATTTACCTGTTTTTTTTACCATAATTTGTCTGTTATTTTTATTTCTATGTACCTTTGGTCCAGACTAGCTATTCATCTAACATTGTTTTAGCACGTGTTGCATCCATTCTGACTTTTTCACATATTTGCCACAGTTCTTCTTCATCTCTATATTTTTCTACCTCATTTATCCCGTTGATCTTCCATTGTTATCTTCTTAGCTTCTCAGCGTTATTGTATAATATCGACAATGTTATATCGATAAGATATATCGATCTGTTTCTAGCTGAGAAGCTTGAAATATCGACAATCCAAAGGTATCCTTATTTGTGCTTCCTGTTGCATTTATTGGGTTGACAACTAATTGATTGCGGACTTTCTCAATACCACCTAATGACAAAATCCGCAATCACTTAGTTGCCAACCCAACACATACAATTAAGCATCATCGATCATCAGGCTTGCAAAATGATCGAGAAAGAAAGAAATCATTTCGACTATGTTGTAATCTTCATTTTATCAGAACAACACGCTAGAGAAAGTAATTTCATAGAAATACAATGCATTGTCGATGAAATAAATTAACACGGAGCGAGACCAATGGAACATTTTCGCGATGTCAGCGATCGAATTCTCCATCCGTCGGACACCATTTCTTATCGAGACGACCAGCAAAATCTAGAAATCTCTTTGCTGTAAAAAGTACTCGTGTCGTAGTAAACCGCGTGAGAGGTTTTTCGAAAAATATTCAACGCTGTCGCCGAGTAAAACGATCGTAAGTTTAACAAAAATAATAGTCAACTGGTGGAATTTTCTTGTCCGACGGCTGCTTTCACCGCGATATCGTCGCGTAAGCGAACAAATGAAAAATTCTTTCAAAGGAATAGTCGCGATACGACAAGAAATATTCGATAAATCGATGCTCAGCCGATTAAAATGATTTTAATTTCCTGCGCTTGCTTCGTTACATCGACGTTACAAACGTATTTTCACGTTTTGCGAAGCATCCTTCGAACAATTAACTATCGCTATGTCTGCTTTCCATTGAATTTCTCTTCGTTTAACTTTATGCAAATTTGAAAATAATTACTTTTGTCTAACGCGTTAATCAGGATTATCATTAAGTACAATCAATGGTTTTAATTTCTCATTATAGCGTCACGTTATTCTTATACAATTATCATACGTCTATATGCTATTCATAAACGTATTGTTTATAAATTCTAATTTGAATTTATAATATATAAATATACAAACAATATATAAATTTCATTTATAATTTATTTCTTTTCGTTCGTATAACTTCGCACTGTGACCTTTGTGTCGCTCGTACAACGTTCTTTTTCTTTCTTTTTTTTTTTTTTAATGCGTTTATTTAACCAAGATACAATTTTAAATACATTTCGTTATTCATAATAAACAATGAATTTTGGTAATGATGTGTTAGGCAGTGGTACCGATACGCGACGGTACGACGTAGCCATATCATATTATGTGTCGGCGCTTTACATTTTTTGTGTTTGATGCGATCTTTGGATTTAAGCCGCTGGCGAGCGGAGCTTTTATGTGATTTTGTTTTTATTTTATTTTTTTTTTTTTTTGTCCCGAAAACTGCTCGTACAACGTTCTAACGGCGAAAAAAATGATTTTTCATTACGTTAAAGAATATTTCCTCCAAATATTTCGCCATGCAAGATACAAGCCAAATAAAGCAAATAACAAGCATAGAATTTCAAGCCGAATGAAAATGTATGAAATATGAAACACCGAAATGAGAGTAGGAAGCTTCTAAATAAAACGACAAGTTCAAACGAATAATAGTCGTCGTCTTATTTTTCAAAAGAAAATACGTAAGTAAGGGGAAATGATCATCTTGGAATATTCGAACTAACGTTCCGCGATAAAGCCATAGAATTATAAAGAATAAATATAATAATTCTAGTAGAAATATAATAATTCTAGTAGTAGTAGTCCAACCTAACCCTCTTGGAATATTAGAGTTTCTAGCATATTATAATATTATTTTTAGAATGTTCGATATAATGTAGAAAGTATACAAAATAACAGTCTACGATGAGAAACGAAACAAAAAGCGTCGATTTTATTGGAAAATTCACCTCTTTAGAACATTGCTATTTCTCACGTGATTAACAAGTTTCTCTCGCAGAAATATTTTTATCGCGACCAATTACACCATCTGGTACCAAAAAAAAAAAAAAAGAAAAAAAAGAAAAAACGAGTATGGTAAATGTTTATTACGATAAGTTTAACGATATCTATAGTTTTCCTTTATTTTCCTTTTTCAAGCCGACGATTCAAGCGATTGGTTATCCAACACACAGGGTGTCTCGTCCTTAGAAACTAACCTCTGATAACGTTAGCAGAAACGTTAGTTAGAAACTAACCTCTGATAACACGCAGCTTACGTACGTTACCGCTCGACGATCTATGGACGCGTACTTATTTCTCACCGCGTATAAATCGATTAGAAAATTAGGAATTAGGAGGATTTTCCTTACGGCAGCTACCGTACAATATCACGACGCGATCAAATTTCCTTTTGAGAGTTCACTTTCCGTGGCCAGATTCGTATTTACAAAGTGCGTTGTAAATGGCTAAGAAATTCAAGTATTTAACACTAGAACTAGCGATAGTTCACACGAAGCTATTTCTACGAAAAGCAGTGAAAATGACTGGTCTTTAAAAGATACGTAAGAATAGAACATTTTTATATTTATCGATTTATTACTTTCTCACGGAAGCAATTACATGTTATGTAGTACACTTTTGGTATTATTAATCCAGCTGCGATTACGATCCCTAAACGAGGGTTGGAACGTTTCTAAAATTGTAGAACCAGTCATTTTGACCAGTGTGGTATTTCTAGTGTTAGCATCTAGCGATCCAGCGATCGATCCGGAATCTTCCTGATAACCGATATCGTCGTATCGAATGATACGCAGGAGAAATTTGAAAAACGCGTGGCAAATTGTAGAAAACGAGGAAACTGGTTAATTGGGGTTCGATAAACAGATTGCGGGATCCTTTTACGCTTCGACAAGTACCGGTCATTTTCACTGGTATTGGTATAAGTAGCCTTGATACAAAATTATTTTCAGTTTGAATACATAAAAGACAAAATAAAATTCATCATATTATTCTTTTAGTTATCGTTGCGAAGGTCATTGCATCATTGTAATTGGAAAAAAGATATAACACGAAGTAGGAATTTTAAAATAAAATTGTAAAACCAGTCAATTTGACTGATGTTGTATTTCTAGTATTAAGGATGAGGATATTCAAGAGCATATCTCGGGGAAGGAAAAAAACGTTATTTCACATTTATTACATTTAATCTTCATTTTTTTGGAAATTTTTATACAGCTACGGAATTATTTTTTACATACGTCGATATAATAATTCTTCGGAAATTCCGCGGAGAAATCGATCCAAGTTCGAAATCGGGTAAATGTAGAGACCTGGCGTTGCTGCGCATAGAAAAAGGAACGGTTATTCTCTAAAACAGCTACAGGGCGTCACAGAAGAGGCGATACGTATTTCTTTCACCGCCGTTTCTTTTCATCGAGGTTGCATCGATCATCGATTAACAGACGTGCAATGTGACCGTAAAATTTTACTATGGTTCGTTCCACGCCTCAGCAACGTGTGGCTATGGCGAAAGTGTATTATCAGAGTCGGTTATTCGTTGCTGAAACAGAAACAGCTCCGGCGAGAAATTTTCGGTCGAAGACGACCATTTTTCGTGCGATTGAAAATTTGCAACTATTTTTACCGTAGCTGACGTACCAAAGAATTTTCATGTTGAGGTCTCCGAGAAATAGCGTGGATAGGAAACGCGTGAAAATGTCAGGGAAAACGGTTCGAAAAAAACGGACATGTTTAAAGCAGCCAGAGCATTTCATTTGCTCTATGTGATATTCCGTACATAATTTAACAAAGACTCGTGAAATTGTTAATAAAAAGTATATCTGTATGCTACTTTCATGACACCCTTTATAACTTGCAATATTATTTATTATTGTTTAGTCCGTGCCTTTCGGCTTTGGACGAACTTTCGGTTTTACATCTCTTACATCCAATTCCCTTTTTACATGTCTACCTCCCCTCTTTTCCACTCTATTCTATTGCGCTACCTTGCTTATTCTACCTCTAAAAACTAAGCATTAGGAACTGTAAATTATCAATTAATGACTAAAAACTATTGCCACTTTGGTCCTTAGCCTCCTCCTTGTCGTTTGCCCTTCTCTTCTCTGTTATTGCTTTCAGTTCTGCTAAACCTTCTCCAGTCTCGTTCAGCGTTTTTCCTATGTCTTTTGGTCCTCCCGTTATTTCACATTCGTCTATTACATGTCTTAGGTCTTCTTCTTTCCTTCTGCATAGTCCGCATCTTTTTTCCCCCTCTTCTTATAACTTGCAATATACGCTACACATTTCAAATATATTCCACGCTTCGTATAATTCGAAATTCTTGTCCCCGTGCTGCCACCTCGCTCTACGTTTCGTCCCATTTCCAACCATTAGCTAAGCAAGTTAAAGAAAAAACGGTTGGCTATAAATCACGCTTATCGAACGATTAATCGGAACACGTGCGCGATTTTCTTATAGGAGTTTCAGTTTGCGAAAGATCCGACGTGAAAATCACCGAAGAATAGCCGAATATAAATTCGAACAGCGGCCAGCTAAGTCTCCTAACGTTTCCTACAAATTGGATGCTCCTTTCCCACTTGCTTTACCACCGCGTGTTACCTCATTCGCGTTACGTGTATCTTATAACGCAAAGTATTTACCGAAGCAAAATTTCAGTGTTTTAATAAACTGTTGTTACATCTATATTTAGAGGTAGGATCGCGTTAGTTATTACTTTATTATTCGGATGAAAAACACCACACTTCTCGCAGCCGAAAAACCTTTATTGCACACGCTTGGAAGGGACACGAACGAATGAACGAAAACGAAGTCTTAAACTATCGATCTGGTTTATCGACCGTGTCTAGTAATATCTTCTAGTTACGTCTTTTTGTAACTAGCTGTCAGTATACAGATGGCGAGCGAGAACTCACGTTGTCATTTTCAACATAAACGTGAAAGCGCCCTAATCCTGAGAATCAGTCAAAATTATTCGAAACGTGACTGCGAGTACTTCGTGTGAATGTGAGTACTTCGTAATCGACACGATGTCGCGAGATCGAGTGCCCCGGAAACTCCAAGCGAAAGTTAAAAAGTAAATTAAAGAGTTGGTTTTGCAAGGTACGCGGGATGGAAAATTCGAAGAGCGAGCAGCGGCAAGTCGAAAACCGGCCTTTTCTTGCACCGACTTCCGGCCGATGGTGCAATTTGTTTTGCCACGTTTCGTTGGCCCTTCGATGGCAACAAATGTTACACCCTGTTCTCGGCGAAAAAACCGTGTTGAGCTTAAATCAGGCGAGCAGGGTGGCCGCTTTACACGAAGCCATTTATTTCGATACGTTTCTTACGGGCAAATTCGTCCTAATTGGTAAGTTATGAAGCGTACTTTGCAGAAGAACGGAGGAAGAAGCGCGCCGGAAGCGATGGTTTTATATCAAATGGAATAAGAAGCTGGCGTTTCTTTTGCACCGTGAAACCTTATGATCAAATCATACGCGAATCGTAGGAAACATTACGTGCACACAGCCTCGTCAAAGTATTGCAACAACAACAACTCGTGGAAACATTTTACGAGTATATTACGTGTTTTATGCGAAACGTTTTGAAATTTCATTAGCACAGCGATCGGACACGACTAATAAGATTTGAAAGCGATCTGAAAATCTATACGCGTACAAGTTACGAGACGTTTATGGCGAACATACGCTTGTCGTAGGTGAAAAATTAGTAGACGCTATGAATAATAGTCTTAAACACGTAATTAGCGTGGATGATGGTCTTGCTAAATTTTATGGCTTATCGATATGGCGAGTAGTTGACTGTTCGACTACGTGTTATGATGTTTGCCGAGTGTATTTTGGTAAATACTAATACGTACAATAATGATAATTATAAATATATAAATAATAACGGTAGTTATAAATGTATAAATAATAATGGTAATTATAAATGTATAAATAATAATGGTAATGGTAAAATTTGGCAATACTTTTACGTACAATAACAAATCAGTTGCAAATTTCATTGTAACAATTAGGTGTCTCGTTGCAGCGTTAATGAGATTTCAAAGCGTTTCGCGTAACAAACCTGATTACAGACGAAAGTTCTTCAGGTTTTAGCGACCAAAGAGAAATAAACATCGAATTTTTGTATATTGCGCTGGCAACTAAGTGATTGCGGATTTTGTCATTAGGTTGTATTGACAAAATCCGCAATCACTTAGTTGCCAATGGGATAAATGTAACTTGGGTTGTAGAAATTGATAAATAAAACGAACAGAAATTGCTGAGGATTTGAAGTTTAAAGGAGAGCTGAGATTTGCTTTGAATTTGTGTCACGTTTGTACCGCGCTATAGCGTTAATAATTAATTAAAAAATCACTTAGTTGATAAATATACACAACGCAATAAATAATTAAAAAATCACTTAGTTGATAAATATACACAACGCAATAAATATAACTTGGGTTGTAGAAATTGATAAATAAAACGAACAGAAATTGCTGAGGATTTGAAGTTTAAAGGAAAGCTGAGATTTGCTTTGAATTTGTGTCACGTTTGTACCGCGCTATAGCGTTAATAATTAATTAAAAAATCACTTAGTTGATAAATATACACAACGCAATAAATAATTAAAAAATCACTTAGTTGATAAATATACACAACGCAATAAATATAACTTGGGTTGTAGAAATTGATAAATAAAACGAATAGAAATTGCTGAGGATTTGAAGTTTAAAGGAGAGCTGAGATTTGCTTTGAATGTGTTTCACGTTTGTACCGAACTATTGCGTTAAGAAAGTTCAAATCGATAGACAGCGTTCGAAATGAATTTTTGAAATGTATTCTCAGCTAATTTGTTTATTTGCCAGATTGTATAACCTAGTTGTCTGGAAGTTAATGCTTCGTGCCACCGTTCTCTTTACACGTCACGCATAAGAATCAGAAACTTTTCTTTCTTGTTCTGTTGCCGGTATAAAGGTGCTCCTATAGGCTCATCAATTATTTGCCTGTGTAGAAATCTTCAACAAAGGGGCGAAAGATTTATGCGTGATTTAAAAGGAACGTTTGGTCTCGTCCACGATAGCGTATTGTAAGCACAGCTTTAATGTATTCTACCACTGTATAATTTTCATTTCGCGGCTTTGTTACTTCCTTTTCTACAAGAATATTTAACTTTGTTGAAGCTTCGTTGCATCCACGCACGATGTGTTTGTCCCTTACAAAACACGATGCTTGGAAAAATATCGAAATATTATTTTACGTATAATACGACGAATTTGACGATATCGATCTATTTCGAAAATTTCAATTTAACAATCGACAATATTTCATGTGGATAAAGAAAAAGTGAACTTGAATTATTCTCGAATTTAAAATTACGTCAGGCTTCGAAAGTATCAAGTCGAGAGATAAGCTTTGACGATATCGATCTATTTCGAAAATTTCAATTTAACAATCGACAATATTTCATGTGGATAAAAAAAAAGTGTACTTGAATTATTCTCGAATTTAAAATTACGTCAGGCTTCGAAAGTATCAAGTCGAGAGATAAGCTTTGACGATATCGATCTATTTCGAAAATTTCAATTTAACAATCGACAATATTTCATGTGGATAAAGAAAAAGTGTACTTGAATTATTTTCGAATTTAAAATTACATCAGGCTTCGAAAGTATCAAGTCGAGAGATAAGCTTTGACGATATCGATCTATTTCGAAAATTTCAATTTAACAATCGACAATATTTCATGTGGATAAAAAAAAAGTGTACTTGAATTATTCTCGAATTTAAAATTACGTCAAGCTTCGAAAGTATCAAGTCGAGAGATAAGCTTTGACGATATCGATCTATTTCGAAAATTTCAATTTAACAATTGACAAAATTTCATATGGATAAAAAAACAGTGTACTTGAATTATTCTCGAATTTACAATTACAAGCTTCGAAAGTATCAAGTCGAGAGATAAGCTTTGACGATATCGATCTACTTCGAAAATTTCAATTTAGCAGTCGACAATATTTCATATGGATAAAAAAACAGTGTACTTGAATTATTTTCGAATTTAAAATTACGTCAGGCTTCGAAAGTATCAAGTCGAGAGATAAGCTTTGACGATATCGATCTATTTCGAAAATTTCAATTTAACAATCGACAATATTTCATGTGGATAAAAAAAAAGTGTACTTGAATTATTTTCGAATTTAAAATTACGTCAAGCTTCGAAAGTATCAAGTCGAGAGATAAGCTTTGACGATATCGATCTATTTCGAAAATTTCAATTTAGCAGTTGACAATATTTCATATGGATAAAAAACAGTGTACTTGAATTATTCTCGAATTTACAATTACAAGCTTCGAAAGTATCAAGTCGAGAGATAAGCTTTGACGATATCGATCTACTTCGAAAATTTCAATTTAACAATCGACAATATTTCATGTGGATAAAAAAAAAGTGTACTTGAATTATTTTCGAATTTAAAATTACGTCAGGCTTCGAAAGTATCAAGTCGAGTAGATAAGCTTTGACAACCTTTAAATGCTTCGCGTTTTATTTTTTAATACGTACGTTACCGCTCAACTAACTGTAGCCACATACAACCTGTTAATTAAGGACAGCGTTGGACAATTCTTCCAGCGATCACGATCTCTAGCTTTGACGTCGGTAGATTACTTCCTACGGAGCACAATGAAACAACCAAGCGTATTACGAGTGACGACAGCAGCAGCGATGAAAAATCGAACGGTAGAAACTTGCAACATTTGCCGCAGAAACAATTGCATTTGCTGCTATTAGCAATTAACAGTTTGCGCAATTACACGAAAGTCAACACACACGATTTTCATTGTTCATTGTGTTTTACATTTATATATATATAAAAAGAATAGAAATAGAATAGAAATAGAATAAAATAGAGTAGAATAGAAAAAAGATATATATAAATAGAATAGAAATAGAATAGAATAGAATAAAAAAAAGATATATATATACAGGGTGGTTGGTAACTGGTGGTACAAGCGGAAAGGGGGTGATTCTACGCGAAAAAAGAAGTCGAAAATATAGAATAAAGTTACCAGTCACCAACCACCCTGTATATATCTTAAATATCTAAAACACAAACATAAAACACAATGTGCAATGAAAATCGTGTGCGTTGACTTATATATATTATAAATATACAATATACATCACATTAATACGTTCGATCATCTTTAAGCTGGTCAATTTTACTTCCAATAAATTTCTCCATCTAATTATACAGATTCTGAGTTAAGGTTCTGTATTCAGTTAAAAATGTTGTTCAACCGTTTCTTTTATTCACGTGGCTTCTACGAACCCATACACAAGTTTGTTGATGTAATCAGAGATACAACGTGTCCTCACCAGCAATGATTTTTCGTTCAGTTGATAGGAGTTCGTATAAGAGGATTGCACGAAACATTTGTTCTTAAATACGTAACAAGTAATGTTTCGAAGTTGTATCGATCGCGAAGAGTGACAACGTGTCCCTGCTGTTTGCGTCTTATTGCTAGACCTGTTCGCGCACCTAAATGGATCTACTCTCGGCGATGGTTCAGATAATGAGAGCTCGGCTAAAGTTCACTCGATCGTTACAAAAAATTTCGTTCGTGTAAACGCAGTTACGCCCCATATAGTAATCGCAGTTGATGTAATAGAAGCTGACCAATTATCGCTGTTACCCGATATGTTTCGTTCGTACGAAAGCAGCTAAGGTTCGGGCGAACGACTCGAAGCGAAAAGAATTCGCTCGATCGGAAGTTGACTGACGTGTCGTTCGGGTAAAGCGAGTTCGCGTAGGCAAACGAAGTTCTAACGCGGCCTGGAAATACGCGTACACTGTTTACTTTCGCCATTTGCCACCGCAAATTGCAGCGCATCGATCGGTAACTTGGAATTCCATTGCCATCGATTCGGCTAGCAAACCGCCATATTCGAGACGTTGCGCTGCTCATCTTCACGTGACAACGTCCGCTCCGTTCGACATCCGTGACATCGAGTTGCCTGGCGTCGAGAAACCTATAATTCCCGTGTATAAGCGATGAAACCCATGTGCAACAGAAGGAAACGGGGCAGAACGTGGCCGAGTGCGTATCCTGACGGGTTGAATGGTATTTCACAACCGTTGAAAGAAGCCGATGACATTCCTTGAGCAAATAAGGGGCTAATAACAACATTTCAAGCGTCGCGTGTTTCTCGGCCGACCGGAAGTCGGCCATTATTCGGTCGCTCGGCAATCACGTAATACGAACCGTCCAAGAAGTTTCAATTCGAAGAGAACCGACGCGCGGCTCTCCAGCTGTTGGAAACTGTCGAGGTTAAGGTTGACTAATTGAAGAACGAGTGAATAAATTTGTAATAGAAAAGTATATTGAAATAATTAAAGGTATAAGTGTAAGTATAATGTATAAGTTTATGCTGATTCAGATCTTTACTCTCTTAGTGTTACTAAACAATGCAATGATAGGGAGTACGTTCATATATTTATAGCAAAAGGGCTTTACCAAAAAAGTTAAGCTTATAGCCTTGACTAGAGGCTACAGAGAACATGAATAGAAATCTATTTATCAGTTCCTTTGTTCGTAAACCTTGCAACCCAAAATATAATGTATACTCAAAGGTACAATAATATACACCGCTCCTTATTTAGAATATTTCTGCGTAATAGCAGTCTGCAGGTCACGGATGTACATAAATAAAGATGTAGAATTCTTGAAGTATTTACTTCGACAGTTTTACCTTACTCGCCTTATCCGATACCAATGAGATACTAAAGTAATTCGACGATCTTGTCCGAAGACGCAGCATTTTCCTAATATGAAATCAATCAGTTAGCTGATAGATGGCTTAAAGTTAGTTAAAAACCAGCAGCGCGTACTTTGATCGCTGTAAAAATAAGGTTTCAGTTTCGCTGAGAAACCGAAGCTCGGCAGACACGCTCCTGCGTATAATTTCGAAAATATCAGATTGGCAAAAAACGAATGAAATCTACAGATTCACAATTCGGACAGATCACAGATAGCTTTCGAACACCTTTGAACATTTTTTCTTTTTTACGTAGTCCCATCTGTTCCGGAATAAAAATAACATTACACGCGTTAAGCGAAACTTTTTGAAATCTCGTCGGTACCCGATCTCCCCGTTGTAAAGAATTTCATAATTTTGCCAACATCGTAACGTTCTTGTGAAAATTGTATCGGTTGTTGGCTATGGCGTTTAGTGTTAGTAGTTTACTTATATTTTTATAATACTTATGTTTTTATTTGCGTAATGTAAACTAATTAATAAACTGATAGTTATAAAAAATATATAATATGTAACAGCATTTGTAAATAAATAATTCCTCGTTGTAAAATTTAAGTAAAAATTTCAATAAAATTCGAGTAATTTTTAAGTAAAAACTTAGGATTTGAATGTGCATTCAGGCCCCACAAAATTTTTCAACCTGGCCCCGCAAATGGTCACGCCGGCCCTCTTTATAGTATATATATATACTAACATAAACTAATATCTAACTGCAGTATACATTATTTTAGTATGTTTATTATTATTTTTAAATATAATTGTTATTTTATTTTTATTTATATATACTTATGTTACATCATCATCATCCTCGTTATTGTTATTGTTATTGTTATTGTTATTGTTATTGTTATTGTTATTGTTATTGTTATTGTTATTGTTATTGTTATTGTTATTGTTATTGTTATTGTTATTGTTATTGTTATTGTTATTGTTATTGTTATTGTTATTGTTATTGTTATTGTTATTGTTNTTCTTCCTAATTTAACTCAATTAAAGTTTACCACAAGAAACTGGTCTCCTTCGTCTGCTGAAAAGTCACTTTTTCACACTTGCGTCTGATATATTTCCAGAACGATAATTGGAAGAACTTCGAGGAAGACTTGGAATACTTGCAAGCTCTAAATGGATCCTGGCCATTCGTCTGATTGCCACGTTTCGACGTAAGTGACACGACGGCGAAAAGTGTTTTCAGGAACTGAGGAATCACAGGATAGACACATCGAATACGATGACAAATTATCAGAACGCCGGTCGGAATGATTCGTATCCTGCGCATCTCTGCAGCTTTTTAAATTTCCCACGAGCCGGTGAAGACGCTACGTAAGAGAAAATTGAAGCGAACCAGCGAAAAGAGAAGATCTCGTCCAACAGGACAATTAAGGAGGACCATTAGCCGAAAAACAATTAGCAAAATAACCGTTGCACCGTGTAGCTTTGATTCGAGAAACGACATTTCGTGGTGCGTCACGTTGCTAAGTTTAATTTGGTGGTCGGCGACGTGGCGTGGAGAGCAGCCAGCTCGCTATTAAGGCTGAAAAACAAAGAAAGACAGAGATAAAGGTAGAGAGGGTGAAAAGGGTCAAAGGAAGGGGGAACCATAACGAGTCTTATTATTTACGCGGATCATTATTGTGACGGCGCTGATCGGTCATCGTCCATCACTTTCCTTAATCCTTTCCAGCTCCTTCCGGCCTTTTATTATCCTTAAAGTTTCGATAAGTGCCGTGGCCGATATCATAAATCAGACCTGCTCTCGTGGAACAAAGAAAAAACGGGGCCCCGCAGTTATTAATTATGCCAGGCCTGATCTAATTACCCCATCTACGTGCTTTCGTTCCAATTTCTACCCCTACGCTTTTTCCACCCTCGCTAAGTACCATCTCGCCTCCAGTTCCCTCGATATTTCGATCATCAACCTTTACGACTAATATTAACTCGACTTACCGATTTTAAAAACGCGACGTTTAAATATAGAGATGGAGATAGCAAATACGACTTACGATACTTTGCCACATCTTTCATCATCTACCTTCTGTGTTATGCGACCCATAAACCTTGCGATACCTACTAACTGATAAATACCATAAGAAATGAACTTGTAGGTTGGAAGCGGCGTGTATGCATAATCTATAGAAATGCGTAAAATCCGCTTGTAAATCAGCGGCTGGTTTGTTAATACGTAACAAAATCAGCTGGTCATTTGACAATAAATATCATAAATAACGGTTACACCGTGACACGTTGCGAGAATCGGCCCGCACGATTTACAGTAATTGCGCTTTATGCAGCAATTTGAATCGGCCGATTTATCGCTTCAGGCCTGCAACTTTAATTATGGCGTTATAAATTGTGTATTTATATGCCGTAATAAACAAGCCGTTTCGCAAAAGTATATTTTAGTCTCGTGTTTATCAGCTACGCGTTTTACGCTCTCGCATCTGCCCAACGATACGCTGTAATTTAGCTAAATCTGGCCGCGTGTTTAAACATCCAGATTAACCGCCAATATTTCAAATATCTCACGCTAAGAATGAACGTTTCTGTAAAATTGCATTTCCATGGAAAATACGAATCGCTGGGCCGAAGGTCGATTCTCGTATCTCAGATGGTCGCGACAAACTGTGGCAAAATTTCCATTCTACTATTTTGCAATTTTGTGCCCAATGCTACCTTACGACGCTGCATTTTTCTTACTGACGCCACAAATTACCAAGTTACGACGACAACTATTCGGTTGGAAACTAAGTGATTGCGGATTTTCTCATTAGCTGGTATTGACAAAATCCGCAATCATTTAGTTGCCAACCCAATAGTTTCTGGGATGTAGGAAGCTGATAAAGTGAAGCTTCATTAACGCGATTTTACGCATCAGTTTGATAATTTGGCATTGTTCATGGAGCTTCTACCGACTGTTAACGACAAATTGGAGCGTGGATTTTGAAAATTCACGATGGCAGAAAATTCAACCTGGTGGACGTTACATCTGAAAAATCGCCTCTCAGCGACATTTATTTTTCTCGAATTTTATCAAAATCTTGTCTCAAGGATCTGACCATATCCAAAGGAGCAGACAACTGTTCGTAACGTGAATGCGACAGCCAACCGTTGGAGCGATATCCTGCGATTGATTCTCATCCAGTTTCAGCCTTCTCGACAAGTACAAAAGTGCGATGTTGCTTTCCACGGTGATAAAATAATAATTGTTGAACAAAGTAAATTACTATCCATGAAAACCGTGACAAACGTTAGGTGCTTTGGTTCTAAAAATTCACATGCCACCTTTCGCTTCATCTGTCACTCCGCGTTACGAACATCAAATTAACATTTCGTTCGTCCGGTTGAAATCTGCAAAGCTTCTGGCGACAATTTCATCAAATTCAATTCGTAGCTCTGTCTCGTCACGAGGAAGTTGAAAAACGTACGATTTCCCGCGTCGCTCTTCTTTACGCGACCAATCTCAATTATTATCGTCGTTTATATCTCGACGATCGAATTTCAGACTCGACTGCTTATTTCTTTATTCTATCTTCCTGTTTGCATAATTTTGTCGCACACGGGAAAAACACGCGGGAAAAGAGTTACGAGAACCACGGAAGAATAAAAGAGAAGCAAAGAAAGATAGAAAGAAAGAGGGAAATTTGTAAGAAACGCGTTATTATATGGGAGTCGCGCAGAAAGAGGAAGCCAGCGTAGAAACGTGGCGTCTTACCCACGGTTCAGGCCAGATCCTCGACCCGGCCCATCAAATGCCAATAATTAATGCCGAAGGTAGGAAGCAAGGGACCGCTTATTTCGCGGTTCCAGGTCGTTTCAGCCGCGCATTACTGAAATTAATGCGCCGCGATATGCCATTCCGATGCAATTGCGCGTGCACTTTTCGCCAGGGAACCGTACCACCTCCTCCTCCTCTTACCGTGCTTGCGTACTTCTGCATCCTTTTCTTCTTCTTCTTATTCCTCGTTTGTTGCTTTGGTTGGTCGAGCAGCTACCGCGGGACAACGCATTGTTCCTCCCAGAACTCTTCTTCCTCTATGGCTGTGCCCTGTGATGGCTCTGAACGCTTGTTTCTAGGCTACACTAGCAGACAAAAGGCTAATGCACGTGCTAGAAACTTAACGTCTCTGCCATTTGCGCGTAATAAATGCATCTGACTTTAGCGATTAACAGCTTTTATTGTACAGCGAGGTCTGCTATGGTACAAAATTGAACAGGAGAGAGTCTTAACACTTTGACTGCCACGTGGGTCATATATGACCCGTCACGGTTTCTCCTGCGACGCCACGGTGGTCATCGGTGACCGCCGAAAATCGATTGAAAATTGACAGTTAGGACATTTTGAATATAACCGATAAATAGAAGATACTTTGAAATAAAAAGTGTCCCATTGAATAAATACATTTTTTTATTAGAACATCGATAAAAAGAAATGAGAAGAAATGTTGAATCTAACGGTGCACTGTGTTAAAACACATTCAACATAAATGTGGCTCATCCATACGATCTGGACGATAGGTGGTCACCTTTTTCCTCCGATTCTTAGCAATTTTTCATCCCAATTGGTTAACATTTTTTTTATACCATTCTCTGCGAAATTTTCGTGCCGGCTACGCTTGCTCTTCTTTCTTCTGCACTTCGTGTGGCAATCTTTGTCGAATAAGTGGATTTGACTGCTCTGGTGAATGACACTGTGTAAGGTGCATTGCCAGTGCCATTCTAAAATCTGATACCTTGATTTTTGTTTTTGTTGCTTGTTTAGAGAGTATCATCGCGTTTGAAATTGATGTATTTAACAATAACTCTAAAGCTAATTTTATATACCACTTGAGGGTTCTTCCACGTGGTGTAGAATATGCTATCATTTGATCCGATAAATCTACAGCACGTTTTCCTCTCTTGTAATCTACCACTACCATTGGTTTATCGCAGACATAATTTTCTTTGCGGACCTCTACCATTTCAGCCCAATGTTTCATCGAAATCATAAAAATAATCGTAATAGCGTTTACTAATATCTTCTACACGTTTCAACAATATATTCTGCACGTTTTGTTCACGACGAAATAACGAAAGCGAATGGTTTGTTGAAATAAACGAAGCCTTGTTATAATATGTCGCTATCAACTGTTACCAAGATGCCGCGGTGATCAGCCGTGACCACCAATAAGATAAACTGTCCATTGGGGAAGAATGTTGTCTTACATCGTCAATTTATTATTACTTTGCCATGATATGTTTTTGTTGCGAATTGTGGATCTTAGTCGCGGAAATAAAGGTAAAGCAACACTAAGGTTACACTTGGAATCCATATTTCACATCATAGAATTATATTCGTATTTATCGGGAATCGCATTGTAGTCGTGCGACTAACTACAGTTTGGTTAGCTTTCTCATAAAATATTCTTCGTTTATTGTTGTAAATTGTGGATCTTAATCGCCGTAATAAAAGTAAAGGAACACTAAGGTTACGCTTAGAATTCATATTAAAATAGTTTTAGATTTATTTAATAAAGGATTTCCAGGATCTTCGTCGATACACATTTGCACGCATCTTAGCACTTTCTTTGTCTCGCCATCTTCCATATCACATTGCCAACGGAACAGTTGTATTCGTCTGTTTTTCGAGACGCTGTGCACACACATACTTCCATGCACTCATATTCGCATACGTGTGTCACTACACGCGGCTAACCTAGTCTAGCACACAAAGTTATACATATCTCAATAGCTTTGAATAATAAAAATACTCCCGTGGCGCCCTCCGCGAAACACGTGATTTCGGCGTGGCGGTCAAAGTTTTAATAAAAGCACCCGGAAATCGATAGCTTCCTATACATTGCGCAGAACGAAGTTATTGCAAAGCTTCCGTGTATTCGAGTTAATCTCGTTCGACGATCACTGCACACGAATTTTGGCGCGGTTTTCATCGCATTCTAAGAGCATTTCTCGAGCAACGTTTAGCCTTGGTGAAACATTAAGTTGTGGCGAAAGGAAACAAAAGTGTAAACTACGAGCCAGAAACAGTTTACAGACAAAGACATTTTTTCGTTTCGTCTGGAATCGTTGCCGCGAACGATGTCTTTTCCTTTTTGGCGCGTGGCATGTCACGGGCTTTACGACTTCGTGGCGCAACAATCGATGTTCTTCCACGGACTACGCAACGTCTATCGAGCCAATAGAAATTCACAAAACCGTGTTATTAAGAGAGATGATAGGGCAAAGACCGCTATATCAGCGAATTACAGAAATATAACGCATCTTAGAAACTCAATGTTTTTGCAATTTGTGGTAATAGATGCATCCTATTTTAACGACCAATGATTTTCGTTATAATATAGCGCAGTCTATTATCGTAAACAGTCGAGCGAAAGAGTCTTGCCATTTAAGCGTATTACAAGGTAACCGAAAATCAATACAACAGAAATATAGCGCATCTTAGAAATTTGATATTTCTGTAATTTATATCTAATAGATGCATGCAATTTTAGTGACCAATGATTTTCGTTATAATATAGCGCAGTTTATTATCGAAAAAAGTCAAGCGAAACAGTTCTTGTTCTTTAACCCTTTGCACTGCGAATTTTATTTCAATTTCGTTAGCAGCAGCTTGCAATGCTTTTAAGTGTTTTATTTGAAATTTGCTTGAACTAAAAAATAAGACAATTTAAATAAATAAAGGAAGAAAGAAATTCACTTAAATACCAGTTTTATTCACACTATTGTTGTATTTTCTAATTTTTAAGTGTTTGATATATCTTGAAACAATTTCCAAGGTGCAATCTTGCTTTTCTTTCACAAAAAAAACATGAGACTCGACAAAGGAGCTGCTGAGGTAAAAACTAATGCCGAGTCACACTCGACATACGAGTGCAAAGGGTTCAGCCTATGACAAAACCAAATTCCAAGTTATCAAATTCTCAAATACCCGAACCTGTGAATCCCAAAATTCCTCAGCCGCTAAACTCTTCCATCTAACTGCCAAATTTCTAAACTCAACTCTCAACTGTTTCTATCTACTGGCAACTAAGTGATTGCGGGTTTTATCATTACCACCTAACGACAAAATCCGCAACCACTTAGTTGTCAATCCAAAATATACAGTCTATCTATACTTTTCAAATACAACGCTGCAATAAACGTTTGAAATCCCGCAAAAGGTGGAAATTTCTTATTCAGAAAGTGTAAAGTACAGTTGTTGGAATCAACGTTCGGGCGCAGCACGATCTCGATATTTGTTGCTTTCTAGACGATCGAAATAACGCGCCATTTGACGCGAAATGAGCGCTCGCACATCTCTGAATAGACGTCTAGATAAATATCTACGTACGGATGTATGGACGAAAAGGAAGAAATAGAAAGAAACGGACCAACATTAACGCTTTCCATCGCGATACCGACAGCCGAACAGATTTACCGACAGATCGGTAATTAGTCTACCGACGTAAAAGTTGGATCACTGGCGGCAGTCAATTAGCTAGACGCGTATTAAAATCGAACACGTGGTATTTTCATGTGAAACGGCGCGTTATTAAGTGAAAGTGAAAACACTGCCCCTAGGAAATACAGCTTACAATGGGCTTTTATCGATAAATGGCGTACGCACTTGGACAAATAGAGGACTTTGATTTAAAGAGAGAAACCGAACGTTATCGAAAGAGACTGGAAATAACGCTGGTTAACAAGGTTTTTGCGACGGTGAATATTTGCATTGACTAGTTATCTTCTATCTAACTACGCTTTTACTGACTTTTTATCTTCGTATTAATTAACGAAACGAGTTTTTCTACGATCGCGTGTTTTAATATTTAACACCACACCGATCTTTCCACCTTCACGTTTCAATCTTGTTCTCGCTTCAGCAAAAACGAACAACTTTCTGATCCACTTATTACGTACGTTTTTTCCCCTCTGATATATACAGGGTGTATCGTAATATATGGCATCCATCCGACCCTTTTTCAAATTTATAGCCATTTCGGTGTTTCGATAATCCACACGTCAAGTATCAGGATACACTTTGTATGTATTTATTTACTTGTTTCTCGGCTTCAAAAAAGTATTTGGTTCGCGTACTTGTAATTGCCACTCGTTAAGTTTGGCTCACAGTCAGTTGGCTATCTATTCTTGCGCCTTTTCTACGAAACTCCTAATCAGCTTACCATCGCTTCGCTCATTCTACCTTCTTAACACTTTGACCGCCACGTGGGTCATATACGACCCGTCACGGTTTCTCCCGCGATGCCACGGTGGTCATCGGTGACCGGAGCGCTTCGACTTCTTACGATTGTAAAAATTGAATGAAAATTAACAGTTAGGGCATTTTGAATATAACCGATAAATAGAAGATACTTTGAAATGAAAAGCGCCCCATTGAACAATTAAACATTTTTATTAGAACATCGATAAAAAAAATGAGAAGACATCTTGCATCTAACGGTGCACTGTGTTAAAACACTTTAAACACAAATGTGGCTCATCCATACGATCTGGACGATAGGTGGCCACCTTTTTCCTCCGATTCTTAGCAATTTTTCATCCCAATTGGTTAACATTTTTTTTATACCATTCTCTGCGAAATTTTCGTGCCAGCTACGCTTGCTCTTCTTTCTTCTGCATTTCGTGTCGCAATCTTTGTCGAATAAGTATATTTGACTGCTCTGGTGAATGACACTGTGTAAGGTGCATTGCGAGTGCCATTCTAAAATCTGATACCTTGATTTTTGTTTTTGTTGCTTGTTTAGAGAGTATCATCGCGTTTGAAATTAATGTATTTAACAATAACTCTAAAGCTAATTCTATATACCACTTGAGGGTTCTTCTACGTGGTGTAGAATATGCTATCATTTGATCTGATAAATCTACAGCACGTTTTCCTCTCTTGTAATCTACCACTACCATTGGTTTATCGCAGACATAATTTTCTTTGCGGACCTCTACCATTTCAGCCCAATGTTTCATCGAAATCATAAAAATAATCGTAATAGCGTTTACTAATATCTTCTACGCGTTTCAACAATATATTCTGCATGTTTTGCTCACGACGAAATAACGAAAGCGAATGGTTTGTTGCAATAAACGAAACCTTGTTATAATATGTCGCTATCAACTGTTACCAAGATGCCGCGGTGATCAGCCGTGACCACCAATAAGATAAACTGTCCATTGGGCAAGAATGTTGTCTTACATCATCAATTTATTATTACTTTGCCATGATACGCTTTTGTTGCGAATTGTGGATCTTAGTCGCGGAAATAAAGGTAAAGCAACACTAAGGTTACACTTGGAATCCATATTTCACATCATAGAATTATATTCATATTTATCGGGAATCGCATTGTTGTCGTGCGACTAAATACAGTTTGGTTAGTTTTCTCATAAAATATTCTTCGTTTATTGTTGTAAATTGTGGATCTTAATCGCCGTAATAAAAGTAAAGGAACACTAAGGTTACGCTTAGAATTCATATTAAAATAGTTTTAGATTTATTTAATAAAGGATTTCCAGGATCTTCGTCGATACACATTTGCACGCATCTCAGCACTTTCTTTGTCTCGCCATCTTCCATATCACATTGCCAACTGAACAGTTGTATTCGTCTGTTTTTCGAGACGCTGCGCACGCATATGCTTCTACACACTCATATTCACATACGTGTGTCACTACTACGCGGCTAATCTAGTCTAGCACACAAAGTTATACATATCTCAATAGCTTTGAATAATAAAAATACTCCCGTGGCGCCCTCCGCGAAACACGTGATTTCGTCGTGGCAGTCAAAGTGTTAACGCGTTACAATCGTATCAGCTTGTTTCGCCTGTTTTCTTCTTACGCGATATTCGTGTTATTTCACCTGAAGCAGCCTGACGCGTTTCTAAAGCGTAACAATCTAACGTTACCACCAATTTACGATAGCTTCGCGTAGAACCTAGAAACGTAGAATTGCAAAAGTGTGACACGGTTGCGCGTCTCGAATCGACCGATCCAACTGAAAGCAAAGCAGAGAAACGGAAGACGATAGAGAGGAAGGAAAGAAGAAGAAAGAAAATTGGACAAAAGAGAAGTGAAAAGTTTTCCGTGAAACCGATCGAGAAATCGGTGGCTGTGCTCGGTTGGATGGCATTCACGGCGATTATCTGTATAATAGCTGGCAGAGAAGGTTCGGTGGCCCTTCTGCTTCGTTGTTGGGCCAACAAGATCGCAGCTTTCCTCCAGCAGAAATGATTCACGGTCTGGCCGTCGACAAAGCGCCAACTCGGCGGTTCGCAAGAAAAACGAGCCACGGGCAATTTATTTTAAATATAACCGCCCGATTCGCCGGCTACGATTTGTTCTGGGCATTAAAGGGCCGCCTGCCTCCCCAATGTACAACGTTACCCCCGAAAACACGTCTGTAATTCGAATATAATGCACTACGGCTCGCGCCCTTCTCTTTCCATTATTCCCCATTCTTCACCCTACGACGTCGCTCTAAGGGTGGCTAGACGTGTGTTTGGGGTTGATAGGCAGCGCGATGGAACGCTATCACGGCGTTCGTCAACATTTCGCTAGTTTTCGTATTTTTACACTGACTGCAGAAAGTATCGGCTTTTATCTTTCGGTTTACTTTCTTATGCCGAATTGTCGTAATCGTCGCGAGACCATCGAACCGTAATTAATATTATTAGCGTGTTAAATAATAATACGAGGAAAGGAAATAAAATTGTGTGAAATAATAACAGGAAATATCCAGGTCTCTTAATTTTACACTTTGTACTACGTTTCGTCTGCACGGGATAGCGTTAGGTATTTAGCGTATCGGTTAAGAAGAGCGATACTTTATCGATTTCTAAGCCCAAGATTTACGCGTTTTAGCATTTTACAAACAACAGGTTTCAATTGTCCGAACGTTGTCTCTTCTTTGATGAATTAAAATATTGCACTGGCAACTAAGCGATTGCTGATTTTGTCATTAGGTGATAATGACAAAATCCGCAATCACGTAGTTGCCAAGCCAATATTAATTTCCTCGTTTCCCTTTTCTTTCTCTTCGTAACACGAAGATTATGTAAATCGCTTGGATAATACGGATGATTTTGTACAGAGGCAAGTGGAATCCGAGTCTGAGGATTTCAATAAACGCGAGTGGATAGTAAGCGGCGCGGTTATGGCTGATAAAAACGCAGAAGGTTGGAAGGAAGAAAGGACAAGGATAATCCAACTCCATTATTCTCAAATTATAGGCTCGTTTGAAGATAATAGCGCAGCAACCGCACAGTCTTATCGAGATGTTCGCGCCTCGTGCGTTATACGATTGCTCTGATTCCGATTGCTTTCTGGTAATCTGCTTTACAGGAAAATCCTTTGCCACCATTATTTCCCTATTTTCTTACACGTCCATTCTTCTTCTTTCTTACTCCACTATTTCCATCGGTTTTATCCTACTCCATCGAATTGCTCGCATTTACGAAGAATAATTCGCATTTCATTTTCTATTAATTATATCGCAAAATACCTTTTCTTCCTCGCAATGATCCGACAATAGACTTTTGATAACAAAAAAACAAAAAATGAAGATTACGTCCAGTGCATTATCTTGAAGAAGTCGCAGTTTATGGTTTTCATTCCTCTTAATGTGTTCTGTGGTCTACGAACCAGCATTTCTCACAGTGTCGTTTCCACTTTACGATCCTTGGCCATTCACGAGCGTATTGCTAGACGCTGCAGATAGAATAAGCGAATACTTGATAAAACTCACCGTTTATGATTTAATAAAGATCAACTGGAAACATTTCCCTAGCTCGTACTTTCTCGTTTTCCAACGATCCTACGTTTACGACTGCCTTCGATCGACCAAGCTTCGCAATTCACAGCTTTACGTCGTCTTGCAAATGTTGCGTCTCGGAAACGAGACGACGTTTCTTTGTTTCATAGCTTCACGTACGTCGCGTGTCGTCTGCATCCTTTTGGTAGCCTTGCGCAGCCACTGCGATTATCACAGTCCGTTTGTATCTGCTATTGTTTATCGCGTTACGTGCAACGAGAGGAGAAGCAGAATCGAAGACGCGAGAGAACACAGAGTGTACGTAATATGAGAAAGAGAGAACAGCGTGAAATACGCGAAACAGAACATTCGTTTGCGATATTTCGCGAGCGAGGTAAATCGACACTTAGCGAGGCACGTTAACGAAACTGTAAAATTGGGCGAACGTGAAGTTGCAAGCTTTTCTAGGTTTGTTTCAAATAAAAGAAGAAACAAACAGAGCACACGAACTTTCATTCTTCGTTAGCCAAACACGTCTCGAAGCGATTCCTTTCACGTGTCTTTCAACTTCACGCGTGTTCGTGCGCTACGCAGGCTGCTCCTTATGGCTGGCAGCAAGCGGCAAATTGGATCACTCAAAATATCGGGGAGATTCTCCACGGTCGAGCGAAGCCCGCAGTTTGAAAAATATCGCCCTAAAAGGGCGTCACTTTTTTCTCAGTTGACGGGATTTCGTGACGCGGCGACCAACTCCGGGGGACGTCGTGTGAACGACTTTGAACAGCCGTCGAGCGATGACATCGGAGAATCAACGTTAACGTATTTCTATGCGTTTAAAATTAACATAAATTTATTATCAGAAATTAAAATGAAAAATTAAAAATTAAATTAAATATCCAAAATATGGTAGTCGTTGAGGTACCATCGGAGGAGCGCTGATTTTATTGGGAAATAAATTTGAACTAAAGCAAGGTACGTACAAGGTGTGACCGAATAACGACGATTTCTTGTGACAAAATAAGAACAGATTTGTTCATCGAAGGTTTAGTTTTCGAGAAAATCGAGGTTGAAAATTCATCAACTATACTTGAACCAATCGATAGAAAGTTGTTCCACGTGTAAAGATAAGTGGAAAACGTAGGATAAGATTCTTCCATTTGGGACACCACTTTCAAGAAAATAAAGTTGCAACGTGTTTAGTTAAAAACACGGTTTCATAGATATTGGAATTTATTTTTCTCGCAAACAAAGCGTCTTTAGAGAAAATGTTATTCTACGTTTTCCACTTATTTTCACGCGAACCACGATCTCCTGTCGATTATTTAGCCCTGTCTAGTCCGCAATCAACAATCTTCCATGTACTTGATAAATTTTCAAACTCGGTTCTCTCGTAAACTGACCCTTAAATGAACAAAATTTCTTGTTACTTTCATACAAATAACGAGTTAGCTCGTCCCCTGTTGTCTGCACCCTTCCATCAACGATTTATCGATCATCTTTTCAATCTTAATTCTACGTTACAACAGCTACACGTAATCCGTGTCTGACGAGTATACTCGTCGTCGCTTACTTTTCCTCGCACACTTTAGGTGCACACTTTTCAATGCTGTTGAGGTTATTCGATGTGTAAACAGAGAAAACTCGTGGATAAATTGTAAGGCAGGAAATATATTTAAATAGAAGTGTAATTACAAGTAAGAATACAATTTCAGCTGGTCCACATCCGCGCGCTAGCTGTGTTAGCCAATAACTGGAATCCCCGAAGCCAACGTCGCCTGTCTACCGTTTATGGTCTGTCTTCGACGCAGTCTTTTGTCTACACGCTGTCGATGGCTTCGGTGTTTGAGAAAACTAAAAAGACCGGATGTAGAGTATTCTTATAAGCGGTGACCACCTCAACAAAAGCTCTGAAAGAGATCGCAACAGCTAACCATTTTAACGAATGAGTTCGCAAAATTCTCCAAAATTTTCTCTTCGATTGGATGACCGACTTTGATAATAATTTTGTCGTTGGTGGATCGAACGATGATAATAGAATTGCACGATCCACCACTGTTGAAGCGACACGGAAAGAAAAGGATGCCACTTGTTCGATGACACCCTGTGAAGCAGAATTTTCTGCTTTAGGTTGCGTCTGTTCAGTTGCGTTGGTAAAATATCTTCAGCCTATCGACGATCAATTTCTCGTTGATCCGTCTATTTTGTAAAATAAACGTGTCGTAATTATCGTTTCGCTTCTACAAATTGGAAAATCCGAACGATCGCGTTACGGTTCCACCCTGTATAGAGAAAGCAGGGAAGGTCAGCGAGGGAAGGAAAAAGAAGCGGAGGAGCAAGCCGGATCCTAATTTAGCGAAAGAGCTTGTAAAAGGGTCCGGCCACGTGCCGCGTGGAATGTCGATGATTTAATGAATTCAGCAAAGAACAACGTTGGTCGCGGTTCCACGTGAAAGGGGGTGGCACGGGGTGGCAGGCCCGTGACAAGCTTACGCTCTTAGTGCACAGCCAGGCCACACGCTGAATTAATAACAATGGCCCCGAAATAATAAAGCCAGAGGGCTTTAGTCACCGCCAATTTCGTTTCACTCCACTTGCTTTTGCTACTGTGGTTCGACAAGGTCGACTCGCTGTCTCCACGTACAAACAGACTCTTTTCTTTGCTTTTTCGATCCCTTAGCGCGCCATTTCTCTCCGCTCCACCGCTCAAACGTTTCTCACATCTCGGTCAAAATGAATTCCATCCATTTGCATATTATTTACAATTTTGTCGCGGCAGATGAAACGAACGAATATTCGGTTGGCAACTAAGTGATTGCGGCTTTGTCAATACCACCTTGTGACAAAATCCGCAATCACTTAGTTGCCAATCCGATAGAACTGCTCGCATTAGGTTGTCCGAGAAGTTTCTTTCGTTTCATAAGGAAACAACAGATAGACACAATGGTTTTTCTTTTATATTAGTTTATTGAATTATGCAGCAACATAGTAATAGAGATAGAAGGAAATTCATGAAAATAATATAAAAGAGAAATTGTTCATCTATCATCGCCTCGTGAAACTTTTCTTCGGAAAGAAACTTTCCGGACAGCCTAACAAAAGACAGCTGCTGTTGGCTCAGCGACGTAACCAGCAACCGACGAAAGCTACCAGACGAAGGAGACGAGTTTTCGGAATAAAATCAATGCGGAACGCTGGAGGCAGCAAGATCGTAATCCGCCAGAAACACGAAAGAATAACGCGGATCGATGAATCTGCAGTATTCATCCTTGTTACGTCGCGTGCATCGGGTTTCAATAATTTATGAAGCACGTTAACCGTGCGAAATGGCCAAAGATGGCCATGGAAAACAATGAAAAATGATTCTATCGTCGGTCTAGAAATTCAATCACGTGAGAAGCGTTCGCAAGTATCGGTCAGTTCGTAAGTTCTCTATAGCAACCAGGTCCTAACTCGATCGAAGCTTGCGAAGTTTAAACAAAGAATCGAAGCAACTAACTGCAGGACTACTCGTCCAGGAAACTCCTCCTTATTCGCTGCTCCTTTCTAGATTGTTAATTTAGATTGCGTATGAAAAGATAGAAGATTCGCTGACGAAAGCGAATACGAACACATAGCTACGTGTAAGAAAGCAAGAGGCGAAGAAAGAGAGAAGTCGAGGGGTGGCTCGACAAAATGGCCTCTCCAACTGGCTCCTAATGGCCGGCACGGGCCGTTTGCGCCGCCATGTTACATAACTCTGCCACGGAGAGCGTAAATACGCTCGGTTAAGGAGCGTTACGAGGCGTGCTGGCTCGCTTCGTGCTGCATTACGCTACGAGCACCGCGTACGCTTTTACGAGCGCCGCTAATGCGCCCTTTGCCGACCAGTGCCTTCTTTGCTGCACCCTCTTCGTCTCGGCCACCTTCTTCGCCGGCTCCATCGATGGTCTTTCTCGCTTTTCCATCATCGATTTCGATCCCAACGATTGCAGAACAATAGACGGCGAACCGAGACACAGTGGCGTTATATCGCGCGGTTTTTCATAGTCGCGCGTGGTATCGGGTTGTGGAAACGTGGAAGCAGGTGTATGAGAAGAGATGGGGAGATCGAGATTTTTGTCGAGTAATTTTATTAATTAGTCGCGAGAAATTACTTTTGAGAGAATGTCTTTTGATAAAAGTAGATTAGGACAGTTAGGATACCTGATTGCGCATGGTAAGGGACACTTGATTTGAGATGTAGAAGCTTCTGGTGAAGAGAAACGTGTTTGTTGAAAAGAGGAAGTTAATGTTGAAATTAATGATAAATTAGAGGTATTCGTGTTGCTACGATAGTTGCCTATGAGAAAGTTTAAGCGAGTTTGGAAAATGTTGGTATGGAAGAAATGGAAGAAATTTGTAAAGGAATCTGAAGAACTTGATTTTTACTGTGAAAAATACATATTTAGTTAAGTAAGGAAGAGGAATAAAAAAATATCTTCTACTTTTAACTTGTATTATGGTCCATTAATTTTCTTCTTCTTCTATGTCTACGTTGAACACGAAAATAAAAAAAACTCAATTTTATTGTGAAAAATACATATTTAGTTGAACAAAGAAGAAATGTAGACGAACATATTTCACTTTTCAACTTGTGTCACGTTCCATTAATTTTCTTCCTCTGCTACGTCTACGTTGAATACGGGAATGACAAAAAAAACCCAATTTTTATTATGAGAAATACATATTTAGTTAAATAAAGAAGACGAATAAACTTATATTAACTTGTATTAATGACAAAAAGAACTCAATTTTATTGTGAAAAATACATATTTAATTAAACAAGCAAGAAAACTAGACAAACATCTTCCATTTTTCAACTTGTATTATGTTTATTAATTTTCTTCCTCTGCCACGTCTACGTTGAACACGAAAATGACAAAAAACCCAATTTTTATTATGAAAAATACACAGTTAGTTAAATAAAGAAGAAGAATAAAAAAACATCTTCCATTTTTTAACTTGTATTATGTTTATTAATTTTCTTCCTCTTCTACGTCTACGTTGAACACGAGAATGACAAAAAAAAATTCAATTTTTACTGTGAAAAATACATAGTCAGTTAAATAAAGAAAACGAGAAAATAAACATCTAAACCTAACCTCAACCTAACCCCGATCTACGTTGAGCACGACAATGACGCGCGTGAAGCGAGGAATCTCAAGAACTCCACTTTTACTGTGACAAACACACACTTAATTAAATAAAGAAGACGAGTAAACAAACATCTTCCACTTTTCAATTCATATTATGTTCATTAATAGTTTTCCTCTTCTACGTCTACGTTGAACACGAGAATGACAAAAAAAAATTCAATTTTTACTGTGAAAAATACATAGTTAGTTAAATAAAGAAAACGAGAAAAAAAACATCTAAACCTAACCTCAACCTAACCCCGATCTACGTTGAGCACGACAATGACGCGCGTGAAGCGAGGAATCTCAAGAACTCCACTTTTACTGTGACAAACACACACTTAATTAAATAAAGAAGACGAGTAAACAAACATCTTCCACTCTTCAATTCATATTATGTTCATTAATAGTTTTCCCCTTCTACGTCTACGTTGAACACGAGAATGACAAAAAAAATTCAATTTTTACTGTGAAAAATACATAGTCAGTTAAATAAAGAAAACGAGAAAAAAGACATCTAAACCTAACCTCAACCTAACCCCGATCTACGTTGAACACGACAATGACGCGCGTAAAGCGAGGAATCTCAAGAACTCCACTTTTACTGTGACAAACACACACTTAGTTCAATAAAGAAGACGAGTAAACAAACATCTTCCACTTTTCAATTCATATTATGTTCATTAATAGGTTTCCCCTTCTACGTCTACGTTGAACACGAGAATGACAAAAAAACTCAATTTTTACTGTGAAAAATACATAGTTAGTTAAATAAAGAAAACGAGAAAATAAACATCTAAACCTAACCTCAACCTAACCCCGATCTACGTTGAACACGACAATGACGCGCGTGAAGCGAGGAATCTCAAGAACTCCACTTTTACTGTGACAAACACACACTTAGTTCAATAAAGAAGACGAGAAAACAAACATCTTCCACTCTTCAACTCGTATTATGTTCCATTAATTTTCACGCTCTTCGATCTCAACGAAAACAGCGAATGCATTTGCAGTGTCGTTCAAAATGAATACGATTCCGTATCGTCGTCGTCAGTATCTCTCATCACAGGCATGTTCCATATCGCGTATGTACAATGTGCGCCATACTTGGTACACTCGTACGTAATAATTACACTAATTGTAAGAAGGAAATCAATCTAACGGTAAATTTCATTGGAACGCTCGAACGGTGTTTAATCGTTTAGAAAATAAATCATGCGAAAGCGATACTTTTTCAGAACTCTCGTCTCAAACACTCTTTTCATACAAATTTCACACGCAACAACTCAGTAACAGATCAGCTACGTTCGACGACAGATCGCCAAGCGAAGCTAAAATCTCAATATACTTGCGATTTTCTTTTAACGAAATATTCGATTCACTTGCCGATTGATTTTCTCAGCCACTTGCCAGGATATATCGCAACGTTTCTCATCAGCCATAGCTTCTCCGTGTCGGAAATTTCAAAAGCTACAGTACAAGCACGACATAATTAACAAGCACCTCTCGGTTCGAACGATTTCGATCGGCAATAAGCTGACCGCGAATAAATTATTACGTTGGCGCTCGGACGATGTTGCGGATGACACGTTATTTCTCGCTTAACGCGTTAAGAAGTTGAGAAATCGGAAGATCGGATACGTTAAGCGGTTTCTCGAGTCGCGCGTAATTCACCGGATTTTTTCCACCGGCATCTTTACGAACCGATCTTTATCCGTTCCACTGAGACGAAAGAAACACGCATTGTGTGATAATGAAGCGCAAGCCTTCGAGCTATCGATGAATCAGCAAGGCACGCGTGCACGCGCCCGTCTATCCATTAAAATCTGAATTCAATCGTAAACGAATCTGCTTGCGTCGATTTACCGTGACGAAACAACACTCGCACGAATTTTTTCTATTTTAACACGCTCCATAGTTTCCCGTCGTATCGAATTTATACATTCGACGATAAGAGGTTTCTTGCTTTCGTCGTTCCCCCTCCACGTTATTCTCACGTTCCGATTCTCCGTAGAAAATCTTCTGCACGATATATTGCATTGGCAACTAAGTCATTGCGGATTTTGTCATTAGATGGTAATGGGAAAATCCGCAATCACTTAGTTGCCAATCCAATACAAGGTACAGTATGCTCTTCCGTCGTTTTTAGCGCGTGCAGTGCGATCAGCTGGCGAGACGAATCGCACGTGTTCTTTTACATCCTGTCACACTGTATATGATCGTTGCACCGTGTGGAAAATCGTAAATGTTGACAATAATATCGATGGATCGTTTTTATATTAATTTGGTTGTAGAATAATCGTAGAGAAAACACTGGTTACGCGATTTTCATGGCTGCGGTGAAATAATTATAATAATATGCTGTACTTATAATTTTAATAATATAAATTAGCGCGTAAGATACGCGTACAGGAGGTCGGGAAAAATGACGAAACGCCAGTGTTCCTTCATTTACATGCTCATCAAGCTTGCAAGATCGTATCTCGGGGATGTTTTTTCTTGATCGTAAGAGCAAACGGGGTTAAGTTTTAGTGGCATCGTGAAGATTAATAACCCGAGGAATATCGCAACGATTAGATCGCTGCGACGTGTGAAAATAATTCACGCGCCTCTCATATATTGTACATATAATTCAATTAGCAATCGGAATTAATCGAACATCTGGTGCGATATCAATCCGTCGATTACTTTGAAGGAAAAATTCCTCGAGTTAGCAACTTTCGCGAGATCAACGCGTTCCAACGTCTTTTAAACCGATCAACCTTCGATGATTTTTTACGGAGAATAGGAAATTCCATCGAGTCGACTGTACGTACGAAAATTCGCGTTTCTCTTTCGAGATATTCGAAACATCACTTTTCGAGGTATCAGGTTGTTTTCTATTACAGACGCGTCTGTATACAAACATGAAACATAACCTAATCTGTCGAACGTTGTGATCTTTATTTCGATAGAACAAAGTGGATCATACGATAAAATAATAAAAAAACGAAAAATGTTGTGCGTCTATTATTTCCTCAAAAAACGAAAGAAACTAACCCAGGTGTGTTATCTTTAATTTCTCAATTACGCGTGCCAAGTCTTTCCTCTGTAACGTATAATACGAAAACATTATGAGCTCAGGTTAGGTAATCAGGTCCAGAAATCCGTTCTGCACGAGTATTTATTTGTCCTTTGGTTAAATTTATGTATCGGACGCTATTCATTCTACCATTGATGAACTTGATACTTGTCTTGGCGAAATAACCGATAACCGCCCAAACCATCACGCTGCCTCCTCCCATTTGTCGTCGAATTGCTGACATTGTCTCTTCTCTTATGTCAT